>JAVGWX010000017.1:10336342-10706342 GCA_036924085.1 Ariolimax columbianus | reverse complement strand
GGTGAATCAACCATTGAATGTAGCACTTAGAATTGATTTCTCGCACAAGTCTTGCCAGATCTTGAACGAACTTTCGACATCCTAACTGGAATGACACACGGCAATGTTAGACATACGAAACCTGGTGATTAATTTTGTATTGCTATTATTTAATTCGCTATAAATGATTACATGTGGTTACTTTGGCTGCCGCAGAAAGCTTAAATCTGATTAAACTGTCCGAATTTGACATAGGTTTTAAAAAATAACACATTTACATTTATATTAATATGTAGATCTATATTGATTGACTGATTCATTCAATCATTGATTAATTCGTTGTTTCCCTCCAGGAGAAGAATAGATTCACAACTATAGATCTTCTTTTTACAAAGAGCTTGTATCTGAGCACTTGTAGTGGTGGTATTATAACAATAGTCTAACATGAAGAGGTTGCTAGTTCATGCATAAACCCTATGTATTTGGTTTTTGTGCCATTCATGGAAGGTTATATATGTTTTGTCTTTCCCACCCAAGTACCAATAGGAAGTAGATCTATAATAGTGAGATAAATATGAATTTGTCAGTAAAGGAGACGGAGTGAGAAGAGAAGAAATCAGTCAAATGGAGCATGCGCCATCTATGTATAAATACAGGCAGACAGAATTAACTTGTTCGAACATTTGACAAGAATATCTCCAGACCTAACCGCTGCTATAGAACGACAGACAACATAACTTCAGAGCAAGAGGCGGAATACGAACACAGTGGATTGAATGTGGCACAGGACCCCCTCCTCCCAAACCCCTGGCGACCAACGACATGGTTGACAGACGAAATTATGTGAGAGAGAGAAAGAGAGAAAGAGAGGGAGAATAAATACAGGAGAGAAATATAACTGCAGAGAGGACACACGGGTAGAACAAGTTTATCATTGAAACGTTCAGCAATTAGTCACACTCTATTTCACTCTACGGAGTGGCTCTTAAACTTGCGCCATCTCATTACCATTTTAGTGAAGAATTTGTATCCATTTTTGCAATCATGACAACATCTCTACGGACTGCAATCTAGTAACCTCTGCTACAACACATCATGTTTATTTAGTTGTGTGGGGACAGGCGGTGTTTTTCCTGGACAGGATCTGTTGGTGGGACAGGCGGTGTTTTTCCTGGACAGGATCTGTTGTGGGGACTGGCGGTGTTTTTCCTGGACAGGATCTGTTTTTCCTGGACAGGATCTGGTGTGGGGGCAGGCGGTGTTTTTCCTGGACAGGATCTGTTGTGGGGGCAGGCGGTGTTTTTCCTGGACAGGATCTGCTGTGAGGGCAGACAGTGTTTGTCCTGGATAGGATCTGTTGTGGGGGCAGACAGTGTTTGTCCTGGACGGATCTGTTGTGGGGACAGACAGTGTTTGTCCTGGACGGATCTGTTGTGGGGACAGACAGTGTTTGTCCTGAACGGATCTGTTGTGGGGACAGACAGTGTTTGTCCTGGACGGATCTGTTGTGGGGGCAGACTGTGTTTGTCCTGGACAGGATCTGTTGTGGGGGCAGACAGTGTTTGTCCTGGACGGATCTGTTGTGGGGAAAGACAGTGTTTGTCCTGGACGGATCTGTTGTGGGGGCAGACAGTGTTTGTCCTGGGCGGATCTGTTGGGGGGGGGGGGCAGATAGTATTTGTCCTGGGCGGATCTGTTGTGGGGGCAGATAGTGTTTGTCCTGGGCGGATCTGTTGTGGGGACAGGCGGTGTTTGTCCTAGATGGATCTGTTGTGGGGACAGACAGTGTTTGTCCTGGACGGATCTGTTGTGGGGACAGACAGTGTTTGTCCTGGACAGGATCTGTTGTGGGGGCAGACAGTGTTTGTCCTGGACGTATCTGTTGTGGGGGCAGACAGTGTTTGTCCTGGACGTATCTGTTGTGGGGGCAGACAGTGTTTGTCCTGGGCTGATCTGTTGTGGGGGCAGACAGTGTTTGTCCTGGACAGGATCTGTTGTGGGGACAGCAAACGGATTACGTTATGGCCTCAAGGTCGCCGTGTCATGTCTTCACTGACAAGGTCTTGCAGTGACCTGGTTTCTCATTGGCTCCAAATACACTTTATCTCTATCGTTTGAGAGTGATCTTGTTTATGGAGGGGAGGAGTGAGCGGATGAGGAGGGGAGGAGTGAGAGGGTGATGAATGGAGGGATGGAGTGAGAGGGTGCTGAAGGGAGCGATGGAGTGAGAGGGTGCTGTAAGGAGGGATGGAGTGAGAGGGTGCTGAAAGGAGGGATGGAGTGAGAGGGTGAGGAATTGAGGTTAGGAGTGAGAGGGTGATGAATGGAGGGATGGAGTGAGAGGGTGATGAATGGAGGGATGGAGTGAGATGGTGCTGAAAGGAGGGATGGAGTGAGAGGGTGAGGAATTTAGGCTAGGAGTGAGAGGGTGATGAATGGAGGGATGGAGTGAGCGGGTGCTGAAAGGAGGGATGGAGTGAGAGAGTCCTGACTCTGCTGAGTCTACTGACTCTGCTGACTCTGCTGACTCTACTGACTCTGCTGACTCTGCTGACTCTACTGACTCTGTTGACTCTACTGACTGTGCTGCCTATACTGACTCTGCTGACTCTACTGACTGTGCTGACTCTACTGACTCTGCTGACTCTACTGACTCTGCTGACTCTACTGGCTGCTGTAATAGTTGTGCTATTACATCGCATTTTTTGATCAACCCCAACCCAGCAAACCGAGTTATGTCCCAAAAAGTGCGTCGTTACGCCCTTGCCTCCGACTCCCACCCCCCACCCACCCACCACATTTAATACCCCATCAAAGACGACGACACTGCCTGCTATGAAACTACCCTATGTTTGTACATGTCCCTCACTTACTCACTCCAACCTCTCATTGCCGATCTGATACTAACTGAGACTGAACATTCGTGTCTCATGCAAGCAATTATCTGTGACTCAGTTTACGTGCACACCTGATAAAGGCAAGGCTGAATTCCAACTACAGAGTTGCAGACAATGGTCATAATTATCGTAGAGGCAGCATCTCACGAGTGCGGGAAATAAGAACAATCAAAAGTAGGCCACCGCGTACACACAAATCCTCATATATAATCAACAACAGAAACTCGACCGGGCTCAGATGGCAGGGCATGGATGGTGAGCGATGAAGACACTTTGGAAACACAATGACAAATATGAGTCCAATAAGTGAATGGTGACACGAGAATAAGGGGACCTCGGTAGTGCAGGGGTTAGTGCACTGGTTTCCCTGGCAGGCGATCAGGGTTCAATCCTGTTGACCCAGCCACAAAAATTGGGTACCAGACAAATATGGGAAGTTAGGTCAGCCGGCGTGATGCTGACCACATCACCACTATGTGCCGTGGGCTACATTTTCTTTTCAGGACAATGACAGCTTACTTAGACGGGGGATGTTTTGTTACAGGACAATGACAGCTCATTGAGGCGGTGAATGTTTTGTTACAGGACAATGACAGCTCATTGAGGCGGTGAACGTTTTGTTACAGGACAATGACAGCTCATTGAGGCGGTGAACGTTTTGTTACAGGACAATGACAGCTCACTGAGGCGGTGAACATTTTGTTACAGGACAATGACAGCTTATTGAGGCGGTGAACGTTTTGTTACAGGACAATGACAGCTCACTTAGACGGGGGACTTTTTGATACATTACAATGACAGCTGACTTAGACGGTAAACGTTTTGTTACAGGACAATGACAGCTCACTTAGACGGGGGACTTTTTGATACATTACAATGACAGCTGACTTAGACGGTAAACGTTTTGTTACAGGACAATGACAGCTCACTTAGACGGGGGACTTTTTGATACATTACAATGACAGCTGACTTAGACGGTAAACGTTTTGTTACAGGACAATGATAGCCAGTTAGACGGGGAATGATTTGTTACAGCACAATGACAGCTCACTTAGACGGAGAACGTTTTGTTACAGGACAATGACAGCTCATTTAGACGGGGAACGTTTTGTTACAGGACAATGACAGCTCACTTAGACGGGGTATGATTTGTTACAGGACAATGACAGCTCACTTAGACGGGGGACGTTTTGTTACAGGACAATGACAGCTCACTTAGACGGTGAACATAACAAGGAGTTTAATAAGGGGGAACTTCAAGCAGTAAAATAGACAATACCAAGAGCAGCGAGGAAGAATCATGGGCCAAATTACTGCAAAAGACCAAAGCAAAATTCATCAAAGGCAAATTCGAAGCCCAAAGGACACGCTGGAAAGAAAAAATCCATGAACTAAACTTTGAGAAGGACGGCATAAAGTTGTGGAAACTAACTAAACAAAATGACGAAAATAATTCTCAGCGACAAACAACCACACTAGAACTAAATACTGGCAAACAAGTAGCCAATATATTTGCGGAATCTTACCGGAATGAGAGCAACATTACCGTAAACCCATGCAGACAAAGAGACATTCGACAAGAAATAACACACAGACAAACAGCGAAAACAGTCCTGAAGTAATGTCAAAACCTGTTACCATGGAAGAGCTAAAAACATCCTTATGGAAACTGAAAGACAAATCACCATAACCAACAACATTTTATTTTATTATTTTTGTTTATTTTTGCGTTCGCCTTATTTCTCTATTCCCCAAGGCGGTGTGCGTTGCGCTGTGGTTTTTATTTTTGTGCCTGTCGGCCCAGTGCATCCGACTTCAGCATGCATTTTATGTAAGGGTCTGCTTCCTCCTGAATTTTCTAAGGGTTTGCTTCCCCTGGGTAACAGCCGGTGCTGTGATGGGGATTGAACCCAGCACCTTCGGGTCGTGAGCCGTATTACTTAACCACTAGCCGACGCCGCCCCCCACCAACAAAATGATCAAACACCTTGGACATGCAACAATGAACAAACTGCTGCAAATATACAATTATAGCTGGATGACAGGCAATGTGTCGCAGATATGGAGTGAGGCATAAATGTGTCTGATTATAAAGTAATGAAAACATCAGAAAAAGGCCACCAGTTACAGACCAATAAGCTTAACCAGTTGTGTCTGCAAGACAGCGGAGAGGGTGGTCGACAGAAGACTAAAATGGATCAAGGCATTCATACATAACCTAAAATCTAGAGTGTCATGGATGGTTATTACAGTAAAATATCTTCCTAAAACACGGAGTTCCTCAAGGTTGAGAACTGTCTCCTACATTGTTCCTTATGTTTATCAATGATCTCACCCACGATCTGCCACAAGTGGGGAGAGCCGCTCTATACGCAATCGACCTGTTGGTTTGAAGTGTAGAAGAACACCTAACAATTGTAAATAATCGAATACAAAGAGTAGCAGACAATATAGCAACATGGGATGAGAAATGGATGGTACAGATCAACGCCGAGAAATCTGCAACAACACTCTTCACACCCTCAAACAAAGAAAAGGCAGCACAAATACGACTTGGAAATATACAGGTCCAAATAGATGATGAGCCGGTATATCTGGGCATCACATTTGCTAAGACAATGACATGGACGGCCTCACATTGAAAAAAAACAGAGGCAACGTAAGGATTAAAACTCGCAATAGTGATGAAGATAGCTGGGTCAAACCGGGGAGCGAATGAAACAACACTTAAGATGGTTTATAATGGGGTAATAAGACCAATAGTAGACTTTGGATCAGCAGCATGGTCCACAGCAGCCAATTCACACATGCAGATCTGAGATAAGGTACACAACCAAGCGATTATGGTGATCACGAGTGCCATGAAACTCCAATAAATGAAATGGAAAAATTCACAGGCATCACACCTCTATCCTATAGACGGGACACCAAGACCATGATACAAGCCGAAAAATACAAAAACATGACAGCATACTCAATGAAGACCAGATTCAAAGATCTTCCCAATGGAAGATTCAAGAGAAGTAGCTTTGTACATCGGTCCAAAAAATTAATGAAAACGTATCAGGATGAATTAAAAGACACCACTAAGCAGGTAAATCCAATACCCCTTCCAACCCCATGGGGACAACACCAAAACATCAACATAAAAACATTGATGACTGACACCTACCCCATGGGAGACCTCAATGCTCTCCAAAAGAAAGCAACAGCATGCGACATGATCTGTGAACTGTAACCCAGAGAAGCATGGATCCAAGTATGTACTGTTGGATCAGCAATAAGAGCAGTGACAAATGGAGGCGCAGGAATCTATGTTGTCTACCCAGTTAGAGAAAATGAAACCACTAGTTTATCCACTGGAACATCCTGTTCAAACTACTCGACTGAAGTACAGGCGCTAATTATTACTGCAGAAGAGATTAGTAACACAACAAGTCAGTGCCAGCAGACTGTATTCCTTACAAATGCAATGTCAGTTCTGCCAACAGGTTGTTTTCCTTACAGATGCAATGTCAGTTCTGTCAGCCGGTTTTATTCCTTACAGATGTAATGTCAGTTCTGCCAGCCGGTTGTATACCTTACAGATGCAATGTCAGTTCTGCAAGCCCTCAAGAATGATACACTGCAAGAGCTTAAGAAAACCTTGGGAAAACTAAAAGTCGAAAGAAGGGTAGTGCTACAGTGGATACCATCACATTGTGGCATACCAGGACACCAGAGAAGGGTAGTGCTATAGTGGATACCATCACTTTGTGGCATACCAGGAAATGAGACATCAGACAGGTTAGCAAAGGAGAGAGAAAAACTAGAACAAAACGAACAAACAATCACCTTCCACGAAAAGAAAACACTTATCCCAGCAATAAGGAATGTTGACCAAACGAAAGACAACTATCACTGTCTTGATCGAGCAGAACAAGTCAGCCTGTTCCGCTTGGAAATGGGACATAGCAGATTGAATAGCCATTTGCTTAGATTCAAATTGGCTGTATCGTATATGTGTATGTGTGGGCAAGCAGCACAGACATCCGAGCAAATCCTGCAAGACTGCTACTTGCTTACCCAACTGCGTAATGAGCACTGGCCCATGGAGACTAATATCTACATAAAGCTGTCTGGAAGCCTCGAAGAACTCTCCACTACGGCAGCTCTTATCAAGATAACGGGGCTACAGGTGTAGATGTAACGGGACAAAGCATGAGGAGGAGAAAAAGAAGACAATCAATTCTACAGTAGTATCACATTTTAAATTCCTTCAACCTGTGAAAATTCTTCTTTGCTACAGTCCATGTTTGGGGCCGGAGAAACAACTTAATGGATGAGCTGACAACAGCTAAAGGTTCATAACTAGCTGCTTCCAACAACGGCAGCAAAACAGAGCTGACCAGACCCTACAGTGCTGCTGTTGTTTAATGCCCACATGATGAAGTTCACTTTTTTGTGCGCCTGAAAATGTAGCTTGCTTTACACCCAATGGGAGGGGCGGGCGGGGGGTGGGGGTGGAGTGTGCTATGCTTGGCTTCATCTATATGACGCTTACTACTATGGGGATAACATCGATCCACATCTCGTTACCCTAACTGTCTAAAAAAACAGTCTGTTTTCAGTGAACGCTACATGACAGCGAGATAGTGGTCTTGGCCAGTATTTCGTGCTTGACCTTGAAACGATGTCCTGATCAGTATTTTGTGCCTGACCATGACGCGACGTCCAGGTCAGTACGTTCTATCTGGCCCTGACGCGACGTCCAGGTCAGTATGTTGTGCCTGACCCTGACGCGACGTCCAGGCCAGTATGTTGTGCCTGACCCTGACGCGACCTCCAGGCCAGTATGTTGTGCCTGACCCTGACGCGACGTCTAGATCAGCATGTTGTGCCTGCCTGGACACGCGTCTCAGTTCCCCACGTACTGACACAGACATACAATTGCTGATTGAGCTAGTCAATCACGACACATGATAATGATTGGTCAAGCCATCAGAACTCTTCCACTAGCCCTAGATGGTTTACACATCCACACTGGAAACCCCCCCCCCCCCCCCCAACCCCTTCCCTCCTAGACCGACTGGTACCCAAGAAAAGCAGTATGGTATCACTATAACCTTCCAAGCATGTCGTAAAAGCTGATTACAGAGAGTTGTGCATAGGGTTAGCGACTTCATTATGTAAAACTATGAATCGTGACTGCATGAGCTCTGATACATTCGTCCTGTAAAGGGGGTCAGCTATAGTTGTGACCTTATGCTTCACTTCGACCGAAATGTGGGAATCATCGACAATTGATATCACCATATCGTGCTAGTAAATCACAATTAATCACTGATCGCTATTATTAGTTCGTTTCTCAATGATTGACTTACAAATGTTGGCCGGTCAACTCTCCCGCAACAAACCGTACCCGACAACAACTTAGAACATCGATTTCCATCTTACTGCATCTTGAAAAATTATCAATTCAACACAAAATTTATCCAGCTGTTGCATGTGTTTTATACAGACGAAAAATAACGAAGGAAGGAGATACACATCATTTTAAAAAGTAATGATGAAGTAATGATAAAGTAATGATACAATGATAAAGTAATGATAAAGTAATGATAAAGTAATGCTATAGTGATGATACAGTAATGCTATAGTAATAATAACGTAATGATAAAGTAATGATATAATAATGATAAAGTAATGATATAGTAATGATAAAGTAATGATATAGTAATGTAAGTCTAGTAATTGAAGAATTGAGATGAAGACAGAAGGAAGAACTTGTACAGCAAATATGGCTGCCAAACCATCGAAAAATGTCAAATTAGATATATAGATACATGATCAACAGTATAATCATACACCAATTCTCTTCTATCAGTGTCAGACATGGACATTGACCAATGTACACGATGGAAATGGCACAATATGCCAAATAAGTTGGTTGAAAAACGAGGCCAGGGTCGATGAACTAACAGAATGTGATATGAAGACATTCGTTTGGAACAGTGGGAACAGTGAGAGGGAACAGTGAGAGGGAACAGTGAGAGGGAACAGTGGGAAGGAACAGTGGGATCGGTGAGAGGGAACAGTGGGAAGGAACAGTGGGATCGGTGAGAGGGAACAGTGGGAACAGTGAGAGGGAACAGTGGGAACAATGGGAACGGTGGGACAATTGGGAACGGTAGGAACAGTTGGAAGGAACAGTGGGATAGAACAGTGGGAGGGAACAGTGGGAGGGAACAGTGGGAGGGAACAGTGGGAGGGAACAGTGGGAGGGAACAGTGGGATGGAACAGTGGGATCGGTGAGAACAGTGGGAGGGAACAGTTGGAGGGAACAGTGGGAGGGAACAGTGGGATCGGTGAGAACGGTGGGAGGGAACAGTGGGAGAGAACAGAGGGAGGGAACAGTGAGAGGGAACAGTGGGAACAATGGGAACGGTGGGAACAGGGGGAAGGAACAGTGGAAGGGAACAGTGGAATGGAACAGTGGGATCGGTGAAAACAGTGGGAGGGAACAGTGGGAGGGAACAGTGGGAACAATGGGAACTGTGAGAACACGGGAAGGTAACAGTGGGAGGGAACAGTGGAATCGGTGAGAACAGTGGGAGGGAACAGTGGGAGGGAACAGTGAGAGGGAACAGTGGGAACAATGGGAACTGTGGGAACAGGGGGAGGTAACAGTTGGAGGGAACAGTGGAATCGGTGAGAACAGTGGGAGGGAACACTGGGAGGGAACAGTGGGAACAATGGGAACTGTGGGAACAGGGGGAGGGAACAATGGGAGGGAACAGTGGGAAGGAACAGTGGGAGGGAACAGGGGGACGGAATAGTGGGAGGGAACAGTGGGAGGAAACAGTGGGATCGGTGAGAACAGTGGGAGGGAACAGTGGGAGGGAACAGTGGGAGGGAACAGTGGGAGAGAAAAGTGGGAGGGAACTGTCGGAGGGAACAGTTGGAGGGAAAAGTGGGAGGGGACAGTGGGAAGGAACAGTGGGAGGGAACAGTGGGAGGAAACAGTGGGATCGGTGAGAACAGTGGGAGGGAACAGTGAGAGGGAACAGTGGGAGGGAAACGTGGGAGGGAACAGTAGGAGGGAAAAGTGGGAGGGAACAGTAGGAACAATGGGAACGATGGGAACAGGGGGAGGGAACAATGGGAGGGAACAATGGGAAGGAACAGTGGGAGGGAACAGTGGGATCGGTGAGAACAGTGGGAGGGAACAGTGGGAGGGAACAGTGGGAGGGAAAAGTGGGAGGGAACAGTGGGAGGGAACAGTGGGAGGGAAAAGTGGGAGGGAAAAGTGGGAGGGAACAGTGGGAGGGAACAGTGGGAACAATGGGAACAGGGGGAAAGAACAGTGGGAGGGAACAGTGGGAGGGAACAGTGGGATCGGTGAGAACAGTGGGAGGGAACAGTGGGAGGGAACAGTGGGAGGGAACAGTGGGAGGGAAAAGTGGGAGGGAACAGTGGGAGGGAACAGTGGGAGGGAACAGTGGGAGGGAAAAGTGAGAGGGAACAGTGGGAGGGAACAGTGGGAGGGAAAAGTGGGAACAATGGGAACGGTGGGAACAGGGGGAAGGAACAGTGGGAGGGAACAGTGGGAGGGAACAGTGGGATCGGTGAGAACAGTGGGAGGGAACAGTGGGAGGGAACAGTGGGAGGGAACAGTGGGAACAAGGGGAACAGTGGCAACGGTGTTAACAGGGGGAAAGGTGGGAACAGGGGGAACGGTGGGAACAGGGGGAACGGTGGGAACAGGGGGAACGGTGGGAACAGGGGGAACGGTGGGAACAGGGGGAACGGTGGGAACAGGGGGAACGGTGGGAACAGGGGGAACGGTGGGAACAGGGGGAAAGGTGGGAACAGGGGGAAAGGTGGGGACAGGGGGAACGGTGGGAACAGGGGGAAAGGTGGGAACAGGGGGAAAGGTGGGAACAGGGGGAAAGGTGGGAACAGGGGGAACTGTGGGAACAGGGGGAAAGGTGGGAACAGGTAGAACAGGGGGAACAGGGGGAAAGGTGGGAACAGGGGGAACGGTGGGAACAGGGAGAACAGGGGGAACAGGGGGAAAGGTGGGAACAGGGGGAAAGTTGGGAACAGGGGGAACGGTGGGAACAGGGGGAAAGGTGGGAACAGGGGGAACGGTGGGAACAGGGGGAAAGGTGGGAACAGGGGGAACGGTGGGAACAGGGGGAACGGTGGGAACAGGGGGAAAGGTGGGAACAGGGGGAAAGTGGGAACAGGGGGAACGGTGGGAACAGGGGGAAAGGTGGGAACAGGGGGAAAGGTGGGAACAGGGGGAACGGTGGGAACAGGGGGAACGGTGGGAACAGGGGGAAAGGTGGGAACAGGGGGAAAGGTGGGAACAGGGGGAACGGTGGGAACAGGGGGAACGGTGGGAACGGTGTCCAACCAATACGAATACATACATATGTGTGTGTGTGCTTGTGTGTGTATGTGTGTGGGTGTGTGTGTATGTTCATGTGTGTGTGTGTGCATGTGTGTGTGTGTATGTTCGTGTGTGTGTGCGTGTGTCTGCGTGTGTGTGCGTGTGTCTGCGTGTGCGTGTGTGTGCGTGTGTGTGTGTGTGTGCGTGTGTGTGCGTGTGTGTGTGTGTGTGTGTGTGTGTGTATTCGTTTGTGTGTGTGTGTTCTGGATGGGGGGAGGAGGGGGGGGGGGGCAGGAAATCCAACCAGGTGCACCAGCTGGGTGGCGGATATCTAAATGACCTCTGTATTTGGATGTTAGATTTTAATATCAAATTGCTAATCATGAACCAGATACGGTGTCTTGCATTGAGGTCAAAATGAGGCAGCCCCTCCACCATTCACAGATACAACTGACCAATCAAAACACCCGATTACAAGTCGACTAGTGCGAATTGCAGACTTGGAATTGTTGAACATGGAATGTTAGAAGTGTACATGGAAGTAAGCTCAGAACAGACAAGAAACCCTAATTGAGAATTTTGAAGACTAAGAAAAATGGCAGGGTGTCATAGATCTTCAGGAATATGCTACTATACAACTGAGATCCCACTACTCTCAGAACCAAAGGAGGAATGGCCTGTTTTGTGCCCAGGAAACAAGGGGACAGCGTCAAGGGATGGGAATTTGTCTCCAAGCGAAAAATTGTGCTCGGCCTAACAGAAGAAGCGTAGTTGATCAACATTGTCATTGTTTATACACTGAATGAGGGCAGTATAGCAGAGGGCAAAGGCTAGTTCTTCGAACTGCTTGAAAAGACAGTGGACGATTGTCATGACGAAGGTATCATCTTTGGAGATTTCGATAGCAGAGTTGGAAGAGATCATTCTAGATGTGATGACGTGATTGGGGGATACGGAAAAGATGTTTTAAATGTCACCGGTGTTGACTCTTGGGATTTGACGATGATCAAAAGATGGTCATCACAAACCCCTCTCACAAACGCATTCTTACATTCGCTCGATGTAAACAGGCAAGGAAAGAGAAATCATGATTGATTATATCATTGTAAGAGATACACGTTTAAGTACAAGAGAGATCTCAGAGCCTGGAGAGGACCAGGTATCGGAAGAGATCATTAACTCGTGGTAATAAAGATAACGACCGACATAGTAGCCCCACCAAAACAACACACACAATCAAGTAAGAAACCAAACACTCGAAAATGAGAAGCAAGATTAAAGGCGTGCAAGCTAAGTGAGCCAGATGTTACGACCAGATACTGTCGGCTTATATCGACAGTGGAAAGTGTAGAAGAACCACTTGATTATATTGAAGTTTTCGGGCTAGAATTCAAGATCATCAACGTAGCTTGTGTAGAAGCATGTGACGAAGTCAAAAAGTTTATAAAGAAAACTCAATGGCGAACAGAAGACGTCAAAATGATAAGAGAAAAGAAAAAGGTAAGGAAACAATACTTGGAAACCAAGAACATATAAAGAAAAACTGATAAATTCACTTAAAACGAAAGCCAAGACAAGGCTAACAACAGAACACAGAATATAGATGCAATTTTGGAAAAGACTGAAAAAGAATGCCGATGGAAACTAGAAGTGTTTCTACAAGCCCCTAAACAACACGAAATATGAAACAGAGTGCCCACTTACATCTGACAAGATCTCGAAGTCCAGTCCTTGCATATTCGAGTGAAGCAATCTTAACTTCAGGGGTTTGACCATGTCTGCAGAATGAATGAAGTGGCGGGAGACAAAGAGTCCAGAAATCAGATCCCGAACCAACCCAAAGCTGGCTGGGATGACACCATAAGAGAAGTTATAATATACAGTGGACTAGACTGGAATCAGGCTAAGAGAAAGATAGCTACTTCTGTCAAACATCTACACCCCAGGGTAGAAGAGGAGCGACTACGTAAATAAGGTAGAAGACTCCACGAAAGACGAGGGCAGACTAAGTAACTATGTATACTGATCTATTTACAAAATGTAAAGACCGTGGTCTGGATAGATAACATGAATACTACCAAGCGTATTGCTCTCGCGAGCCTATATCGCCAGACAGCAGGGCTTCGGAGCAAGAGAAAGACGAAGACAACGACGGACTGACGATGGGAAAGAAATGTCCTGGAGGTATGATTGAAAATATAAAATAAGGTAACTGACATACGAAAGACTACTGTCCTTTACCGTCAGATCTAGCGACCAACATAGGCAGACGAAAGGAACTTAATACATTCGTGTTGGCCTTTGTACATCATTGCAAGTGTTCATTTGATTGTAAAGCCAGTCTCATTGGCAGTAAATCGTAACATCTCGTGACTACACTTGTGTGATCATATTGTAGGGCATAGATTCATCGTAATATATCGTGACTACACTTGTGTGATCATATTGTAGGGCATAGATCCATCGTAATATATCGTGACTACACTTGTGTGGTCATATGGTAGGGCATAGATCCATCGTAATATATCGTGACTACACTTGTGTGATCATATTGTAGGGCATAGATCCATCGTAATATATCGTGACTACACTTGTGTGATCATATTGTAGGGCATAGATCCATCGTATTATATCGTGACTACACTTGTGTGATCATATTGTAGGGCATAGATCCATCGTAATATATCGTGACTACACTTGTGTTGTCATATTGTAGGGCATATGTCCATTTTCGAATGCATTATCTGACTCTGCTTCCACTACATATTGCGGTAATGCATTCCAAGAATTCACCACTCTCTGGCTGAAAAAATATTTCTCACATCAAATCTGGACCTGTCTACAAGTTGTAGCTGTGCCCTCTTGTTCTTATCGCCGGTTGTTCTTTGAAAAACTTGATGTAGTCTAATCTATCATTTCCATTGATTATACTGTCCTACGACCTTTTCCCATTGCTGGGAAAGTCGAGGGGTTTTAAGGCTGAGGACTACAGGCCGCTCGCCACTGCTGTCGTCACGTCGTGTGCTGGGGTAGTCAAGGGGTTTTAAGGCTGAGGACTACAGACCGCGTCTGCTGTCGGCACGTCGTGTTCTGGCTTGCTTTGTTTATTTCACCTCCAGAAAAACAGCATATGCCATACCTGGGATTCGAACCGCTGCCCTCCTTGTCGGCAGGCAGGCCTCAAAACCATTCAGCCACGAGCGTATTAGTCACCTCTAATTCCTCTTTGTTTGAGAAACTGAGGACCAGATTTTTTAGTGGTCATATAGAAGTACATAGGACCATCCCAAAATCATATGACTACCTTTGTGTGGTCTAGTCGTATTGCAAAAGTCCAGTTGATTGGCATGCGCTAACAATAGACAATTGGTGATTGAGTTGATAGTCTAATCTACACGTGAGAAACATTGGGCCCGCTGTAACGTTCTATGTGGCCTGCAGTATATGCAGGCAATGTATTTTACATTGTGTGTTAGAGATATGAGAAGATATTATTATCATACCTTTATGATATTATTTAAATAGTTTACAAATCAATTAAGATTTGTGTGTATATATCACTTCTATGGTTTCAATTGAATGATTTATTGTATGCAACGATTTACGACTATTATTGAAAAACTGCACTTTGTTATTGGCTTGGTCTAAAACCGAATGGACAAAGTATTGTTTGGTCCGCTGAACAAAATATATTTCCCATGTCTGATCTACACCATTAGCACGATACGGGAAAATCATCGCTGAATCCAATCTATCAAAATCAGTAATCCAACTCATGATTGCTGAACCATTCAGAGTTAAATATATTGCTAATAATTCTTAAAGGAAACGATAATTAGTCACTGGTCGCTATATTTAGTTTGGCTTTCAAGGTTTGACATTCGCTGGCTGGTCAACGTCCCCGCAACTCAACATCATCTTCACCACCAACTTCAACTTTGAACATCGATTTTAGACTCACTCCAGCCATAAATCTTGCTTAACCCACAACAAAAACTTGACCCAGCTGTTGCACGTGTTTTCTATAGAAGAAAGAAAGAAAGTCGAAGGGAGAAATCATTTGAAAAGTAATCCTGTACCTTCAACTTAGGAAAGCACAAACACGCTCGCATGCCGTCCTTACCAACCGACATTGGCTCACGACAGGGTTCGATCGAAGCTCTGGTGCAAGGGAAATAACCCCAGCGTCCGCTAGGAAACAGGTGGTAGCCATCGATTATCGGCCCGACTCAATCAATAGCCTGTCCTTCCATTTTTTTGCTGGAAAGAGAGACGCTGAAGAAACTTGAGGGATATTTAAGAGTTTTGTGATTTGAAGATGCGATCTCTGATCAATACGCTGGAGTGATCATGGTGGCTCCTTGTTCGAGTGAAGAAAAAAAAGGGCACGCGTAGTCGTGGGGTAATTTGCGTCTGCAGATAAAATGTATTTATGCGCGTGTGCCTGGATGTAACAAGGTGTACGCTTTCTTTGATGATCTTTGAATGAAAGGTGAGGGGGGAGGAACTGGAAGAGAGACAACATAACTACCTTACTTATGCTATTTCTTTTATCACTGTAATGTTTTTCTGCTGTTACAAACATCTTGTTATTGTGGCTATTTTTCGCCCAACTCGTAGCCACAACATTCTAAAACGTTCCTAATAATGCATTGTTTGGTAATTCGCAGAGTTGTCAGTGAAAGCGCCCATTGTAGGGGTATTAAGTATGAGCCGCGGGTGACATGTTCAGACAATCGATGATCACCTGTTGAATAACGGCATTGTAATTGGTTGAATAACAATCTTCAAAAGCAGAAGTTTTATATCAAGCATGAGAGGAGCAGAAAGGGGCGGTGGGAGGGGGGCGGCCCTGATAGAACGAAACAGTAATGTGTGCAAACCACAGGCTACTAAAACCATTATTATTCCCATCTCTCTTCTTCTGTGTTCGTTCTCAAACTCCTGCTACCAAGCCCTGAACAGGGCTTTCCAAGTAGCAGGATGTAGTTTGGAGAATGGGATGCGTTGTGTCGCTAGTTTACAGCTTTACTGCTATATTTGCACCTTTCGGTCCGACACAGCCGTCTTCGGCAGGGTTTATTCCCATATTTTACCATTTGGTGACGGGGACTGAGAACATATGGGTCCATCTGGCGAGAAATGATTTCAATTGTGTACAAGATCACCTAAATCCTATCAATTTTCGTGGAGAAATCCTCACAGTCGATCACATAGTAATGGAAAAAAAGTCGTTTTTGAAGCAGAATAATGGATCGCATATCCTATAATTTCTACCAAAATCGTTATTTGTACATGCAAACAAAATTGGGTTTGAAAAATGATTTAACTTTCTCTTGGTGAAGGTTAAAGCTAAACAGTCGTTTTGGCTATATTAGTAGGTGAGAGCCTCCAAAGAATTGTCTGCACCAACGCATAAACTCCATCCAGATAGCTCACCTCAATAAACAAGATGTCTATAATGTACGTTACCTATTAGAAGGTCAGAGGTCAGATGTAGTACAAACATAGAACGGGGGGAGAGAATACGACAAGCACTAATAAGGCAAGATATTAGAAATAGAAAGTGGACATGGACGGGACACACCCTTTTAAAAATGTCTGGAATTATAGCCAAGAATGTGCTAGATTGGAACCCACATGACAACAAACAAGTGGGGAGGTTAAACAATGCCTCGACGTAGAATTGTGGAACAAGAAGGCTGAGCACCTGTAGTCGTATGGATAAGTCTCTAGAAGATGACCCAAAATATGAACATGAAGGTGGGGAAAAGGGGGGGGGGGGTGAGGAGTATCCGCTGTCGCTCTTTGTTCCACGGGTAACCCTACTACATTAATTAAGTAAGGCCTAAAGTCCCGAAAACAAGGTCTAACGTCTTGTAAGTGAGACCTAACGTTTTGTAAGTGAGACCTAACGTTTTGTAAGTGAGACCTAACGTCTTGTAAGTGAGACCTAACGTTTTGTAAGTGAGACCTAACGTCTTGTAAGTGAGACCTAACGTCTTGTAAGTGAGACCTAACGTCTTGTAAGTGAGACCTAACGTCTTGTAAGTGAGACCTAACGTCTTGTAAGTGAGACCTAACGTCTTGTAAGTGAGACCTAACGTCTTGTAAGTGAGACCTAACGTTTTGTAAGTAAGGCCTAATTTCTTGTAAGTAAGACATGCCGTCTTGTAAGTAAAACATGCCGTCTTGTAAGTTAGGCCACATTTGTTATAAGGCATAGGTCAAAATAAGTAAGGCCTAACTTTTTTTGCATCGCTAAAAACCCTTCGTCCTGAATGTTGTTGCATTTAACAATAACAGGGGATATTAGAATGCTCAACTCCATTACTACTACTTCTTCTACTACTACTACTACTACTACTACTACTACTACTACTACTACTACTACTACTACTACTACTACTACTACTACTACTACTACTACTACTACTACTACTTCTTCTACTACTACTACTACTACTACTACTACTACTACTACTACTACTGCTGCTGCTGCTGCTGCTGCTGCTGCTGCTACTACTACTACTTCTTCCACTGCTACTTCTACTGCTACTGCTATTACTACTGCTACTACTGCTACTGCTACTACTACTACCATTGCCTTTACTGCTGCTGCTACTGCTACTACTACTACTGCTACTACTACAACTACTACTACTACAACTACTACGAAGATACATCAGCTGCTCTATATGTGTCAGTTACTGTCAAATAACAAGCTCGTTATCTATATTCGAGTACGTTTCTTAGCCCGATTATTTGTATTCGACGTTAGAAAGACCAATTAAATCATTACACAAATCGTCGGTATCGCGGATAATGATAGCCTTCATTCCTCGGCCGACTCTCATAATTACGACGCTGTATCGATGGCACGGTTAAGAGCAGCGGAACACATACAAAAGATAATGAATCATTTTTGCGACTGATTTTAGCATGTATAGACAAAAATACATTCGGCACATTTTTCGTCTAATATTCCTGTGAACAATGAAGAAAAAAAAATGTTTGGGGTAAATACACACAAATGAGACACAGTTTTGCGACTGATATTGGAACAAACACAAAAAAGATGTTGAATACGTTCTACGACTGATATTAGAACACACACAAATGGGACATCGTTTTACGACTGCTATTAGAACACACACAAATGAGACATGGTTCTGCGACTGATAGTAAAACACACACAAAGAAGTTGAGCATGTTCTGCGACTGATATTAGAACACACACAAAAAGAAGCTGCACATGTTCTGCGACTGATATTAGAACACACACAAAAAGAAGCTGCACATGTTATGTGACTGATATTGGAACACACACACACACACTCACAGAAGTTGAGCATGTTCTGCGACTGATGTTAAATACGTTTTGTCGCTGATATTGGATCACACACAAATAAAAATAACGTTGAAAACGTTCAAACTTAACTTAACGTCCTTATACTGGTTTAGAAGATTCTACAGAGTCTGTATACAACCAGTTTCGTGTACATTACCTTGCTCTAAAAGCTATGCGCATCCAATATATTCTTAAATGCATTAATTGTCCCTGCCTCCACTACCATATGTGGCAATGTATTCCAAGCATTCACCACTAACTAATTCTCTCTAAAAAAAATATTCTCTAATCTCTAAACTGGATCGATATTGGAGCTACACAAACAAAAAACGATGAAAATGTTCGGACACCTATATTGGAACACGCAAAAGACGATAGAAGACTCCTATAAGTACACACATAAAAGATGTTGAAGATACCTTATAACAAATCTTTGTTCACTCTAGAAAACAATGCAGTCAATGGATTTAGAGCACGCTTGAAAAACATTGAACAAATTTGGTAACGGAACAGAAAACACAGACCGCGTACAATGAACTAAGGGTGGCAATAAAATGATAACCATAGAAAAAACAAGTGGAACAAATTTGGCAACTGTAGTATTTAGGATTGCTGCGCCGAGGTGGGCCATATATTATTCAATTTCGTCTTCTGATCGCTACAACGTGTTATTCACTCGTGTGTTCTCATATGATATCTGGTAAATTGTTTCTAGAACTTTCTTTCAGGCTAGAAATGTTTAACCGGCTTTTGACTTGTGAAAATGACCGTGAGTGCAATGATTTGAGTTCGAGTCTTAGAACTTTAAGACTTGAGTCTTCTATCTTCAGCTCACTTGTGTCGTTAGACGTCGTGGGGAGGTGTGACCTCCTTTGTTTCATATTTTTTGGCAGGTGAAAATCCACTGGTGACTTGCCAGGTCAATTCCAGCATCTGTTAGTCCCTGGAATATACGGTCGCCTATTTTTGTGACTGGTGGAGGTGGAAGCGTAAATTAGAGCAAGGTAGATCCGCAGCCTGTCAGGCGCCATCTAAGCTGCTCCGCTAACCACATAACCAAGACATGAAGTTATAGCCACAAAGTCCCCTTTCTTTTTGCGACATATTTTCTGTGTTGGTAGAATATTCCTAGAATAATTTGAGTAGATTTTTAACTTGAATTTTGGATGAACAGAGGCCGTTAGACCTACTCTTTTCGATTTCCAACTGCTAAGGTATTTTTAACATGCGCGCCACTGCACACGGGTGTCTGATCTCACTACTCTGAGGAAATATTTACCGGATGATCCACGGGAAAAAATCTCGGTCTTCACCGTGATTTGAACCCGCGACCTCCAGCACCCGAGGCGAACACTTTACCTCCAGACCATACTTATACTTCACATAATCGTCTAGCCAGACCAGTTTTCACAAGGGCTATATGTGTATGAGAGAAAGAGTCGGAAATAAGCCTACTATCACACTGAAAACATACTTCAAGAGGCAACTAACAGACAGGTTTAATTCCTCGATGGTAGAATACTCTCCAACTGATGGTTTGTACATCCAAAAACAAACACGTAGGTCCAAATTGTGCCAGTGTGTAGTAGTCTTCTCTGCTTGAAGGAAAACTCTAGAAACGATATATCTTTTCAGTTCAAGTGAGATTTCCACATCTCCGTCGTCCCCTGTCTCTTCCCGTAATGGTGCTTCTTTTTCTTCTTTGGTGTTCGTCCTGAAAA
This sequence comes from Ariolimax columbianus, assembly GCA_036924085.1. Taxonomy (NCBI): domain Eukaryota; kingdom Metazoa; phylum Mollusca; class Gastropoda; order Stylommatophora; family Arionidae; genus Ariolimax; species Ariolimax columbianus. The sequence goes on along the minus strand of JAVGWX010000017.1, from coordinate 10,686,016 downwards.
GGACGTATTGTGACGTTGGAGTTTACAGCGAGGCTGCAATATCTGCGGTTTTCGGCTCGACACATCCGATTTTAGCATGGCCTTTCTGGAACCAGGTTGGCTTCCTCTCCGTTTTCTAATCTCTTGCCCATGGCTACAGCCTGAAGCGCGACCTGGAGGTGGAATATGATCTTGGTTATTTATAGATACTGACCCTGATTGAAGTAGCCGACTGTGAGTCCCTGGCTTCTGCCAGTTCCCTTGTTGCTCCATCTTCTGCTGACCATGATGGTACAATATGCACGGACTTTCCCTGTCCATCTGTTGATGTTGTTCTCCCGTGTATTGTACTGTTTATCATGTGCACATCTACCCTTCCCTTTACTTTCCAGTATTGTTATCAGCATGGTCTTATGTTTTTTGATGGGACGAAAGTTTATGAACTGTCTGATTTCGTTCAAATATTCTCTTTCTTTCAGACGTGCATTGGTTTTAATTTCTTTCAAAGAGATATGTCACATTCTTCATTATATTAACGTATTTCTAAATACTAATTATCTTCTCCAACTTTGTTTGAGTTTTTGAATTGAGTTGTTTAGATTTAATTTGTTAGTTGACTTTTTAAGTTGCGTTTTTTTTAGTTATGTTTTTGAGTTGAGTTTTTTGAGTTGTGTTTTTGAGTTGAGTTTTTTTAGTTGTGTTTTTGAGTTGAGTTTTTTTTAGTTGTGTTTTTGAGTTGAGTTTTTTTAGTTGTGTTTTTGAGTTGAGTTTTTTTTAGTTGTGTTTTTGAGTTGAGTTTTTTTAGTTGTGTTTTTGAGTTGAGTTTTTTTAGTTGTGTTTTTTAGTTGAGTTTGAGAAGAGCCCGAAGAAAGTGTAACAATAAGAACGATTTGTAACGTAACCTAATGTAAGACCGGGAAGGAATACCGAATACAACATGACAATCAATAACAAGTGCTAAAAGAGTTATACAAGTATAACGACGAAGAGATGGACATTAATAGTATGTGGGAACAGCTAATAGAGGTGTTAATGAGATATATGAGGAAACTATAGGGTTCAAGAAAACGCAGCACAAGGAATAGATTATTTCATAAATAGAAGAACCGAAAAAAGGAAACAAAACTATACTCACCAATTGCCGAATACCAATCAAGAAAGCGAGAACACGTAACAGTAAATTGACCCCACACAAAGAGGTTGAGACATACATCAAACAAAATAAAAAGAATATAGTGACACATATGTACAGAAGACAGAGAAATCAGCAAGTAGAGAGTTATCTACTCATTAACAAAGAGAATGGCATATATATATATAAAAGAAAGATAGAAAAGATAGACATCTTCGGAAGAGCAATAGAACGATGGTTGAGTATTTACAAGAAACAAAAAACAGATCTCCACCACAAGAAACAACAAACAGACCTCTATCACAAGAAACAACAATCAGACCTCCACCACAAGAAACAACAAACAGACTTCCACCACAAGAAACAACAAACAGACCTCCACCACAAGAAACAACAAATTGACCTCTATCACAAGAAACAACAATCAGACCTCCACCACAAGAAACAACAATCAGACCTCCACCACAAGAAACAACAATCAGACCTCCACCACAAGAAACAACAAACATACCTCCACCACAAGAAACAACAAACAGACCTCCACCACAAGAAACAACAAACATACCTCCACCTCAAGAAACAACAAACATACCTCCACCACAAGAAACAACAAACAGACCTCCACCACAAGAAACAACAAACAGACCTCCACCACAAGAAACAACAAACAGACCTCCACCACAAGAAACAACAAACAGACCTCCACCACAAGAAACAACAAACATACCTCCACCACAAGAAACAACAAACAGTTCTCCACCACAACAAACAACAAACATACCAGCTTGGAAGATCCGAGCTTTAGCCTGCAACCCACCAATTAATATAGAAATCCAAAAAGCCATATTGAAAATCAAGAAAGGGAAAACGATAGGCTCAGACGGAATAATAGCAGAAGCTATAATCGCAGACATTTTACAAGGATTATTCAAGAAGATACGGGAAGGAGAGCGGGTTTCCCCAGGATGGAAAGAAAGGCAGATGATTAGACTGTCTAAGAAAAAAGACCTGACAGATTACAGCAGTTAAGGATGGATTACAATGCGGTCTATGCCAGGTAAAATATTCAACAGAATCATCCTGGTCAGATTAAAAGGCTGTAGACAAAAAGCGCTGAGAAAAGTGTGCAGGATTCCGCCAGGGAAGATGGAACATAGATCATATAGCTTATCTTCACATCATGGTAGAAAAAAGCATTGCATGAAAACATCCAATTACTCAATTTTGTAAAGACAGTGAATACCAGATTGATTGTGTGGATCGACGAAGTAGTGTGGTACCTGAAGGCGCACATTACTTCTGGGCGTGAACATGGCTGAGACAGGTATGTCTCTTCCCGTACTTTATGTAACCACATTCATGGCAGATTACACAAGGGCTTTGCTTCCTTTTCGGGCCGTGGTAATACCGATTCCCCTTACCTTTACTGGGAAGAAATTAATTGGTCCTTTACTCTTCCATGCAAGCCAAATAAGTATCCTAAACAGCGATGGGCGTATGGCTTGCAACCTCGTTGTGTCAAATATATTGCTATAGCTGAGACGTAAGGTGCCCACATGGTAAAGGAATCGCTATAACTGGGACGTAAGGCGCCTACTTGTTAAAGGGATCGCTATAGCTGAGACGTAAGGCGCCCACTTGTTAAAGGGATCACTATAGCTGGGACGTAAGGCGCCTACTTGTTAAAGAGATCGCTATAGCTGGGACGTAAGGCGCCCACTTGTTAAAGAGATTGTTATAGCTGGGACGTAAGGCGCCCACTTGTTAAAGAGATCGCTATAGCTGGAACTTAAGGCGCCCACTTGTTAAAGAGATCGCTATAGCTGGAACTTAAGGCGCCCACTTGTTAAAGAGATCGCTATAGCTGAAACTCAAGGCGCCCACTTGTTAAAGAGATCGCTATAGCTGGAACTTAAGGCGCCCACTTGTTAAAGAGATCGCTATAGCTGGAACTTAATGTGCCCACTTGTTAAGAGGACCGAAAAGCGCAGGCTGTTACTCACTGTCCATGTAAATCCTACAGTTAACCTAACACGCAGAGACTTGTATTAAGGCAAAAAACCACCTATTTGACTGCATACTTTTACAACAAGTAAATATTAAAAAGGACCTCCGCCCTCCAAAGAGTAAAGAAGGGGCGATTGAAATAATAGGTCAACTTTACAAGCGTATTATAAAAAGTGGCCTAGATAGGGTTCTGAATGGTGCTAGTAACTTAGTCAAGTAAAACCATTGCAATTACAATTGCCCTGCAAATGATCGCGTAGAGGTTTCATCTCAAGATGTCAGCTGCAGTTGTAGCCCTATGCTTCACTGGGAGCGAGAAGGCAAATTAATCATTAATGTAGTCAGATAAGGTCTACATTGATGCTGGAAACACATTCTGTCTGAAAAATGCAAACTGTTACAATTGAGAACATTAAGAAAACAGTGTGAGAACGGAGTACATTCGTCAGAAGGAAGGAGCAACATTAACAAGACGTTCGACAGATAGAGGAGATAACAAAGAAAGAAATACGATAGAAAGAGGGGGCACCCTCAGGAACATATCCGACAGAAAAAGAGAGAGGAAAAAAAATGAAGAAATCCCACAGAAAAAGAGAGAAACATCACGATGAAATCCCACAGAAAAAGAGAGAAACATCACGATGAAATCCCACAGAAAAAGAAAGAAATATCAAAAAGAAATCCGATAGAAAAAAAAGAGAAATCAGGAAGAAATTCGACAGGAAAAGGGAGGAACATCAGGAAGAAATCATACAAGAAAAGATAAGAAATATAAATAAGAAATCCGACAGGAAAAGGGAGGAACATCAGGAAGAAATCATACAAGAAAAGATAAGAAATATCAATAAGAAATCCGACAGGAAAAGGGAGGAACATCAGGAAGAAATCATACAAGAAAAGATAAGAAATATCAATAAGAAATCCGACAGGAAAAGGGAGGAACATCAGGAAGAAATCATACAAGAAAAGATAAGAAATATCAATAAGAAATCCGACAGGAAAAGGGAGGAACATCAGGAAGAAATCATACAAGAAAAGATAAGAAATATCAATAAGAAATCCGACAGGAAAAGGGGGTAAGGATGGACCCCAAAAAAAAGTCAACAAAAAGCGTGGCTTACATGGACAGAAATCTGATTTAGTTGTTTGGGCATGGGACAAAAACATCTCCAAACAATACGACTACGCGAATCCATGCTGTTAGACAGCAAAGGCATTATGGACGAGCAGAGCAAGATCAAGAAATGTGTGAAGGTGTTAAATAAACGCAACAGGAGCGTGGATTGAAAACAGCCATGGCTATTCAATATATGACTTACGCTGCCTGTGTGAACAAATCAAATGATCGATATTTTGACAAACAAAGGTTGTTATTAGTGACTAGGCGGTGAAACTCTGAAACTAATTCAACAAATCAATTAATTAAATCAGATATTTGGTGAATGGTTATTCTGTTTATTCTGTGGTTTATCATGTGTTTATTCTGTGTTTATTCTGTGACTGCCCTGGACATCCAAACGTTGGCTTTCATGTGTCTCTCTCCGGCTCCTAAACGTTGGCTTGCATGTGCCTTTCACCGGCTCAACCTGGACATCCAAACGTTGGCTTTCATGTGCCTTTCACCGGCTCAACGTGAACATCCAAACGTTGGCTTTCATGTGTCTCCCACCGGCCCAGCCTGGACATTCAAACGTTGGCTTGCATGTGCCTTTCACCGGCTCAACCTGGACATCCAAACGCTGGCTTTCATGTGTCTCTCTCCGGCTCAACGTGAACATCCAAACGTTGGCTTTCATGTGTCTCTCACCGGCCCAACCTGGACATCCAAACGTTGGCTTGCATGTGCCTTTCACCGGCTCAACCTGGACATCCAAACGCTGGCTTTCATGTGTCTCTCTCCGGCTCCTAAACGTTGGCTTTCATGTGTCTCCCACCTGCTCAACCTGGACATCCAAACGTTGGCTTTCATGTGCCTTTCACCGGCTCAACCTGGACATACAAACGCTGGCTTTCATGTGTCTCTCTCCGGCTCCTAAACGTTGGCTTTCATGTGTCTCCCACCTGCTCAACCTGAACATCCAAACGTTGGCTTTTATGTGTCTCTCTTTGGCTCCTAAACGTTGGCTTTCATGTGTCTCCCACCGGCTCAACCTGGACATCCAAACGTTGGCTTTCATGTGCCTTTCACCGGCTCAACTTGGACACCAAAACGATGGCTTTATTGATTCGATTGTATTTTATTTTATTAGCAGATCTTTTAAAATATGCGTCAGTTTTAAACACTCACACATACGCACATACATACACAACTCTTCCCAACAAATCACACCACCCCCAACACTCACACACATACATACGCACACAATTTCACTCCTCCCAAAATATAATCTCCCACTCACATACTTACCCCCGCCCCCCCCCCACCGCCCCCCCCCCCAATATCATACACACATAATCTTACATACACAGTCGCACAAACAATCTCACACACATACTCACACATACAATCGAACACACACACACACACACACACACACACACTCACACACACTCAAACAAACAATCTCCCACACACACTCAAACACACATAATCGCACACATACATACACTCACACACACATAATCTCACTTACTCAAACACACATAATCGCACACACACACTCACACACACATAATCTCACTTACTCAAACACACATAATCGCACACACACACTCACACACATAATCTCACTTACTCAAACACACATAATCGCACACACACACACTCACACACACATAATCTCATACACTCAAACACACATAATCGCACACACTCACACACACATAATCTCACAAATTCAAACATGCATAATCGCACACACACACACACACACTCATACAAACTCAAACACACATAATCACACACACACACACACTCACACACACATAATCTCACACACTAAAACATACATAATCGCACACACACATACTCACACACACTTATACACACTCAAACACACATAATCACACACACACACCACACAGACATTCTCACACACAAACGTACACACACACTCATATAACGCTCTCACACACGCACACACTCACGCACACACTCACATACACACTCTCTCTCTCACACACACACACACAATCTCAGATATTCACAATTTCAGACACACAATCTCCAATCTCACCCATACACAATCTATCTCTCTCGCACTCTCTCTCTCTCTCTCTCTCTCACACACACACAAATACATACACACACTTACGCAACTACAAACACCAATCTTAACGTTTATGAACTATTTGCGTCTATGCTTTATTAGTCGAAACGTTGATCCTCGTAATGGCATTATTCTATTTGTATTTCACTGCCAGCCTTCTCCTCAATACATACAGATCCTCGTTAGTCCAACTGTGGTACTCGCCTCACTGGAAACCTGTTTCAAAGTGTTTACCGCATGAGTGTGCGGTCAGTCGTTCCACAACAATAACTATGTATGTATGTATGTATGTATGTATGTATGTATGTATAAATGTATGTATGTATGTATGTGTGTATGTGTGTATGTATGTGTGTATGCATGCATGCATGTATGTATGTGTGTATGTATGTATGTACGTATGTATGTATGCATGTATGTGCGTATGTGTGTATGTGTGTATGCATGCGTGTATGTATGCATGCATGTATGTATGTATGTATGTATGCATGTATGTACGTATGTGTGTATGTATGTATGTACATATTTATGTATGTATGTAGCTACGTAGGTAGATATGTATGTATGTATGTATGTATGCACATATTTATGTATGTATGTAGCTACGTAGGTATGTATGTATGTATGTGTGTATGCATGCATGTATGTATGTATGTGTATGTATGTATATGTCTGTATGTCCTTACGCATATGCTTATATCAGTGTACGTATGTGTGTCTATGTGTTTGTGCAGTGACCAAGCACATCTCCCCCCCCCCCCCCCCCACATCATATCCCACCTCGTCTAAGGCTCCTAAAATAGCTAGGCTCAGAAGACGGGAAAAGGAAGGGAGACAATAATGCATTAATCAATATCTAGACAGGATTAATGGCGTGGTTCGTGTGGTTTTTAATGGCAGAGGAGATAAGAGGGCGGGGGTTATGTTTCTGACAGCAGGACAACAAGAAATAAACAGAAATTGAGTTGAAGCGACAATAGAGAAAATATATGTTCCAAGTGGCTCTTTCAAAAGCTGCCTTGTATCTTCAGGCAGAGATCTCATGAATGTTTTGATGGCAAGCAAGCCATGATTTAACTAACACAGATCTGTTTGAGGGAAACACAACGTGCCTTCTCTAACTTGAAGGTTAAGTTGCTATGACACAGGCACAATTATAGATATATAGGTACATACATACACACACGCATATACATATATATACACACACAGACACAGACAGGCATACACACATACATATATACGCACATTTATATACATACATACACAACTACATATATACATATACACACACACAGACAGACCCACACGCATCCACAAACATACACATATACATACATACGTGCTCTTGAGTTACGGCTCTTTTACTTAGTACATGGACACTGTGAAACGTCACCATGTCCCAATGATGCGGCGCACGTTTCTGAGTTACGGCTGTTTAGCGACATGACCACACCAACAGGTCGACTTCCAGTTATTGGTGTGGCTGTCCTCAGCTTGTTTACAAGCATGGTTGGCTGTCCATCTCTTTCTGTGATTGTCTTACATTCTGGGACTGAGATCGTGCCAGTCCTGAAAAGATTATTAATGTTGATAGCTTCAGTAGCCTATGTCAAAATTGTAGTGAAGGACACACATCGGAGCGTCTTATTAGTGCAGTGATAGAAAACTTGCATTTTGCTTCAAAGGTTCGGGATTCAGCTCCCTCAACCGTCACTAACAACCTAGCTGTATATGGGTACTTGATTTACAGTTAGGAAAGGGAATTGCAGTAAGGAAGGAAACTGACCACTCCACTTCACACGGGGTGTGGCATGGTAAACTGAAGTCTAACATTTCACTTCCGATCAGAGGTTAAGTCTGCTGAAGGACATCTTTTACTTTGTCTGCATCGATAAGTGATAAACGTTTGAGCATGGCTAGTCTGACTCTATTGTCGTGGACATCGTGTGCTTGATGATAATAGTTGAACTGACTCTATGGTCGTGGACATCGTGTACTTGATGGTAAAAGTTTAGCTTACTCTATGGTCGTGGACATCGTGTACTTGATGGTAATGGTTGAGCAGATTCTATGGTCGTGGACATCGTGTACTTGATGGTAAAAGTTAAGCTTACTATATGGTCGTGGACATCGTGTACTTGATGGTAATGGTCGACCTAACTCTATGGTTGTGGACATTGTGTACTTGATGGTAATGTTGAGCTGACTCTATGGTCGTGGACATCGTGTGTTTGATGGTAATGGTCGAGTTGACTCTATGGTCCTGGACATCGTGTACTTGATGGTAATTGTCGAGCTGACTCTATGGTCGTGGACATCGTGTACTTGATGGTAATAGTTGAGCTGGTATACTAATCTCCTTTGATGCAATCGTCGGAGTCCTTAGATAGGAAACGCGGGGAGATTCTTAGGCCAACTAATGGTAGTTTCCTGTATTGTGGCGCCGCAATTGTTATACTAGCAACCCTCAGAGAGAAGCAATATCACACTTGCCTTGGGTTTAGTGGCTCTTTGGAGAACGTGGGAGGTGGGAGGGGCGACTGTGTACAAGCAAGGGCTACTAAAACCACCAGAATCCAAACTTGTTGTCATTTACTCCAAAAAAAAGTGCAACTGGGGGTTTGACTAGAGTGATGTGATGTTAATTTGTGACGGAACAGAACATAATAAAGGATACAAAAAAAGGTATTGCTTGAGTATGGCCATTTTGTGATTGATCACATTAGTCTGGAACTTGAGAATGGCACGTAACTGTAGGCTGAGTATGTCTCTAGTCGTGTTAATATCGTCTTGTCCTCTTCTATATGTACTAAATATCGAATACGACTGGCAGTATCAATGGCTCTTAAAGATATACTCGCCAAATCGCTTTTTCCGTTTTCATTAGTGGTCTTTGTTGCAATTTGTTTTACCTGTCACTGTTGCTAGTCTAATGCACATCCCTCTGTAGTCATAATTTACGTCAATAACCAGAGTCTATATCTTTACTTCCTAGAAAGATGCCAAGGAATTCACGCTGTTATGTGTATACACACATACAAACACATACACACACGTACACACACGTGCGCACACACACACACATACACACATATACACTCTCACACACATACGCACATAATTGCACACGCATATATATATATATATATATATATATATATATATATATATATATATATATATATATATATAGACACACATTACGGAAACAAGTTGATAACATTACCAGACAAGCTCTGTTCTGGAATCCACTGGGCAAGAAAAGTAGAATGAGATCAAGACACTCTTGGAAGAGGAAACTGTAGGAAAATATAAAGGCAGCAAACAGAACGTGGACAGAATTGGGGGAGATGGTTCTCGATAGGAAGAGTTGGCGAGTATTTATTGAGGACCTATGTTTCACAGTCAGGTCTTTGGTTGATTGATATTTATATTTTGCGGGTGTATTTGTTAATGTCAAATGTGTAGGGTGTATGTATCTGTATCTTCACACAGCTCCACACATATATCACACAGCTTCACACAAATACCACACAACTCCACACAAATATCACACAGCTCCACACATATATCACACAAATATCACACAAATATCACCCAACTCCACACAAATATCACACAGCTCCACACATATATCACACAGCTTCACACAAATATCACACAAATATCACATGATCATATCGCCCTGTAGATGCAGCCATGATGTGAATCATAGAATGCTGAGAGCAGATTATTTGTGAAATTATTTTCCGATCAATCAAATGTGTGTGTTGTCGCTCGATCGTATTTTCTTTCCAAAGTAGGACTTGAATAAAAATGTTTGGGAACAGCTGTTCTAATTTATATTACGGTCAACGTAATAGACACTGCCGTCAGGGATATTGTGTTAGCGTGAACTAGGTTTCGATGTTTTTTGCTTTTCTATGAGGCGACCAGTTTCTTTCCTCGCGGCCTTTCCTTCCATGGCAATAAGTTAGGTACCCGTGTACAGCAGAGTAGATTGGAACATGTTAAGACCGCAACATGGAGAAACTAGCGCTCTTACCACTATATTACTCCACCCCCGGCTATGAAAGCGTTTTTGATCTTCCCAGCACCTCCCAGACATACATTGCTTGTACACATCTACTATTTCTAACGTTTTTATTGCTGAGGTGCACATGAAGGATTTCTAGGGCTGAGGAGTAAAATCCGCCTTCCACTGCAGTCGCCACGGACTCCATACGCTAGTCCTTCATGTTTCCATCAATATAAAGAAAACAACTAATTCTTACCAACGTTTTGAACTCATGTCCCCGTGGTCACGAAGCCAGCATTGAAGTCACTATGCCAGCAGTACCTATTAGAAGATTACCAGCTACAAAAGGAGAACATAAATCAACCTTAAGCATTTTTCTACATCAGAAATTCTTACTCAGCATTTTAAAACGAACAACACAATTGTCAGCGGTCCTTGACTAAATGTGACCTGTTCGATATTGAACGGTCGTGAGTGTTTACCGATTATCGACAACAAACACCCGACTCACCACTACATTCTCGTCTTTAAGTTTCTCAAGTAAGAAAGAAAAGCTCAGAGGGGGGACACATCGACCATTACATTCGACTTAATGTGTTTTCATTTGTCTGAATGCCATTCTTCGCGTCCCCTGTATTAACAAAAAACATTCTACGCCTGTCAGTTTTACTGACACACCAGCAAACGTTTTTGTGTACGTTTTGTCGGGACAACAAATAGTAATTCTTGGCACACACACTTATGTTAGGCAGCAATAAGAGAGCATTGGAAAGAATAAATCTACTCGTCTATTGAACATCTGAGGTCACCAGTTTTCAACGTCAGAGTTGACCTTCGTAACGAGATTGGAAACAAACAATATTTACAAGATGTTTGGACAATTGTTGCTATTTGATATTGAATGTTCTTTTATATTGTTACCGAGTAAAGCAACTCACATAAACAATGATATGCAAACACGAAGAGTTTATTTTGTGATGCAGTCAGTTGCTCTTGTTGCTATTTTTGTTGTTGATGTTGTTGATCATATTGACGTTGTTGTTATTTTTGTTGTTGGTGTTGTTGTTGTTGATGTTGTTGGTGTTCTTGATCATACTGACGTTGTTGTTATTTTTGTTGTTGGTGTTGTTGTTGGTGTTGTTGGTGTTGTTGATCATACTGACGTTGTTGTTGTTGGTGGTTTTGTGGTTGTTGATGTTGTTGGTGTTGTTGATCATACTGACGTTGTTGTTATTGGTGGTTTTGTGGTTGTTGATGTTGTTGGTGTTGTTGATCATACTGACGTTGTTGTTATTGGTGGTTTTGTGGTTGTTGTTGTTGTTGATGCTGTCACTGTTGATGCTGTCACTGTTGATGTTGTTGATGCTGTCACTGTTGATGTTGTTGATGCTGTCACTGTTGTTGTTGATGCTGTCACTGTTGTTGTTGTTGATGCTGTCACTGTTGTTGTTGATGCTGTCACTGTTGTTGTTGATGCTGTCACTGTTGATGTTGTTGATGCTGTCACTGTTGTTGTTGATGCTGTCACTGCTGTTGTTGATGCTGTCACTGTTGTTGTTGTTGATGCTGTCACTGTTGTTGTTGATGCTGTCACTGTTGATGTTGATGCTGTCACTGTTGATGTTGTTGATGCTGTCACTGTTGGTGTTGTTGATGCTGTCACTGTTGATGTTGATGCTGTCACTGTTGATGTTGTTGATGCTGTCACTGTTGGTGTTGTTGATGCTGTCACTGTTGTTGTTGATGCTGTCACTGTTGATGTTGTTGATGCTGTCACTGTTGATGTTGATGCTGTCACTGTTGATGTTGTTGATGCTGTCACTGTTGATGTTGATGCTGTCACTGTTGTTGTTGTTGATGCTGTCACTGTTGATGTTGATGCTGTCACTGTTGATGTTGTTGATGCTGTCACTGTTGATGTTGTTGATGCTGTCACTGTTGATGTTGTTGATGCTGTCACTGTTGGTGTTGTTGATGCTGTCACTGTTGTTGTTGATGCTGTCACTGTTGATGTTGATGCTGTCACTGTTGATGTTGTTGATGCTGTCACTGTTGATGTTGATGCTGTCACTGTTGTTGTTGTTGATGCTGTCACTGTTGATGTTGATGCTGTCACTGTTGATGTTGTTGATGCTGTCACTGTTGATGTTGATGCTGTCACTGTTGATGTTGTTGATGCTGTCACTGTTGATGTTGATGCTGTCACTGTTGTTGTTGTTGATGCTGTCACTGTTGTTGTTGATGCTGTTACTGTTGATGCTGTCACTGTTGATGTTGTTGATGCTGTCACTGTTGATGCTGTCACTGTTGATGTTGTTGATGCTGTCACTGTTGATGTTGATGCTGTCACTGTTGATGTTGTTGATGCTGTCACTGTTGATGTTGATGCTGTCACTGTTGATGTTGATGCTGTCACTGTTGATGTTGATGCTGTCGCTGTTGATGTTGTTGATGCTGTCACTGTTGTTGTTGTTGATGCTGTCACTGTTGATGTTGATGCTGTCACTGTTGATGTTGATGCTGTCACTGTTGTTGTTGTTGATGCTGTCACTGTTGATGTTGATGCTGTCACTGTTGATGTTGATGCTGTCACTGTTGATGTTGTTGATGCTGTCACTGTTGTTGTTGTTGATGCTGTCACTGTTGATGTTGATGCTGTCACTGTTGATGTTGTTGATGCTGTCACTGTTGATGTTGATGCTGTCACTGTTGATGTTGTTGATGCTGTCACTGTTGTTGTTGTTGATGCTGTCACTGTTGATGTTGATGCTGTCACTGTTGATGTTGATGCTGTCACTGTTGGTGTTGTTGATGCTGTCACTGTTGTTGTTGATGCTGTCACTGTTGTTGTTGATGCTGTCACTGTTGTTGTTGATGCTGTCACTGTTGTTGTTGATGCTGTCACTGTTGGTGTTGATGCTGTCACTGTTGGTGTTGTTGATGCTGTCACTGTTGATGTTGTTGATGCTGTCACTGTTGATGTTGATGCTGTCACTGTTGATGTTGTTGATGCTGTCACTGTTGTTGTTGATGCTGTCACTGTTGATGTTGTTGATGCTGTCACTGTTGATGTTGTTGATGCTGTCACTGTTGTTGTTGATGCTGTCACTGTTGTTGTTGTTGATGCTGTCACTGTTGATGTTGATGCTGTCACTGTTGATGTTGATGCTGTCACTGTTGATGTTGTTGATGCTGTCACTGTTGTTGTTGTTGATGCTGTCACTGTTGATGTTGATGCTGTCACTGTTGATGTTGTTGATGCTGTCACTGTTGATGTTGATGCTGTCACTGTTGATGTTGTTGATGCTGTCACTGTTGTTGTTGTTGATGCTGTCACTGTTGATGTTGATGCTGTCACTGTTGATGTTGATGCTGTCACTGTTGGTGTTGTTGATGCTGTCACTGTTGTTGTTGATGCTGTCACTGTTGTTGTTGATGCTGTCGCTGTTGTTGTTGATGCTGTCGCTGTTGTTGTTGATGCTGTCACTGTTGTTGTTGATGCTGTCACTGTTGGTGTTGATGCTGTCACTGTTGGTGTTGTTGATGCTGTCACTGTTGATGTTGTTGATGCTGTCACTGTTGATGTTGATGCTGTCACTGTTGATGTTGTTGATGCTGTCACTGTTGATGTTGATGCTGTCACTGTTGATGTTGTTGATGCTGTCACTGTTGATGTTGTTGATGCTGTCACTGTTGTTGTTGTTGATGCTGTCACTGTTGTTGTTGTTGATGCTGTCACTGTTGATGTTGATGCTGTCACTGTTGTTGTTGATGCTGTCACTGTTGGTGTTGTTGATGCTGTCACTGTTGTTGTTGATGCTGTCACTGTTGATGTTGATGCTGTCACTGTTGTTGTTGATGCTGTCACTGTTGTTGTTGATGCTGTCACTGTTGTTGTTGTTGATGCTGTCACTGTTGTTGTTGATGCTGTCACTGTTGTTGTTGATGCTGTCACTGTTGATGTTGATGCTGTCACTGTTGTTGTTGATGCCGTCACTGTTGATGTTGTTGATGCTGTCACTGTTGATGTTGATGCTGTCACTGTTGATGTTGATGCTGTCACTGTTGTTGTTGATGCTGTCACTGTTGGTGTTGTTGATGCTGTCACTGTTGTTGTTGATGCTGTCACTGTTGATGTTGTTGATGCTGTCACTGTTGATGTTGTTGATGCTGTCACTGTTGTTGTTGTTGATGCTGTCACTGTTGTTGTTGATGCTGTCACTGTTGATGTTGATGCTGTCACTGTTGTTGTTGTTGATGCTGTCACTGTTGTTGTTGTTGATGCTGTCACTGTTGTTGTTGATGCTGTCACTGTTGATGTTGTTGATGCTGTCACTGTTGATGTTGATGCTGTCACTGTTGATGTTGATGCTGTCACTGTTGTTGTTGATGCTGTCACTGTTGATGTTGTTGATGCTGTCACTGTTGATGTTGATGCTGTCACTGTTGTTGTTGATGCTGTCACTGTTGGTGTTGTTGATGCTGTCACTGTTGTTGTTGATGCTGTCACTGTTGATGTTGTTGATGCTGTCACTGTTGATGTTGTTGATGCTGTCACTGTTGTTGTTGTTGATGCTGTCACTGTTGTTGTTGATGCTGTCACTGTTGATGTTGATGCTGTCACTGTTGTTGTTGTTGATGCTGTCACTGTTGTTGTTGTTGATGCTGTCACTGTTGATGTTGATGCTGTCACTGTTGTTGTTGTTGATGCTGTCACTGTTGTTGTTGTTGATGCTGTCACTGTTGATGCTGTCACTGTTGTTGTTGTTGACGCTGTCACTGTTGATGCTGTCACTGTTGATGTTGATGCTGTCACTGTTGTTGTTGTTGATGCTGTCACTGTTGTTGTTGATGCTGTCACTGTTGTTGTTGATGCTGTCACTGTTGTTGTTGTTGATGCTGTCACTGTTGATGCTGTCACTGTTGTTGTTGTTGACGCTGTCACTGTTGTTGTTTATGCTGTCACTGTTGTTGTTGATGCTTACACTGTTGTTGTTGATGCTTACACTGTTGTTGTTGCTGTCACTGTTGTTGTTGATGATGTTGCATGTTGTTGGTGTTGTCAATTATGATGTTTCAGATGGTGTTGTTGTAGATGTTCTTTTTGTTGCTGTTGTTATTGTTGTTGTTTGTTAGCGTTGTTTCTGCTATTGTTGTTGGTGTTGTTGTTGTAGTTAATGTTCACGCTTGTCATCCAGAGTTTGTTCTTCTTTCTTCTTCTTCATCTTGGAAAGAACGTTGTGTCGCAGTTTGCTGCGTGACCACCACATCTTCCGCCTACCGACTCCAACCACATCCGGTTTGCCTTTCCACTGCGAACACGGTTCTCGTAGACAGACTACACTAGTGCAACATGCTTCAAGAACAGGGTCTTGGTCAGACCTGGTTACTGGCCGTGATGGAAGCAGCCAGCTATGAGTCTCTGGCTACTGTCAGCTCATTCACTGTACTGCATCTTCGACCCCAGCTATGAGTCTCTGGGTACTGTCAGCTCATTCACTGTACTGCATCTTCGACCCCAGCTATGAGTCTCTGGCTACTGTCAGCTGATTCACTGTACTACATCTTCGACCCCAGTTATGAGTCTCTGGCTACTGTCAGCGCATTAACTGTACTGCATCTTCGACCCCAGCTGTGAGTCTCTGGCTACTGTCAGGTCATTCACTGTACTGCATCTTCGACCCCAGCTATGAGTCTCTGGGTACTGTCAGCTCATTCACTGTACTGCATCTTCGACCCCAGCTATGAGTCTCTGGGTACTGTCAGCTCATTCACTGTACTGCATCTTCGACCCCAGCTATGAGTCTCTGGCTACTGTCAGCTGATTCACTGTACTGCATCTTCGACCCCAGCTATGAGTCTCTGGCTACTGTCAGGTCATTCACTGTACTGCATCTTCGACCCCAGCTATGAGTCTCTGGCTACTGTCAGCTCCTTCACTGTACTGCATCTTCGACACCAGCTATGAGTCTCTGGCTACTGTCAGCTCATTCACTGTACTGCATCTTCGACCCCAGTTATGAGTCTCTGGCTACTGTCAGCGCATTCACTGTACTGCATCTTCGACCCCAGCTATGAGTCTCTGGCTACTGTCAGCTGATTCACTGTACTGCATCTTCGACACCAGCTATGAGTCTCTGGCTACTGTCAGCTCATTCACTGTACTGCATCTTCGACCCCAGCTATGAGTCTCTGGCTACTGTCAGCTCATTCACTGTACTGCATCTTCGACCCCAGCTATGAGTCTCTGGCTACTGTCAGCTCGTTCACTGTGATGTATCTTCCGCCCCGTTCTAAGTTTGTCGCTCCTGAGAACAAAGGTTGTTTTTGTTTTTTTGGTGGGGAATGGCTTGGCTTGGCTTTGTTCGTTCTGAATCTCCCGCTACCAAACCCTGAAAGGGCTTAAGTAGCAGAATGTAGTTCAGAGAACGGAATGAGTTGTGTCGTAGTTTACAGCTTGACTGCGATATTCGGTCCAACACATTCGACCAGCAAGCATTTTTTGAATACCGGGTTAGCATTCCCTCTTCGATCCCTTCTCCTTCACCAGTCATCCCTGCTGCAGCCTGTTATCCAGGATCACCGCGTGGAGGTGTAGAAGGGTCTTGGCAGCTCTGGGTAGCTGGCCCTGACGCTAGCAGTCAGCTATGGGTCGCTGACCACTGGAGCTCATGCGCTACTCAGCATCTTGATACCTGGTGAGGAATTATAACGTTCTTATATTCCAAAGCGCACTGAGGAGGATGTATTGTCTCAATCCCCCTCCCTCCCCTCGCTGTAGTACACTGTAAGGCTTCTGAGAAATCTCACTACTATGACGATCCCGGTGTACATCCCCGGCTCGTTGACCAGACTGCTATAATACAACATGTTAGCAAGAGTGAGACGGAAGTTTTAATCGGTATGTTTCAGTATGCCTCGGGACATAAAAAGCCACTGTAACCTGCTACCAAACAAGCCTCGCCAATAGTAAAATTAACCATGTGTGAGTCGCTTCGAACAACACCAGCTTGGCCGGTACCAGCCAACCAAGGCTACTCTTTCACTAGAGTTATGCCTTCCAGCAATATTTTACTCCACCCCATGACATAATGTTAGAAATGTGCATTTATTTGACTCAAAAATGCTTACAAAAGTGTAAATATGCACTGGTGATAAATTGGTGTGAACACCGCCATGCGTCAACTACACAGATGTATGTGGAATACACTGGTATTTACCGTATTACCACTGCTTCACCTCCATAACAAGCCTTCAAGATCAAATGTTTTTCAATGCAGATGGACGCCATAATAGAAAACCTGCATCTTCTTCTTCGTTCATCATCATATCAAGGTTCCGGTGTCTTTTTCAAAGGACACCTTGTTTGTAAGGCTGTTTCGTCTCCATACAGCTTTTATCTCATAATTGTCTCGCGATGTCAGTATTGTTCTCTCTTTTCCTGAGTGAGCGTGCATCTTTGTAGGATGTGTTCCACGGTCATTGTATGTTCCCCACATAGACACTTGTCATCTGTCCTAATCCTCATTTTCCTGTAAAGATGACCTTTGAGACTATTATGCTCAGTTCTCAGTCAGAAGATGATGACTTGCTCCTCAACAGTTCAATCATAGTAGATTTATTCTTCACGGAACTAAGAATGTTTCATCAGCCCATTTGCCTCTGAAATTGGCTTTAATTATAGTCTTGGCCTCGTTATATGTGATACTCAGGTCTGTTTGTATGTGTCATTCTGATTCTGAAATTTGGGAAGTTGTGAGAGTATGTGCCATTCTGATTCTGAAATTTGGGAAGTTGTTAGAGTATGTGCCATTCTGATTCTGAAATTTGGGAAGTTGTGAGAGTATGTGCCATTCTGGTTCTGAAATTTGGGAAGTTGTGAGAGTATGTGCCATTCTGATTCTGAAATTTTGGAAGTTGGTAGAGTATGTGTCATTCTGATTCTGAAATTTGGGAAGTTGTGAGAGTATGTGCCATTCTGATTCTGAAATTTGGGAAGTTGTGAGAGTATGTGCCATTCTGATTCTGAAATTTGGGAAGTTGTGAGAGTATGTGCCATTCTGGTTCTGAAATGTGGAAAGTTGGGACAGTATGTGCCATTCTGTAATTCTGGAAGTTGTGAGAGTGTGACATTCTGATTCTGGAATTTGGGAAGTTGGGAGAGTATGTGCCATTCTGATTCTGGAATTTGGGAAGTTGGAAGAGTATGTGCCATTCTGATTCTGAATTTTGGGAAGTTGTGAGAGTATGTGCCATTCTGTAATTCTGGAAGTTGTGAGAGTGTGACATTCTGATTCTGGAATTTGGGAAGTTGTGAGATTATGTGCCATTCTGATTCTGAAATTTGGGAAGTTGGTAGAGTATGTGCCATTCTGGTTCTGAAATGTGGAAAGTTGGTAGAGTATGTGCCATTCTGGTTCTGAAATGGGGAAAGTTGTGAGAGTATGTGCCACTCTGGTTCTGAAATGTGGAAAGTTGGGAGAGTATGTGCCATTATGGTTCTGAAATGTGGAAAATTGTGAGAGTAAGTGCCATTCTGGTTCTGAAATGTGGAAAGTTGTGAGAGTATGTGCCATTCTGAAACTTTGGAAGTTGTGAGAGTATGTGCCATTCTGGTTTTGAAATGTGGAAAGTTGGGAGAGTATGTGCCATTCTGATTCTGAAATTTGGGAAGTTGTGAGAGTATGTGCCATTCTGATTCTGAAATTTGGGAAGTTGTGAAAGTATGTGCCATTCTGGAATTTGGGAAGTTGTGAGAGTGTGTGCTATTCTGATTCTTGAATTTGGGAAGTTGTCAGGGTATGTGTCATTATGGTTATGAAATCTGGAAAGTTGGTAGAGTATGTGCCATTCTGGTTCTGAAATGTGGAAAGTTAGTAGAGTATGTGTCATTATGGTTATGAAATCTGGAAAGTTGGTAGAGTATGTGCCATTCTAGTTCTGAAATGTGGAAAGTTAGTAGAGTATGTGCCATTCTGGTTCTGAAATGTGGAAAGTTGGGAGACTATGTGCCATTCTGGTTCTGAAATGTGGAAAGTTGGGAGAGTATGTGCCATTCTGGTTCCGAAATGTGAAAAGTTGTGAGAGTATGTGCCATTCCGATTCTGAAATTTTGGAAGTTCTGAGAGTATGTGCCATTCTGAAATTTTGGAAGTTGTGAGAGTATGTGCCATTCTGAAATTTTGGAAGTTGTGAGAGTATGTGCCATTCTGATTCTGAAATTTGGGAAGTTGGGAGAGTATGTGCCATTCTGATTCTGAATTTTGGGAAGTTGTAACAGTATGTGCCATTCTGATTCTGAAATTTGGGAAGTTGTGAGAGAATGTGCCATTCTGACTCAGAAATTTGGAAAGTTGTGAGAGTATGTGCCATTCTGATTCTGAAATTTGGGAAGTTGTGAGAGTATGCGCCATTCTGGTTCTGAAATGGTGACCTGGCGCCTGAGATTCGTCTTGTCTGATAAATGTTATTATAGCCTTTAGGTATACTGTTTCTGGATTTATCCCCCCCCCCCTGTAGAGAGTGGCTACTGCGTGTGCTACTGTATGGGCTATTAGTGAGTGGCTACTGTGTGTGCTTCTTGTGTGTAGCTACTGTATGTGCTACTAGCGAGTGCTACTGTGTGTGCTTCTAGTGAGTAGCTACTGTATGTGCTACTAGTGAGTGGCTGCTGTATGTGCTGCTGTATGTGCGACTAGTGAGTGGCTACTGTATGTGCTACTAGTGAGTGGCTACTGTATGTGCTACTAGTGAGTGGCTACTGTATGTGCTACTAGTGAGTGGCTACTGTATGTGCTGCTGTATGTGCGACTATTGATTGGCTACTGTATGTGCTACTAGTGAGTGGCTACTGTATGTGCTACTAGAGAGTGGCTACTGTGTGTCCTAGTAGAGAGTGGCTACTGTATGTACTACTAGAGAGTGGCTACTATGTGTCGTACTAGAGAGTGGCTACTGTATGTGCTACTAGTGAGTGACTACTGTATGTGCTACTAGAGAATGGCTTCTGTGTGTCCTACTAGAGAGTGGCTACTGTATGTACTACTAGAGAGTGGCTACTGTATGTACTACGAGAGAGTGGCTACTGTATGTGCTGATGTATGTGATACTAGTGAGTGGCTTCTGTATGTCATACTAGAGAGTGGCTACTGTATGTGTTACTAGAGAGTGGCTACTGTGTGTTCTACTAGAGAGTGGCTACTGTATGTACTACTAGCGAGTGGCTACTGTACGTGTTACTAGAGAGTGGCTACTGTATGTGTTACTAGAGAGTGGCTACTGTATGTACTACTAGAGAGTGGCTACTGTATATGTTACTAGAGAGTGGCTACTGTGCGTTCTACTAGAGAGTGGCTACTGTATGTACTACTAGCGAGTGGCTACTGTATGTGTTACTAGAGAGTGGCTACTGTATGTGCTACTAGTGAGTGGCTACTGTATGTACTACTAGAGAGTGGCTACTGTATATGTTACTAGAGAGTGGCTACTGTGTGTTCTACTAGAGAGTGGCTACTGTATGTGCTACTAGTGAGTGGCTACTGTATGTACTACTAGAGAGTGGCTACTGTGTGTCCTACTAGAGAGTGGCTACTGTATACGCTTCTCGTGGATGGCTACTGTATATGTATTTACAGAGAGACGTACCAGTCGATATAACTATGTAGTTCTGATTAGTAAAAGGTGTTGCAGCGTTGACATAAAGTGAACAGTCTATGTTCGAGTTGTCCGAACTGGTTCGGCTGTGTACCCACGCCTAAACTCATCTTCAGCTCGTAATATCAGATGAGAAAAAGCTTGCCCAGTGGGAACTCGTGAAACATGAGGCAACGTAATCAGCTGTAGTCTTGTAGGAAATAAGACTAGACCATGTTGTTGGCGGCGGCACCTGATAGTGCTGAACTACGGTCATTGTTGAGACTGTTTGGAAATCCAGATTGGAAGGAGATATATGACAGGAAGAATGGATTACACAGAACCCCTTCAAGATTCTGCCTGCAGTGAGTGGCCAGTCAGAGAACAGTCGGGCATATAGTGTGTACATTTGTGTACAGACGTTCCCAGCCTGAAGCGTCGTGGTGGTTTGTAGTTTGTTGGAGTGGAGGGCAAGCTCTGCCCTCTCCGATGTTGCCCTCGTTTCGTGCCCAAGAACTTGAGTCAATTTGTACAAGGTAACTAGATGTCGCTGCTCACTTTCTCGCCCGAGTTTACCCACAGTTCTCAGCAAGAAGACCCTGGCCAGGGGGCGCGACTGTTGTACATCGGAAACCCTGCTGTTTGTTCGAGATATGCCTCAACTGATCACATATTGGGAATGTCTTCATTGAGGGGATTCTCAACATCGCCTTGTTGATCTTTGAAACTCAAGACCAAATCACACAGAAAGTAACGTTAGCAGGAAAGTTAGCTGCAGCCACAATCTTGTAGGCAGCCATTAATAGGAAGTGACGTACATAAACATCGAGTAATTCAAATATATGTGACGTCACTGGACCTGTTCGTAGACACAGATAAACCTGCAATCTTGTCGGTTAAATGGAAGTTATACTTTTCAAATGATGGAGTTATAAGATGTTGGTCTCTGGCAAAGCTCCTTTCACTTCTTTGTATTGTGGAACATATTTTAACAACATCCTGGAGTTAGAGGCTAGCGTAAATTTGAAATATCATTTTATATCGATATGTTTATGTGTTGTTTCTACATTAAAGCCATACTTATGGCATTCATTCTTGTTGCTATGATCCCGCGGGAAAATTATAGGAACAAAAGCCTCTTGCCTTTGCAGTTGCCAAACACACTAGGTTGTAATTTGTATCTCATGTTCTATTCTGTTAAGAATCAATCTCATGGCACTGCAGACATGCTCATATGTGTTCAGTTCTTGACAGGAAATGTCGAAGTGTAGATACTGATGGTTCCAGTAGCTCGCTGGCTGCACACACTCTTGTTTCATCTTGCCAGACACGCCGCTCCATTGGGCCGGTGAATGTTTTTACAACTTTACAATTTGTACATCGCTGGTTGATCAATTGCAATGTTTCCACCTCGATCCATTTGCCAATGCCCGCCCCCTTGTCCCCCCACTCCAAAAAAACACCTGGGGGTCAGGATGCCACTTCTGCCCATTACTTAGGGGAGGAATACAAACGTCTGGTCAGGTAAAATATACGGCTCAGACATGTTAGTTAAGGTCAGGTAAAATATACTGATCAGACATGTTAGCCAGGGTCAGGTAAAATATCCTGATCAGACATGTTAGTTAGGGTCAGGTAAAATATACTGATCAGGCATGTTAGTTAGGGTCAGGTAAAATATACTGATCAGACATGTTAGTTAGGGTAAGGTAAAATATACTAATCAGACATGTTAGTTAGGGTCAGGTAAAATATAATGATCAGACATGTTAATTAGGGTCAGGTAAAACATACTGATCAGACATGTTAGTTAGGGTCAGATAAAATATACTGATCAGACATGTTAGTTAGGGTCAGGTAAAATATACTGATCAGACATGTTAGTTAGGGTCAGGTAAAATATACTGATCAGACATGTTAGTTAGGGTCGGGTAAAATATACTGATCAGACATGTCTGTTAGGGTCAGGTAAAATATACTGGCCAAAATATTCACTTCGGCTTCCTAGTAGTCGTCCCTGGAACGGACTGTTTTCATGGCAGAGTCTGGCATGATTCTCGTAGTAATGAGCGACACAGAGATCACGTCAATCATAGCACAACCGCCTGGAGGACAACGGTCTACCTTCATCAGCACCCTCGGAATGTGAGAAAAGCTACTGCAACCCGTCAGTTGACGTTCTTTTCAGGGCTCACAAAAGAGTAAACCTGCTCATTGTGGGCATTCGAAACAACAACAGCGTCAACCCATTGCCAATGTCCCCACTAAAGCTGCCCTGGAGACCATGACGCCACTTCTATCCATTGCCAATGTCCCCACTAAAGCTGCCCTGGAGACCATGATGCCACCTCTATCCATTGCCAATGTCTACACTAAACTGTCCTGGAGGTCTGGATGCCAGCTCTTTCATTTCTGCAAATCCCAGCACGACTAGTAATGATCCACACATGATATCCCGAAAGTTTGATGCCTCTATGTCCGCTATCCACTTACTCCATAGCTAGATATTGTCTACCTTCTGAGGCATGGATTGAGAGTCAGAGACAGTTACGACGATGTCTGAATGTACACATACCTGAGTTGCCCATCTTCAATATTGTGTACATGACGTCTGCAGAGTAGTTGTTTGTGTCCTGTTCTGAGGCGCACACAATAGTTTGATCTTATCTGTGTATCTTATGTCAATTGTCTTGTGTTAATGTTTCTGATTTTCTTATTAATTTGTGAATCTATTCTTCTCATGTGTTTATAGCCTCCCGTCTGGGAATCTAACCAATCGTTCTCTCCCCATGTGTCCCCCGTGACATTCCCTCTTGATTCGTGTACCATTGATATATTTAGTGTTAATTAGCAGATTCATTTCTCCAACAGAAGAAAAATCCTAGGTCTTGCACGATCGTGATTTAGCTTGGCCAAAATTAACGTAGGTCTTACAAGAACTTGAACCAACATACAACTTGGTCAAACGTTCAGAATTCTTCTTCTTTGTTCTTCTCTGTTCGTTCTCAATCTCCCGCTACCAAGCCCTGAAAAAAGCTTTGCAAGCAGCGGAATGTAGTCCAGAGAACGGAATGCATTATGTCGTGGTTTACAGCTTGACTGCGATATTTGCACCATTCGGTCCAACACATTCGACTTCAGCAAGCATTTTTGAGTACCGGGTTGCACTCCATCTTCGATCCCTTCTCCTTAGCCATTCTGCTCTGTTGCAGCTTGTTATCCAGGATCACCTCGTGGACGTGTAGAAGGGTCTTGGCAGCTCTGGCTCGCTGACCCTGACGCTAGCAGTCACCTATGGGTAGCTGACCGCTACTGCAGTTTATGCGCTGCTCAGCGTCTTGACCCCAAAGGTCCAGAATGATAACCCTTCTGTCACGGGTTCCTAACCGTTTCTCTGTTTGTACATTTCTCCATTATCTTTATTTGCAATGTTGATTATCCAAAATAATCAGGTGCCGCGAAACAACTACTATCTTTACATTTTCCCGTGTAATATTGTCATGTTTATTTTATAAATTACGTGGGAGCGAAGAATAGCCATGTTCATGTGAAACATACTGATCAAGGTGCGAGCGAAGAGTAACCAAGTTCAGGTGAAACATACTAATCAAGGTGCGAGCGAAGAGTAACCAAGTTCAGGTGAAACATACTGATCGAGGTGGGAGTGAAGAGTAGCCATGTTCAGGTGAAACATACTGATCAAGGTGGGAGCGAAGAGAAACCATGTTCAGGTGAAACATACTGATCAAGGTGGGAACGAAGAGTAATTATGTTCAGGTGAAACATACTGATCAAGGTGGGAGCGAAGAGTAACCCAGTTCAGGTGAAACATACTGATCAAAGTGGGAGCGAAGAGTAAACAAGTTCAGGTGAAACATACTGATCAAGGTGGGAGCGAAGAGTAACCAAGTTCAGGTGAAACATACTGATCAAGGGGGGAGCGAAGAGTAGCCATTTTCAGGTGAAACAAACTGATTAAGGTGGGAGCGAAGAGTAACCAAGTTCAGGTGAAACATACTAATCAAGGTGGGAGCGAAGAGTAACCAAGTTCAGGTGAAACATACTGATCAAGGTGGAGCGAAGAGTAACCAAGTTCAGGTGAAACATACTGATCAAGGTGGGAGCGAAGAGTAACCAAGTTCAGGTGAAACATACTGATCAAGGTGGGAACGAAGAGTAACCAAGTTCAGGTGAAACATACTGATCAAGGTGGGAGCGAAGAGTAACCAAGTTTAGGTGAAACATACTGATCAAGGTGGGAGCGAAGAGTAACCAAGTTCAGGTGAAACATACTGATCAAGGTGGGAGTGAAGAGTAGCCATGTTCAGGTGAAACATACTGATCAAGGTAGGAGCGAAGAGTAACCAAGTTCAGGTGAAACATACTAATCAAGGTGGGTGCGAAAAGTAACTATGTTCAGGTGAAACATACTGATCAAGGTGGGGGCGAAGAGTAACCAAGTTCAGGTGAAACATACTAATCAAGGTGGGAGCGAAGAGTAACAAAGTTCAGGTGAAACATACTGATCAAGGTGGGAGCGAAGAGTAACCAAGTTCAGGTGAAACATACTGATCAAGGTGGGAGCGAAGAGTAACCAAGTTCAGGTGAAACATACTGATCAAGGTGGGAGTGAAGAGTAGCAATGTTCAGGTGAAACATACTGATCAAGGTGGGAGCGAAGAGTAACCCAGTTCAGGTGAAACATACTGATCAAGGTGGGAGTGAAGAGTAGCCATGTTCAGGTGAAACATACTGATCAAGGTGGGAGCGAAGAGTAACCAAGTTCAGGTGAAAGATACTGATCAAGGTGGGAGCGAAGAGTAACCAAGTTCAGGTGAAACATACTGATCAAGGTGGGAGCGAAGAGTAACCAATTTCAGGTGAAACATACTGATCAAGGGGGAAGCGAAGAGTAGCCATGTTCAGGTGAAACAAACTGATCAAGGTGGGAGCGAAGAGTAACCAAGTTCAGGTGAAACATACTAATCAAGGTGGGAGCAAAGAGTAACCAAGTTCAGGTGAAACATACTGATCAAGGTGGGAGCGAAGAGTAACCAAATTCAGGTGAAACATACTGATCAAGGTGGGAGCGAAGAGTAACCAAGTTCAGGTGAAACATACTGATCAAGGTGGGAGCGAAGAGTAACCAAGTTCAGGTGAAACATACTGATCAAGGTGGGAGCGAAGAGTAACCAAGTTTAGGTGAAACATACTGATCAAGGTGGGAGCGAAGAGTAACCAAGTTCAGGTGAAACATACTGATCAAGGGGGGAGTGAAGAGTAGCCATGTTCAGGTGAAACATACTGATCAAGGTAGGAGCGAAGAGTAACCAAGTTCAGGTGAAACATACTAATCAAGGTGGGAGCGAAGAGTAACAAAGTTCAGGTGAAACATACTGATCAAGGTGGGAGCGAAGAGTAACCAAGTTCAGGTGAAACATACTGATCAAGGTGGGAGCGAAGAGTAACCAAGTTCAGGTGAAACATACTGATCAAGGTGGGAGCGAAGAGTAGCCATGTTCAGGTGAAACATACTGATTAAGGTGGGAGCGAAGAGTAACCCAGTTCAGGTGAAACATACTGATGAAGGTGGGAGCGAAGAGTTAACCAAGGTCAGGTGAAACATACTGGTCAAGGTGGGAGCGAAGAGTAGCCATGTTCAGGCGAAACATACTGGTCAAGGTGGGAGCGAAGAGTAACCAAGTTCAGGTGAATCATACTAATCAAGGTGGGAGCGAAGAGTAACCAAGTTCAGGTGAATCATACTAATCAAGGTGGGAGCGAAGAGTAACCAAGTTCAGGTGAAACATACTGATCAAGGTGGGAGCGAAGAGTAGCCAGGTTCAGGTGAAACATACTGATAAAGGTGGGAGCGAAGAGTAACCAAGTTCAGGTGAAACATACTGATCAAGGTGGGAGCGAAGAGTTACCAAGTTCAGGTGAAACATACTGATCAAGGTGGGAGCGAAGAGTAACCAAGTTCAGGTGAAACATACTGATCAAGGTGGGAGCGAAGAGTTACCAAGTTCAGGTGAAACATACTGATCAAGGTGGGAGCGAAGAGTAACCAAGTTCAGGTGAAACATACTGATCAAGGTGGGAGCGAAGAGTAACCAAGTTCAGGTGAAACATACTGATAAAGGTGGGAGCGAAGAGTAACCAAGTTCAGGTGAAACATACTGATAAAGGTGGGAGCGAAGAGTAACCAAGTTCAGGTGAAACATACTGATAAAGGTGGGAGCGAAGAGTAACCAAGTTCAGGTGAAACATACTGATAAAGGTGGGAGCGAAGAGTAACCAAGTTCAGGTGAAACATACTGATAAAGGTGGGAGCGAAGAGTAACCAAGTTCAGGTGAAACATACTGATAAAGGTGGGAGCGAAGAGTAACCAAGTTCAGGTGAAACATACTGATCAAGGTGGGAGCGAAGAGTAACCAAGTTCAGGTGAAACATACTGATCAAGGTGGGAGTGAAGAGTAGCCATGTTCAGGTGAAACATACTGATCAAGGTAGGAGCGAAGAGTAACCAAGTTCAGGTGAAACATACTAATCAAGGTGGGAGTGAAGAGTAGCCATGTTCAGGTGAAACATACTGACCAAGGTGGGAGCGAAGAGTAACCAAGTTCAGGTGAAACATACTGGTCAAGGTGGGAGCGAAGAGTAGCCATGTTCAGGCGAAACATACTGATCAAGGTGGGAGCGAAGAGTAACCAAGTTCAGGTGAAACATACTGATCAAGGTGGGAGCGAAGAGTAACCAAGTTCAGGTGAAACATACTGATCAAGGTGGGAGCGAAGAGTAACCAAGTTCAGGTGAAACATACTGATCAAGGTGGGAGCGAAGAGTTACCAAGTTCAGGTGAAACATACTGATCAAGGTGGGAGCGAAGAGTAACCAAGTTCAGGTGAAACATACTGATCAAGGTGGGAGCGAAGAGTAACCAAGTTCAGGTGAAACATACTGATCAAGGTGGGAGCGAAGAGTAACCAAGTTCAGGTGAAACATACTGATCAAGGTGGGAGCGAAGAGTAACCAAGTTCAGGTGAAACATACTGATCAAGGTGGGAGCGAAGAGTAACCAAGTTCAGGTGAAACATACTGATCAAGGTGGGAGCGAAGAGTAACCAAGTTCAGGTGAAACATACTGATCAAGGTGGGAGCGAAGAGTAACCAAGTTCAGGTGAAACATACTGATCAAGGTGGGAGCGAAGAGTTACCAAGTTCAGGTGAAACATACTGATCAAGGTGGGAGCGAAGAGTTACCAAGTTCAGGTGAAACATACTGATCAAGGTGGGAGCGAAGAGTTACCAAGTTCAGGTGAAACATACTGATCAAGGTGGGAGCGAAGAGTTACCAAGTTCAGGTGAAACATACTGATCAAGGTGGGAGCGAAGAGTAACCAAGTTCAGGTGAAACATACTGATCAAGGTGGGAGCGAAGAGTTACCAAGTTCAGGTGAAACATACTGATAAAGGTGGGAGCGAAGAGTTACCAAGTTCAGGTGAAACATACTGATGAAGGTGGGAGCGAAGAGTAACCAAGTTCAGGTGAAACATACTGATCAAGGTGGGAGCGAAGAGTAGCCATGTTCAGGCGAAACATACTGATCAAGGTGGGAGCGAAGAGTAACCAAGTTCAGGTGAAACATACTGATAAAGAACTCACGCCACATCCTCGATCGAGCTCCTTCAAACATGATGTCCCAGCAGTCTGGCCACTGAGGTAAAGATGGACACTATAAATGCCATGGGGATGAGGTTCCTGAAGTCTCGCATTGCACTTAAGTCAGGAGACATCGGTCCACTTTCTCTCTGTTCTCTCTGAACATACACAGAGCCACTGTAACCTGCTACCAAACATAACAAGGCCTGCTTCGAACAACAACAACATTTAAAATATGTTGGGACAAATAAATTATTATTGACGATGGGAGTGAATCTATGTGAATCCTATAATCAATCCTGTTGGATGAGAGTGGATCTTTATTAATCCTATAACCAGTACTGCTGGATGAGTCTTTATGAATCATATAATAAATACTGTTGGGTGAGAGTGAATTTTTTATGAATCATATAATAAACCCTGTTGGATGAGAGTGAATCTTTATGAATAATATAATCAATATTGTTGGATGAGAGTGAATTTTTATGAATCATATAATAAATCCTGCTGGATGAGAGTGAATCTTTATGAATCATATAATAAATCCTGTTGGATGAGAGTGAATCTTTATGAATCATATAATAAATCCTGTTTGATGAGAGGGAATCTTGGCTCCATAATCACAAGCAGGCCAACCACCAGCACCAAAAACAATGTACTACTTTTGGTCAATAATACTCTGATTTTGGACAGATGCTATTTTTTTTTTAAAACACCAACAAAAAGCAGTGCAAAACCAGAATTATAGTCTAAAATAGCATGGAGGATTTGTAAAATTTGTAGTAAAGCTACATCCACTAGAATCCTTTCTTCGACATATTCATTGTTGATTGATGGTATCGTTCCGGGACCATTGATGTTCATGAAGTGTGGATCTGCTTACTACTATTCAACACCCATATCGTATTCTCTGCCACATGATGGCAGAACTAACAATGAATGAAATGGAAGAGGCCATGCGAACTTTTAAGAAAAAGAAATCGCCCGGAAAAGATGGGGTAACAAATGGGGTGCTGATGGGGTTGGGCCAAACAGCAAAGAGGAAGTTACTATCAGTCCTGAACCAAAGCTGGAAAAGGGGAATTGTACCGCAGACATGGAAAGACGCTGTACTTATATCAGTACCAAAGAAAGAAAAAGATAGAGCAGATCCAAATGGATGCAGGCCTATCAGTCTACTGAGCTGTGTAGGAAAACTGATGGAGCGTATGATAAACACCAGACTGATGTGGCATCTGGAAAAAAAATGCACATACTAATTCCACAGCAAGCAGGCTTTAGACCGCACAGATCAACTGAGGACCAGATCACTCTCATAGCCCTGGAAATAGAGGATGCTTACCAGGAGAAAAAACACACAGTAGCGGTTTGGGTGGATCTAGAAAAGGCATTTGACAAGGTGTGGAAAGAGTAAGCTACGAAGTATGTGGGAAAATGTACAGATGGATCAGACACTACCTCGAAAACAGAACAGCCAGAGATCTAGTTCAAGGGCAGATGAGCAAAAAGGTGACACTGGAGCAAGGAGTACCCCAAGGATGGGGGGAGCCCGGGTACTGTCACCCACACTTTTCCTGGTGTATAAACAACATCACAGAGAATTTATCAAGAAGAGTCCACAGCTCCATGTTTGCAGACGATCTGGCTATGTGGACCTCTGAAAAAAATCTCACCATAGCAAGGAATCGTATGCAGCAGGCCCTAACATCGCTGGAGGAGTGGGCGAACTCATGGCTGGTCAAAATAAATGAGGAAAAAACAACATGTACGATATTCTCGCTTTCAAACAAACCCCAGAACATCAAAATAAGTCTTAACGGCAAATATCTGCGGCCAAACGACAACCCAAACTACCTGGGAGTCACATTTGATCGGCGCACGACATTGAAAAGTCAGATCGAGAGAAACCGAATGAGAGCCAGACAAAGAATGACAATCATGAGGAAACTTGCTGGCACAAGCTGGGGAGCAGACGAAAGTATACTAAATACATTTTACACTGGAAGAGTGAGACCAGTTCTCGAGTATGGCATTGCGCCATGGACAACAGCAGCAAAGGCGAAATTTGATCAAATTAGCAAACTTCAAAACCAAGCCATGAGAGTTATACAAGGAGGCATGAAGTCAACGCCAATTGTAGAACTTGAAAAGATTACAAAACTGCAATCCATGACCGACAGAAGAGACTGCAGAGCCCAGCAGCAAGCAGAGAAACTCAGAAGACTGACAGACCATCCAATGCATCAGAGATTAAATAGATTTGAAAATGGGACACTAAAGCGGAGAAACTTTGCAGAAATAACCAAAGCAAAGATGAGCGAAGACCCTATGAACACATTAACAACACCAAAGCCTATCCCTACTGTACGCAAACCTACCTGGACGCAGCATATATTTCCGGAGGTGGTAGAAAATATACCAGGTATTGGAAATAAGAACAGCCAGACTGAAAAAGAAAGAAGAGACATAACCCTGAGGTACATAACGAAAAACTACCCAAGCATGGACTGGACCCACGCATACACCGATGGCTCTGTAACAAACACAACACAGAACGGAGGGGCAGGGGTATTACAGAACCTACCAAATGGTAGAAAAATAACACTGTCAGTGGCAACTGGAAAATACTCAAGCAATTTCAGAGCGGAGGCAGAGGCACTGAGGGCTGCAGTAGAAGCAATGCTGACAGGCGAAAGCAATGAAAGCCAGATAATCCTGTTTACAGATGCCCTGGCCGTAGTCACAGCACTAAAAAGCCAGAAAAATACTGAACTTAATGATTTAAGAGCAGCACTCTGTCAATGATGCCAGCAGTCATTACCAAAACGAGTAGTGGTACAGTGGGTTCCATCCCATTGTGACATCCAAGGCAACGAGGAGGCAGACAGACTGGCAAAAGAAGGTGCAAGACTACCACAACCAGATTCTAGTGTGACCTACGAAGAGTCCAAAAGGCTTATTGGAGCCAGATACATGGCCAAATGGGAAACAGAACATACTGGTTACACCAATAACGATGCCTATTACCAGTTGAACAGAAGAGAGCAGGTCGTGGTCTTCAGACTCCGCACAGGCCACAACAGACTGAGGTACCACCTAATCAATAAACTGAAGATAGGTGGCACTGACGAATGCACTTGTGGTACCGGGAAAATGATCGCTGAACATCTGCTGCAAAACTGCCCGAAATACGAGGACCAGAGAAAGCACATGTGGCCATCACCAGTGGCAACACTAGACAAGCTCTATGGCAGTGTCGACAGCCTCAGGATGACCGCTGCTTTTTTCGAAAAAGTACAGGTTGACGTTTGACAGCGTACGAAGAAGAAGAAGAAGATTTGCTCTCTGTCCGCTGAAATGGGTGACTCCGGCTGTGATTTGGATTAAAAAGTGAGGAAGTTTTGCTCTATATGTCAAGCACTATTCTCGTCGTCAGCTAACTTTGAATGGCGGCAAGACATTATCGAGACGACTGAAGATAGCACAGGATGCAGATATTTCCTCATGGTTTACTCCCTAAGCCTTTTTCGTAAACAGGTATCCATCAAGGCAGCGGAGATGTGACGTCCAATAGGTTGAGAAGGTAGCATGTCCAGGACCAATTCTCTATGTTCATAACGGATGGAACAGAAATAGTGTTTCAGATATTTACAAAGTTTTGCGCCAAGGTGAATGTCAACGTCACCCACATAGTGATAAAGGCACTTTGATTAATCCGGTTTGCCTGTAAGCACAGAAGATAGCGGAGGTAGTCCAGTCACAATTATGATGAAGTGCGCGATCACAGATATAAGCCGCAAACATGTCATCAATGGCACAGACAAATGAAGAACTAGCCGATCGTTGCTGGTAAACCTGTTCGCACTATGACTACGTGACGTTACACGATGTAAGAATGACAAGTATCACAGACAAGGTAATCTTCGTGATGGCAGACATCCCTCAAATGCATACAATCGTTATGTTCATATAAAATGTCACAGCAAAATAATGACACACGCATTTTTCCTGCTTGCCTCTAGATGGCGAAATATACAGCAACTGGTAATAATACGCTTCTAGACATCTTACACAGCAGTAGCACTTGACCAGAATTTCTATACAAACGTTGAACAAACACCGTTTATCGATAGGTGTCTTACCTTTCCCATAACCACAAGAGGTCGTATGGACATCACTGAGCGTGTGAGTTATGTGCTAACGGGGCAGGACACAATCTCTCCAGCATGATGTATCTTTATTGACAGCCACACGATCTGACACTGTCTGCAACTAGGGCGAAGGGCGGTAAACTCGCCGAGCTCAGCCATGTACACGAGACCGTGAAATACGACACAGGTAACCGTAGTACTATTTCAAATAGCCGATGTTCATGGCAGGATAATCGGAGGCAAATAAAACACACAAAAACGAACGAATTAACTGGTTCAGATGGAAAATATAATAGCTGAAACACAAGTCATATTAAATGTATGTTTGGGTCGGAAAATGCAGTGGAATGGACTGAACACATCTAGTGACTCATAACTGGCTGCTTGCATCAGGATCTGTGACCCATAACTGACCAATACCCTTATCCGTCTGCAAGTAGCGACCGCAGAAACAAACTGCCACCCTGCAGCATTTCTAAGAGTTTATGGATAGAAGGGAAAAGGCAAATCTGCCCCAACAATGACATACTGAAATCGGATGAGTCTGACCGAAACGTACACATATCGCATCCTAGCTGTAAACTACAACACAACGTCAGAACGTCTTTTTCAGGTCGAACGCTGAAGTCGATAAAGAA
This sequence comes from Ariolimax columbianus, assembly GCA_036924085.1. Lineage (NCBI taxonomy): Eukaryota > Metazoa > Mollusca > Gastropoda > Stylommatophora > Arionidae > Ariolimax > Ariolimax columbianus. The sequence continues at coordinate 10,652,583 of JAVGWX010000017.1, read as the reverse complement.
CATAAATGTTTTATATTAGAGTAGCAAAAGACATGTACAGACGTTTTCATCTGAAAAGGTTTTAACCAAGATAAGGACAAACGGAAACTGCGCAAATGAAAACATTATTCAATGGACTGTACATATCCACATCGTAAATGTTCGCTGACCATTTACAGCAGGGGGTATATGCTGCTTAAACATATACGATACGACGTCTGAAAACGAACAAATAAATAGATCAAAGAAAAGTGAAGGTCAAAAGTCAATAGAAAACATGTAAAAGTAAGGCTGTGCGTTCCCTGACGAAAGCATTATGATTGTCATGTAGGTTTCAGTTGTTTTTGTTCTGGTGTGGTCACTGAGCCATTACCTATATGCGTTTTTTGTCCTGGTCTAGTCACTGAGTCATTACCTAACTGTTTTTGTTCTGGTCGAGTCACTGAATATTTACCTATATATGTTTTTGTCCTGGTCTAGACACTGAGTCATTACCTAACTGTTTTTGTTCTGGTCGAGTCACTGAACCTTTACCTATATGCGTTTTTGTTCTGGTCTAGTCACTGAGTCATTACGTATATATGTTTTTGTTCTGGTCTAGTCACTGAGCCATTACCTATATGCGTTTTTGTCCTGGTCTAGTCACTGAGTCATTACCTAACTGTTTTTGTCCTGGTCTAGTCACTGAACCTTTACCTATATATGTTTTTGTCCTGGTCTAGTCACTGAGTCATTACCTAACTGTTTTTGTCCTGGTCTAGTCACTGAACCTTTACCTATATATGTTTTTGTCCTGGTCTAGTCACTGAGTCATTACCTAACTGTTTTTGTCCTGGTCTAGTCACTGAACCTTTACCTATATATGTTTTTGTCCTGGTCTAGTCACTGAGTCATTACGTATATATGTTTTTGTTCTGGTCTAGTCACTGAGCCATTACCTATATGCGTTTTTGTTCTGGTCTAGTCACTGAGTCATTACCTAACTGTTTTTGTCCTGGTCTAGTCACTGAACCTTTACCTATATATGTTTTTGTCCTGGTCTAGTCACTGAGTCATTACCTAACTGTTTTTGTTCTGGTCTAGTCACTGAACCTTTACCTATATATGTTTTTGTTCTGGTCTAGTCACTGAACCTTTACCTATATATGTTTTTGTTCTGGTCTAGTCACTGAACCTTGACCTATATATGTTCTAAAGAACCTTTAAAAAGGAGAAGTCTCCATATCCCGGTTATGAAGACCAATGAAAGCTGTTTCTGTTTGTCTAGTTCTCGGAAAAAGGAACAGACCATGTCGACAGGTCGATTCACGTCTGCTGCTAATCACATGTCAAACTGTATCTGAACTCTCATCTCAAACTGTATTTGTACTCTCATGTCAAACTGTATCTGAACTCTCATGTCAAACTGTATTTGTACTCTCATGTCAAACTGTATCTGAACTCTCATGTCAAACTGTATTTGTACTCTCATGTCAAACTGTATCTGAACTCTCATGTCAAACTGTATTTGTACTCTCATGTCAAACTGTATCTGAACTCTCATGTCAAACTGTATTTGTACTCTCATGTCAAACTGTATCTGAACTCTCATGTCAAACTGTATTTGTACTCTCATGTCAAACTGTATCTGAACTCTCATGTCAAACTGTATTTGTACTCTCATGTCAAACTGTATTTGTACTCTCATGTCAAACTGTATTTGTACTCTCATGTCAAACTGTATTTGTACTCTCATGTCAAACTGTATTTGTACTCTCATGTCAAACTGTATTTGTACTCTCATGTCAAACTTTATCTGTACTCTTATGTCAAACTGTATTTGAACTCTCATCTCAAACTGTATTTGTACTCTCATGTCAAACTGTATTTGTACTCTATGTCAAACTGTATTTGTACTCTCATGTCAAACTGTATTTGTACTCTTATATCAAAATGTATTTGTACTCTCATGTCAAACTGTATTTGTACTCTATGTCAAACTGTATTTGTACTCTCATGTCAAACTATATTTGAATATCTGACCGTGTCCGTATCGATATTAAGTATTGCTACGGTCCCTTTGTATCAGCTGCTGTGACATATTTAATATGAAGTAGAAAGTCCAGGAATGAGAACCCTCCACAAGACGCTTTCCACAATTTATCTGTGATATGTTGATTGACCTATTCGTCCAGGGGAAGCATACGTTCTCGACTAAAGTTGGCTTTCAGACAGGAAGGCAAAAGTAATGTCAAGGCAGTAACTACTGGTCGAGAAATGATGTATTAGAGACATGATTGCACTAAGTCACAGTGTGTTTGTATTACAGCTGGGTTGACAGGGACGTACCGATAACTGGAATTGAACCTTTGCAGTAAAAACTGAGTACTCTACTACCAGGCAATATGGTTACAGATGCAATGGTGTTATGTGATGTAGTTGATAACCCTATGCACAACCTCTTTAGTACCATTTACGATATGCGTGAAGGGTTACAGTGGTCCTATCCTTTCTTAAACCTTTATTTGAGTATCTGTTTCCTTTAATGAACCATTTTTTTTATGCCGAGTTCGTCAACTTGAAACTCTGTTACTCGTACAGGCTGGTTGTGTCTGCTACCAAGTTATCCGTAGAACGTCTGTTCTCTTTCAATCTTTTCTTTCTACAGCATACTCTGACTAGGTGATCCTGGATAACAGGCTGCAGCAGGGCAGACTGGCTAATGAGAAGGGATCGAAGAGGGAATGTTAACCAGGCACTCAAAAAATGGTTGCTGAAGTCGGATGTGTTGGACCGAAAGGTGCAAATAACGCAGTCAAGCTGTAAACTACGACACAACGCATTCCGTTCTCTGGACTACATTCTGCTACTTAAGCCTTTTCATGGTTTGGTGGCGGGAGATTGAGAACGAACGAAGCCAAGCCAAGCCAAGATATATGACTACATGCTGGTCTCACTTCCCCTTGACACCAGAGGGCGCTTAAAACTTGGGGGACTCGAGACATCCCCCATTACCGCTTTCCTCCAAGCTATAGCGTAAAATGTGAGCTTTTCTTTTCTCATTTCGCCTTGTTCTGTTCATCTGCCATGACTGATTCAGGGGTGTGCACAACTAGCAAGCTACATGTCCGTATCCCTTCACTATCTACTAACAGGCATTAAGCATCTGTGTTCCATCCGGGAGTGCCGTGATGTCAAGTCATTTTAACAGAACACCTTAACAGAACATCACAAAGGATACGAATGGAAACCCCAGCGACAATCTGACAGTTCGTCCCAGAAACACACAGCGAGGAAATCTCTATACGTTCTCTCACTCTGGTAACAAACTAAACACGCAAGTTCTGCGAATAGAAGTTATCAATATAGATCGCTGAGACCGCGCCGTGCCGATTACCTTCTTTGTACACTTCTCTATTGCAATTCGATAAACCACATTTAGATGGGGTTGTGCCAAGAAGGACAGACTTGCAGTTGCTCTAGTTAAAACATCGATGGGTATAACAGGGCAAGTTCTGTACACTAAACCAATGGTCGGTAAATATAGGAAGAACAGTTGGCACATACCAGCTTGGGGGATCTAAGGGGAACGTTACACACAATTATCTGTAGGAGACAATGAGTTCAATAAAGGACGCTTGGAGTGCATGAAGATTTTAGATTTGTTAAGCATGATCAGGACGGCGGGGCTGATGAGTTAGTAACCGGTCTTTTGAGCAAGGTGGCACGGGTTCAAAACCTCTAAACGGTATGTTGTTGCTTTTTTAATCGAGCGAGAAATAAACCCCTAACCTGTCCACGGCTGCAGGACATTCCCTCCGCCAACCTCATAGCCGGAAAGGGGAGGATGTTGAGAGTGGACATCTCGTGTAAGGGAAAGGTGTGGAGTGGACATCTCGTGTAAGGTAAAGGTGTGGAGTGGACATCTTGTGTAAGGGAAGAGTGTGGAGTGGACATCTTGTGTAAAAGAAAGATGTGGAGGGGAGATCTTGTGTTAGGGAAGAGTGTGGAGTGGACATCTTGTGTAAGGGAAGAGTGTGGAGTGGCCATCTTGTGTAAGGGAAAGATGTGGAGGGGACATCTTGTGTAAGGGAAGAGTATGGAGTGGACATCTTGTGTAAGGGAAGAGTGTGGAGTGGCCATCCTGTGTAAGGGAAGAGTGTGGAGTGGACATCTTGTGTAAGGGAAGAGTGTGGAGTGGAGAACCCATGTATGGGAGGGTGTTGGAGTGGACATCTCGTACAAGGCAAGGATAGGTAGTGAAGAACCCATGTATGGGAGGGTGTTGAGAGTGGACATCCTGTGTAAGGCAAAAGGGTTTTCGAGTCGACATCCTGTGTATCGCAAAGATAGATAGTGGAGAACCCATATATGGGAGGGTGTTGAATGGACATCCTGTGTAAGGCAAAAGGGTTTTCGAGTCGACATCCTGTGTATCGCAAAGATAGATAGTGGAGAACCCATGTATGGGAGGGTGTTGAATGGACATCCTGTGTAAGGGAATGGGGTTTTCGTGTGGACATCCCGTGCAAGGCAAGGATGTGGAGAACTCATGTATGGGAGGGTGTTGAGAGTGGACATCCCGTGCAAGGCAAGGATGTGGAGTGGAGAACTCATGTAAGAGAAGGATGTTAAGAGGGAACATCCACGAAAAGTGGAAGAGAAGTTAGAATGCATTCTCTCGTAGGAAAGGGTTCGGTCTCGGTCTTATCGCGCTCCAGAATACCCATCTTTATATTGCTGATGGCTTACAGTTAGAGAAGGCAACTTAACGATGCAGAGAATTAGTCCTCCGTCTAAAAAAAAGCTGAAAAATAATGCAGAGACGTATGTAAACACTTGATCAATGACGGCATGATCTACCATGGAACAAAATTGCCTTTAGCTGTGCTGTTAGCAAGACAAGTCACGTTAAGGTTGCTAATGTCCCTTGTACTTGAGTTAGGTACGTTTGAAGACTTTCTTTAGTGGCAGGCTACAGTGGCTCTTCTTACATCTTGATGCGTACTTGTGAAAGTGAACCCGGGTCCTCCTAGTTGTAGTGGAGTTCGAGACCCTTTACTAAGCTCACCAATATGGCGATCACATCTCCGATACTCAACCTCCTTAGCCATACTGGCATGAAACAGCCTGCTTCTTAATGAGAACTGCTCAGAAATGAGGTGCTGTCTTGAACAGAATGTTTCATTCTTCTTCTTCTTCTTCTTCTTCTTCGTCGTCGTCGTCGTCGTCGTCCGTCTTGAAAAGAAAGTTGTGTCGTAATTTAAATCGAGGCTACGATATCTGCGCCTTTTGATCAAACACATCTGATTTCAGCGGACTTTTTTTGGGTACCAGGTCTGCCTTCCCACTAGGATCCCTATTCTCTTACATAGATCACCCTAGTCCAGCCAGTTCCCAGGGCCGCCGCTTAGAGTGTCTTGGTCAGTGCTGGTTCGCTAACCCTGATGCAAGCAGCCAGCCACCAGTCGCTGGCTGCTGTCAGCCCATTCATTGTGCTCGGTGTTCGTCCTTCATGTTTTGTGTGACCGGACGTTAGTGTCTTCTCCCCAAGTTACGTCGATATAAGATTATCTCCCCAAGTTACGTCGATATAAGATTATAGACATAACATAAAAAACACGGAAGATTTGGCAAATGTTATGTGAAACAATCACGTTTGAAAATAACACGCAAACCGACAGAAATGCACGCAATAAAAAATGGCATCACATGACAATGGGGGAGTGGAAAGGTCGGATCTGAAGGTAGGATGGAACCAGATTATAAAATAATGTTTGCAGCTAGAATAAAACATGCCTTAAGTAAAATAAACGTGAAGAAATGAAAGTGGTAGCAACGTGAAAGGACAAATGATTATAACAGTTATCAAGCAATCTCAAGAGTCGGTGTAGTTGTCTCCTGTGGTGATTTGCTGCTCGAGAGCTCAGCTAATTGAACACCACTCATCGTCACCCGATTATTAAAACCTAGAGACGGTATACGGTAAATCATGTGATATTATTGTGTTGCCTTGAAACGGGGTAGTGGCTGTAAGCACACCAGCAGTTTCTTACCGACACAGTACCAAATTACGGTAAGAATTGTTAGAAATGTCAAAGTGAGACATAGGCAGCAAACAGCGCTGTCCGGGTCCCTGGGGCATGTGACAGAAATTCAATATTTGCTCTAAACATAGGGCGAACCTGATAATAGCATTCTAAACAGAATTATTTTTCTACTGATGCACGCTTCAACAATTACTTGTATTGCTCTTGAATTTCACATATTCATTCATTCATTTAGTCATCCACGTGATTCGTTCATAGTTCATTTCCAATTTTTGTTGCTTCGTTGAATCATTGCTCATTTTTCTGGTAATTTTTTTTTCTTCGTTAACCCATTATTCGTTAGTATTGTTTCTTGTTACTTTCATTCATTGCTTTTTTGTACTGTTTTTGTCTCTTTATCAACCCATTATTCGTCTTTATTGTTTCTTCTTACTTTCATTCATTGCTTTTTTGTACTGTTTTTGTCTCTTCATCAACCCATTATTCATTTTTATTGTTTATTCTTACTTTCATTCATTGCTTTTTTTAGCAGTCCTTGTCTTTTTGTTAATTCATTGTTCATTTCCAGTTTTTGTATCCACTTTTTCTCGTTCCTCTTCTGTACGGCCCGTGTCTCTCGTCAACTCGTTGTTCGTTTCTAGTGTTTGTTCTCCCTGGTAGCTGCTTTGTATGGTTCGTGTCTCTTGGTGAACTCATTGTTCGTTTCCAGTTTTTGAGTCCACTTTCACTCATTGCTCTTTTCACTTTTGTTTTATTCATTGCTAATGCTTCTTGTTCATTTGCTGGTTGCTGTTCTATCATTGCTCATTTGTATATTGTTGTTCCTATGTTGAATCATTACTCATGTTTAAGTTTTATACATATGGGTGTGTCCCGAGTGCAGTGAAATCGATTCTTATGAATAGAAGAAAACTAGTTTTTAGGTCCATGTTCCTAGATTGAATCATTGCTACTTTCTACGTTCTTGTTTTTGTGTTGTTTCCTTGCTCGTTTATCTGTTCTTTTTGTGTTTATTGCTCGTTTTTCTGTTCTTTTTCTGTTGTTTCATTGCTCGTTTATGATATTGTTTTTGTGTTGTTTCATTGCTCGTTTTTCTGTTCTTTTTGTGTTGTTTCATTGCTCGTTTCTATGTTCTATTTATGTTGTTTCATTGCTCGTTTATGATATTGTTTTTGTGTTGTTTCATTGCTTGTTTTTCTGTTCTTTTTGTGTTGTTTCATTGCTCGTTTCTATGTTCTATTCAAGTTGTTTCATTGCTCGTTTATGATATTGTTTTTGTGTTGTTTGATTGCTCGTTTCTCTGTTCTTTTTGTATTGTTTCAATGCTTATTTTTCTGTTCTTTTTGGGTTGTTTATGGCTCGTTTCCGTTCTTGTTTCTGCGCTAATAATAGCTGTCCATCGTTGTCGATGAGGCCCGCCGACATCATCCTTGTCACAGATTTCCCTGTTGGGTGTGGGTGCGCATGTGGCTGAACAGGCCAATGCGAGCACGAAAACATCTGCTACATATCGGGCACACGAGGTTTGTAGAAGGGGACGGTGTTCCCGCTGCTCGGGATTTCCGCGTCTCGCGTCTGCTCTGGGCTTTCACAACACGGTCATCTTCACCGGCAGCTACACCCGATTTGACTGCGCTTCTCCAGTCAGATCTGTTTTTCGCAAGACATTCCCAGTTGTCGAAGTCTATCTGGCAACTTTTTAGTGAGTCCTTCAGACCGTCTTTAAAACGTTTCTATGGGCGCCCTCTCTCGCGCCATCCGTCTCTCAACTCGCCGTAGAGAAGCTTCTTTGGGAGCCGCTCGTCTGACATACGGACAAGGTGTCCGGCCCATCCTAGTCGTGCTTTTTCTAGCAGTGCATGTATGCTGGGCATGTTAGCCCTCGAGAGAACCTCAATGTCAGTGACACGATCTTGCCATCGGATGTGGAATATTCGCCTCAGGCAACCTGTGTGGAAGTGATTTAACCTCCTTGCATGTCCAGAGTATACAGTCCAGCTTTCGTATAGCAAGCGTATAGTAAGTAGGGTAGGAATGATGGTTGCACGGTAGACTTTCAATTTGGTCTTGACGCTGATGCCACGACGTGCCCAGACCTTGGGCGCATTCTACCAAAGGCTGTGCTGGCCTTTGCTATTCTGCTTGCCATCTCATCGTCTAGGCTGACAGATCTCGATAGCGTGCTGCCCAGATATGTGAATTTGTCTACGGCATTCAACGTCCGCCCGCTGACTGTAGTCTCTGGTTTTGTGTACGGCATGCCTGGTGCTAGTTGGTACATGATCTCTGTTTTTTTGGCATTTATGGTCAGGTCAAAATTTTCGCATGCGGCAGAGAACTGGTCCATTCCAACCTGCATGTTCAGTTCTGAGTTGCTCATTAGAGCACAGTCGTCAGCAAATACAAGTTCCCTGATTATGTCGCCAGCCACTTTGGTTTTGGCCTTCATTCTTCTGGAATTGAGGAACTTGCCATCTGTGCGGTACTTTATGGGTATTCCAAGCTCCAATGATCTGAAGGCGTCTGTCATCGTGGCCGCGAACATCATGCTGAACAAAGTCGGGGTGAGTACACATCCTTGTTTTACTCCGTTTGATACTAGAAACGTTTTAGAGATTGCACCGCTGTCCAGTACACGAGCACACATGCCTTCTCTTGTACTTGGCGAGCGGCAAAAATCATGTCCACTGTTCCTCTTCCGGCTCTGAATCCACATTGGCTTTCTGGGAGGTGGTGACTTTGTTCAAGGTGTTTGTTGAGCCTGTTTAGCAGTAAGCGCGCTAGGATCTTGCCTGCTACGGAGAGTAGCGAAATTCCTAGATGATTGTCACATTCCTGACGGTTGCCTTTTCTTTTGTATAGGTGAATGATTGAGGCGTCCTTTAGCTCCTGCGGAATTTCACCTTCAGCCCACATGTGACAGAAGAGTTCAGTGATCCTTCTGGTGAGGGATGGGCCAGCTGTCTTATATACCTCTGCTGGTATTGCATCAGCTCCTGGAGCTTTTCTTATAGATAGTGAACTGATTGCCCTGTCGACTTCCTCCGTTTCTTTCACTCATTGTTTGTGTTTTCTATTTGTTGGTCCTTAATTGATCCATTTCTAATTGTATAGCTTTTGCGAAACATGCTGATACAAACCCCCACTTCACGTGTCCGCTGGTTGACCTGGAAACCAGCCTGGTCAACAAGGCAGATCTACACTGTCATCTACGTGGTGGGGAGTTTAACCAGTATCCTCGCATTGTAATACAGTCAGGAGGACCACGGGGCAGCTTCAAAAGTAATCCTCAGGATGTAGGAAGAGCCATTGTAACCAGCTAATAAGGGGAACTAAGATTCAGTCCAGCCAGGCACAACATACTGACCAGGACGTCGCGTCAGGGTCAGGCAAAACATACTGACCAGGACGTCGTGTCACGGTCAGGCACACCATACTGACCAGGACGTCGAGTCAGGGTCAGGCACAACATACTGACCAGGACGTCGAGTCAGGGTCAGGCACAACATACTGACCAGGACGTCACGGTCAGGCACAACATACTGACAATGACGTCGCGTCACGGTCAAGCATAATATACTGACCAGGACGTTGCGTCACGGTCAGGGACAACATATTGACCAGGACGTCGAGTCAGGGTCAGACACAACATACTGACCAGGACGTGGCGTCACCGTCAGGCACAACATACTGACCAGGACGTCGCGTCACGGTCAGGCAAAATATACTGACCAAGACCACAATCTCTTCTATATAGCTTCCTTTGAAACAGACTGTTTTCAAGGCAGTACGACTGACGAGATGTGGATCGATGTGATCCCGTAGTAGTGAGCATCACGAAAATGAAGCCAAGCATTGCACAACCGCTTGGACGCCCGCGGTCCACCTTCATCAACAGGATCGAAATGTGAGAGAAGCTACTATAACTCCAGAGGTTCTTTTCTTTTGCCTTTTGTGAAGTGTTTTGGGATGTGTAGTGGTTCTATTCTCTACTTCTTAGAGTCCACAAGCACGTATATGTGTGCATGTGTGTGTGTGTTTGTGTGTATATATATTTTTAATGTAATTAGTCTTAAATATTGTGGCCATATCAAACGCCTTAATGGCCTGGAGAGAACGATACTGGAGGGTATGGTGCCTGGATGGAGGGACAGAGGCAGACCGAGGAGAAGATGGACACAAGACATCACAGAGGTCCTGAAGATGACTGCGACAGAGGCGGAAGTTCTGGCTAGATATCGAAAGTCTTACTGATCGGCTGTTGTGAAAGCGAAGTTCTGGCTAGATATCGAAAGTCTTACTGATCGGCTGTTGTGAAAGCGAAGTTCTGGCTAGATATCGAAAGTCTTACTGATCGGCTGTTGTGAAAGCGAAGTTCTGGCTAGATATCGAAAGTCTTACTGATCGGCTGTTGTGAAAGCGAAGTTCTGGCTAGATATCGAAAGTCTTACTGATCGGCTGTTGTGAAAGCGAAGTTCTGGCTAGATATCGAAAGTCTTACTGATCGGCTGTTGTGAAAGCGAAGTTCTGGCTAGATATCGAAAGTCTTACTGATCGGCTGTTGTGAAAGCGAAGTTCTGGCTAGATATCGAAAGTCTTACTGATCGGCTGTTGTGAAAGCGAAGTTCTGGCTAGATATCGAAAGTCTTACTGATCGGCTGTTGTGAAAGCGAAGTTCTGGCTAGATATCGAAAGTCTTACTGATCGGCTGTTGTGAAAGCGAAGTTCTGGCTAGATATCGAAAGTCTTACTGATCGGCTGTTGTGAAAGCGAAGTTCTGCAAAGGACATTCTACATAATGATTGTGATGTTGATAATAATGATGATGATGTATTTAGTGTATAAATGCAAATTTGAATTGTACAAACGTATCTGCGTTGTTTATTCCCGTTGCTGGAGTACACGGGGTGAATTTATAGGGATGGAACATAAAGGCAGTTTACCTCTGCAACGTATAGTCTAGTTCTTATAATTGTATCTCCAACAGAATTAATCATTTGTCTTACCGAGGATTTAAACACATGTTCTCGTGGTCAGAAACCTGACATCGATACCACTCAGCCACTCACTCCACCATGCAAACAATAACAAAGAAGAATACATAAAACACGTATTGACCTTAAAGATAGATTCAATTAAGAAGATATCGTTCAGATCGCCCATGCAGATCTGTATCCGGCGCCGTTAAACACCGCGCTCATAAATATAGGCTAGTTATGGACAGCTGATATTGTGTTTATACTGTTTACCACCCCGTCAAGAGATGAACCAGGCCCCAGGCCCTTCGTGTACACTGCAACATCCTAGAGATTTTTTGTTGGTGTTTTTATTTGTGTGCATGTATCTTACAGCTTTTAAACCAAATGGCTTATCAAATTGCGAGCCACGGCTCTAGAGATCAATTATTCTGTACGTGGGAGAAGCTGTGTCGTTGGGGCTGCTCTAGTCAATTTATCGAATCTGAAAGCAACAATCTTCTAACTGAATGTCGCATGTTGTAGTACACCCGGGCAATGACCGCTCAATTGTGGAGGAAGTAAATCAAAAACTTTAATATATTTTGAAAATATTTTACAAATCAATTTAAAAGCTATTTGATGAAAACCTCATTTTTTGGTTGCGCGTGGCTGGTTTTTCCCAGATTGTTCGCTGATCAAAAGAGCTCTTGACCAAAACTGTCACTTGTTCCTCAAATGAGATGGTCGTGTCTAGAAACAAGTTCAGGACCGAAAGATGTTCCTTGACCTACTTCCAGATCTTGATCGACTCACTTATTGTGCCCCAGCTGCTGCTCCGCTCTTTGTAACTCCTTCTGATCTGTTTGCTCGCTGTGCTATTCTCAATTGGCGATTGCGAACAGCTTCTGCAGATCGCTCAGACTCATTCTCTTCTGAAGACTGATCAGTATGTTGTGACTGACTCTGTGCTGTTCTTTGAGCTTCTTCATGTTCTCCTCGACCTGCTGCTGGTCCCAGTCTCACTTGTTCGTTGTGATCAAAGCCATAGTCTCCCCTCTTTTAGCATCTTCAGCTTGTTGCTGTCATATTACCATTTTGAGCAATAAAAACTAATCAAAAATAATTTCAAATACGATATTGTCTGGAAAAAACAATATTTAAAAATCAGACATTTTAAAATTATTTGTTAACCAAATGAGGAGTAAATCCCATTTCCGGAATGAAACTCGAAACTAACATTTCAAAATATATCTTCAAAACTTTAATTTGCAAGTCTCCAATTTTTAGAACACGAAAAAGAACAGTATACGTTTTATTGAAATACAATTTTATATAAAAGATTAACAACCAAATGTATTTAGTGACATGCTGATGATGTTCGTCCATCACAAGTGATGAAGATCACTCTCTTTGTTCAGACGTGTGGACAGACTTTTCTCTTGATGTGTCCATGATGTTCGTCCATCACAAGTGATGAAGATCACTCTCTTTGTTCAGACGTGTGGACAGACTTTTCTCTTGATGTGTCCATGATGTTCGTCCATCACAAGTGATGAAGATCACTCTCTTTGTTCAGACGTGTGGACAGACTTTTCTCTTGATGTGTCCGTGATGTTCGTCCATCACAAGTTATGAAGACCACTCTATCTGTTCAGCCGTGTGGACTGTCTTTTTTCTTTCTGTGTCCGCTGAAATGGGCGACTTGCGTCGTGATTTTGATTAACGTGAGGAAGAAACTGCACGTTTTGTCAACCTCACGCTCTGGTCCTGAGTTACTTTCGGTCAGTAATAAGATGTTATCGAGACGACGACGACTAGAGATATCACAGAATGCAGATTTTCCCTCAGGGTTTACTCCTGAAGCCTTTCCTGTAAACAGGTATCCCGCAAGGCAGTGGAAGGATGGAGGTGGGGAGGTGCGGGAGGACGACATCTAACGTTGTGCAGACACAGTTTGCAGCTAGTGCAATGGGTGACAATCTCATGAGGATCAGCCATGTGAACTAGACCGTGAAATACGAACAGGTTTAAGCATAGTGTTAGTCATATAGCCGATCAGAGAAATCACAAAAAAGGAACGAATTAACCAGTCCAAATGGAAAACAACGTCACGTTTCCTTGAACACAAGTGTAAGTCGTCGACTAGTGTGAACTCCAGGCAAATCCGTGGTCTGGCGACATCTATAATGAACTAAAACAACAGAGCAATGTAGACCCGCAGCCGGTTACGGCGCCATTTCAGGGGAGATAAATGAGATGAACTTAAATTAGATGAGTTTAGGTGAGATGTGATGGAATGTAATGAGCTGAAATTAGATGAGATGATGTTTTAGATTAGATGAGATTAGATAAGATGAGATAAATAAGATGAAATGAGATTTTTTTAAAGAGATGAGATGAGTTTAGGTGAGATGAGATGAGATTACCTTAACTGAGATGAAATTAGATGATAGGAGATGAAATTAGATTAAATAGAATTATATAAACTGAGATGATGTGAGAAGAAATGATATGAAATGAGATAAGATGAGATTATATATTAATATATATTAGTGTTCATGGTGTTATATATTATGTGCTGTTTCTGTTTTTGTTGTTGTGCTGTTTCCGTTTGTCAGTTCTAAATAAAGACCACTTTGGCGAAACGTTGATATCTTCTGCTATTGGGCATACATAAAAGTGCTTTTATACGATGTCGATTGGAAAAGTTTGACTCGAGCGCCATCACTATGTCAACAGTACACAGAGTGACGTGACATATGTGTGAGAATAATCTCTAATGAAATTATTATTGGGACATATAGTGGCATGCGCAGTGATTGTCACGCATGCCCACAACATACAATAACCTGGTGGCCTAACTAGAAAAACGGTTGAAGCAAAGTGGTGTGATTGAATTCCTGACGGCGGAACGTTGTGTACCCATCGATAAGAAATCGAAGAATGAATGACTGCATTATATGGTGATGCCTGTGTGGATGTTAGTGCTGTCAGGAGGTGGACACGGACTGTAAAAGGCGACAATCCAGCCGCGACGATTCTGTACGACAATGCTCGCAGCAGACGACCGATCACAGCTGTGGATGTACAGCCTCAAACTCGCAGCAGACGAACGATCACAGCTGTGGATGCACAGAACGAAGCTCGCGTAGACGACCGATCACAGCTGTGGATGCACAGAACGAAGCTCGCGTAGACGAACGATCACAGCTGTGGATGCACAAAACGAAGCTCGCGTAGACGAACGATCACAGTTGTGGATGCACAGAACGAAGCTCGCGTAGACGAACGATCACAGCTGTGGATGCACAGAACGAAGCTCGCAGCAGACGAACAATCACAGCTGTGGATGCACAGCCCCAAACTCGCAGCAGACGACCGATCACAGCTGTGGATCCACAGCCCCAAGCTCGCAGCAGACGACCGATCACAGCTGTGGATCCACAGCCCCAAGCTCGCAGCAGACGACCGATCACAGCTGTGGATGCACAGAACGAAGCTCGCGTAGACGAACTGATTCCATGTCAAACAGAAAGATATCGCCGCAATGCTTGGGATTTCGATTAACCGATTCCAACATTATCCATGCACTGCTTGGGTACAAGAAAGTGTGTGCGATATAGGCCACTTACAATTCTTGAGCAAAACTCTGCTCGCCCACACACGAGTCAACAAACAGTAGCCGCATTGGAGCCATCGTACAGCCCCGAACTGGCACCTTGCGACCTCTTCCTCTTTCCGAAGCTGAAGTAACTCCTCAAGGGACACAGTTACGCTTCCCATGAGAAGGTGCAGGCAGATGTGCGTACCTGGTCTTGACAGATGACGTATGATTTTTTTTTTCGACGGGATGCAACAACTGGTCCGGCGTTGACGTTTGTGTGTGAACCATAATTGTGACTATGTTGAAAGACAATTGCCCATCGCCTAAACGACATTCGAAAATGCAAGAAAATGTATGGCTCATGCGTAAATCTTGCACATTCATGAAATGATATACTCAAATGCAAAACATTTCAAATCGCTCTCGATACAAAGAAGAGCGACAAAACTGATAGTGGGATTCCAGAATTACAGTTATAAGGAAAGACTCAGAAAAACCGGCTTCAGTGTTTAGAAAAAAGAAGAATTCTTTTCAGGTTCATAAGATATTCGACGGAAAGGAGCAATTAGAATATTAAAAAAATGTTCTTAAAAATACAACCACCTACAAGAAAGAGAGGGCACATCTACAAATTAATTAAAGAAAGGTCTAGATTATATATTTTGAAATACTTTTTTTAGTCAGAGAGTGGTGAATGCTTACAATGCATTGCTACATGAATAATGGAGGCAGGGTCAATTAATCCATTCAAAAATGGATTGGGTAAGCATAGTTATTTTTAGATCAAGTGAATAGCGTGGCCTAGTGGTGAAGTGGCCCGGCTCACAACCCGAAGGTGTTGTTTTCGATCCCCATCACAGCACCGGCCGTTACCCCGGGGAAGCAAACCCTTAGAAAATGCAGGAGGAAGCAGATCCTTACATAAAATGCATGCTGAAGTCGGATGCACTGGGCCGACAGGTGCACAATAAAAACCACAGTGCAACGCACACCACCTTGGGGATTAGAGAAATAATGCGAATGCAAAAACAAAACAAAAACCAAAAAAAGATCAAGTGAACGTAAAAGAAACTGGTTGAAACAGTCTCTGCGGAGTCTTCTAAACCAGTATAAAGACGCTGAGTTAAGCTCTCGATGCCGCCTATTTCATGATGCACAACACGCCTTGGCATATCCAAACAGGTTATCTGTGTGTGTGGTTAAAAAGACGTCCATCCACCAAAGGAAGGTTAAACCTTTTATTATGATCATCAAGGATGCCTGTTCGCTGCATTTTGATTTTGTTTTCCAGTCAGCACTTACCTCATCCTCAAATAATATGATTTGTAGATCGTGTTTTTTATCGAAGAGAAGAATAAGGGGAACATCAATTGTAAACATTTTTTGTTGGTCTGCAATCTGAAAAACATCAGCAAATTATTTGTCGAGAAAACATCGGCGCTAACCTTCCAGCACGATTTGTGATTGTCGTTAAATTTTGCAATTTCCGTTCGCTTGAGATTTAAAATTATGGACAAGAAAAAGAGACTGCTCAAACTAAATTGTGCTTACATTTGAGACAAATATTCTGCGCCAGTTTTCACTCATCTTCAATGTGGGAATAATTTGTTTCATGTGGCGGTATTTGTTTTCTTCATCATTATCTTCATATTGTTGTTCTTTTTATATCTTTTTTTTAAGTTTGTTTTTCTCTTTTCTTCTTCGCCTATTTCAAGAATTCTTAACCGGTGTTCAGCTGTATTCTGTGATTCTTCGAAAGATCTGTAGTGGTTACACTATATATGAAAGTCTTATCATTGAGCTGGCGATTGTGGGCCAAGAACGTACAGGTCTGTGTGTCAGCTCCCAGTTGTAGGCTGAGAACGGGCAGACCTATATGCCAGCTCCCAGTTGTGGGCTACGAGCGGGCAGTCCTATATTGACAGCTCCCAATTTTAGGCTGAGAACGGGCAGTAATATATGCCAGCTCCCAGTTGTGGGCCAATTACGGTAGCCCTATATTGACAGCTCCCAGTTTTAGGCTGAGAACGGGCAGTCCTATATGACAGCTCCCAGTTTTAGGCTGAGAACGGGCAGTCCTATATGACAGCTCCCAGTTTTAGGCTGAGAACGGGCAGTCCTATATGCCAGCTCCCAGTTGTGGGCCAAGAACGGCAGCCCTATATGCCAGCTCCCAGTTGTGGGCCAAGAACGCCAGCCCTATATGCCAGCTCCCAGTTGTGGGCCAAGAACGCCAGCCCTATATGCCAGCTCCCAGTTGTGGGCCAAGAACGGGCAGCCCTATATGCCAGCTCCCAGTTGTGGGCCAAGAACGGCAGCCCTATATAACAGCTCCCAGTTTTAGGCTGAGAACGGGCAGTCTTATATGCCAGCTCCCAGTTGTGGGCTAAGACCGAGCAGTCATGCACGACAGTGCGCAATTAATAGACGATATTGTTTATTCATCCTTATTTAACTAATGCTGTTTGATAGCTTTATTAATCAATGCAGGAGCGACTGGTTGCCGAGCGGTTTATGTAGTGGTCTGATGAGGGGTTGTCGAGCGGTTTATCTACCCGTCTGATGGGGGGGGGGGGTTTCGAGCGGTTTATCTACCGGTTTAATGGGGGTTGTCGAGCGGTTTATACACAGGTCTGATGGGGGTTCTCCAGTGGTTTATCTACCGGTCTGATGGGGGTCGGGCAGTTTATCTACCGGTCTGATTGGGGGTTGTCGAGCGGTTTATCTACCGATCTGATTGGGGGTTGTCGAGCGGTTTATCTACTGATCTGATTGGGGGTTGTCGAGCGGTTTATCTACCGATCTGATTGGGGGTTGTCGAGCGGTTTATCTACCGGTCTGATGGCTGGTTTTCGAGCGGTTGAGCGGTTCTGCTGAGTGGTTGTCGAACGGTTAATGTGCCGACCTGTTGAGTGGTTGTCGAGCGGCTTATGTGCCGGCCTGCTGAGTGGTTGTCGAGCGGTTTATGTGCTGGCCTGCTGAGTGGATGTCGAGCGATTTATGTGCCGGTCTGCTGAGTGGTTGTCGAGCGGTTTATGTGCCGGCCAGCAGAGTGGTTGTCGAACGGTTTATGTACTAGTCTGATGACAATCAAGACATAAGTTCAAAACCTCGTTAGGTTAGATTTTTCTTTTCTCTATCTAAAGTAAAGTTGCACAGGCACAGTGGAGCAATTAGACAGGTGGCCACAGTTGAAGCGAAAGTTCAGAGGAAGGGACGGTAGAGTCATCGCAAACTTAGGCAGGGAATGCACAGAATGGTGCAACAGGCTAGGCATGACAGCAACGTCAACTGCAAGAATGGAGATGGAGGCAATTACTTCAGATCCGAGAAGGCTATCTAGGACCTCTTAATCAAGGGCAGAAAACGAGTCCCTAAGGCATGAATGGATAGCAGATGTAGAATATCAGCACGTCATGGATTGGCATAGATCTACTTTCCTGTCATGCTTGTGTTCAGGACTACGATAGATCTGACATTTTGGCTTCTGATTGGCACGTTAGAAACGGGCAGGGGTGATATTTTGGCTTCTGATTGGTACATTAGAAACGGGCAGTGGTGATATGTTGGCTTCTGATTGGCACACTAGAAACGGGCAGGGGTGATATTTTGGCTTCTGATTGGCACACTAGAAACGGGCAGGGGTGATATTTTGAGGTCTATGAATACTGTCTGTTTGGTGGTAATAATGAAATAGATGAATCAGCAATTCACAGACTGCAGGACTTTGTAATCACAAGGGGTCTAGCGCAGTATGTAGCAGGGGAGGTAGAAGTACGAGTGTGTACTACCAGCAGACGACATAAACCTTAAGTATTCACCCCCTTCGCCTTTTTCTCAGATACTGAGCACCTATCGGTCTGTCCGAAGTGCAATGAACTCGGTTTTTAGACAGAAGAACTGCTTGCAGAAACGTACCACGATCCGGGGAAATGTTTTTATACTGCTGTTCTATGAGACCAGGCAATTATGTCAAATGTTCTTCCTGGATGGAAATATTGAGGACGACTGATCTATTCTCTTCAAACTCAATATCTTCTTGTACTTCTTGTGCTCCGTTTTCATGCACATCTTCTTCCTAGATTTATTCTCGAAAGATAGTCTGGCACAGCCAGTTAGGGGTGCTCAAACTTCTCGCGTTGAGCTATCTTCGTTCATTACTACATCCAGCAGCGCTATCTATGTGGTCGAGTCATCCCGCGTTTTTTTGGATCAAGATGCTGGGCAGCGCATGAGGTGCAGTGGTCAGCGGCCCATAGCTGACTGCTAGCGTCAGGGCCAGCGAACCAGAGCTGAGCAGCGCATGAGCTGCAGTGGTCAGCGACCCATAGCTGACTGCTAGCGTCAGAGCCAGCGAACCAGAGCTGCCAAGACCCTTCTACACCTCCACACGGTGATCCTGGATAACAGGCTGCAGCAGGGCAGACTGGCTAAGGAGAAAGGATCGAAGAATGGAATGCTAACCCGGTACTAAAAAAATGCTTGCTGAAGTCGGATGTATTGGACCGAAAGGTGCAAATATCGCAGTCAAGCTGTGAACTACGACACAACGCATGCCGTTCTCTTGACTACATTCTGCTACTTAAGCCCTTTCAGGGCTTGGTAGTGGGAGATTGAGAACGAACGAAGCCAAGCCAAGCCATCCCCCGTTGTTATAGTGTATTGTCAGCTGACTACGGCTAGGAGGCTAGTAAGGAGGTTGATCAGACTTCATATAGGTTTACTGGCATCCCTCCTCACACCTTGACCTTTATGTTAGGCCCATCACCAACTCCTCACACCTTGACCTTTATGTTAGGCCCATCACCAACTCCTCACACCTTGACCTTTATGTTAGGCCCATCACCAACTCCTCACACCTTGACCTTTATGTTAGGCCCATCACCAACTCCTCACACCTTGACCTTTATGTTAGGCCTATCACTAACTCCTCGTCGCTTACTGTCTTGCACCATCTGTTCGTTATTGTACCCACATCCCCTGGAATTAACCTTACTAGACTCAGCTGATTTAAATAATTCTCTGGATTCTTTGAACTTCAAATAATTGGCCTATAATAATAAGATATACTGCAATCATCTGGCACTACCGTAGTATCTCTCTTCACAGCCTTGCCTTAAACTTCTGTGTCCGGGAACGTAATGTCAATTGCTAATCATCGCCAAGTGTAGGATAATTATTCCTTTTATGTCTTGGTACGTCTTTTTCTGAACGTCTATACTGCAAGAGGGGATAACCTTCTGAAGTTGCGTACAATATATTTGTTTAGCACTTTAACTACTTACAAGTACAAGATCAGTAAGTTTAACTTCTGCTGCTTATTCAAGAACTATTTAACTCTAGCGTGCTCATTCGCTTAGATTAATGTATTTGACCAAGGCATCAAGACTCTATTTATCACTTCTATAACTACATATGCTCGGAAGAAAATGATTATCAACACTCCCGTCGCTTAGAGTACTCTCGTTGAGTTGACATAACTCTCCATGAGCTTGATCAATTGACTGTTGTAGTTATCATGACCGGCATTGGTAGACGGCCAGAGCTCACCGACCACTTATCTTTGGCGCCTTAATTGTACATACCATGGTACCACACGATGTTTCTTCGTAACCGTTTTCAGGACATTCTACACAATGCAATGATACATGCAGACGACAAAAGTTATGAAGGCAAAGATAAAATCGAGCCATTCACGAGTCTACTCCTGAGAAAGTACCAAGCAGCATTCTAACCCTATCAGGATTTGAGTATAGATGAGATGGTGATAGGGTTCAAAGGCCGATGGAAGTTCAAGATGAGATGGTGATAGGGTTTAATGGCCGATGGAAGTTCAAGATGAGATGCTGATAGGGTTCAAAGGCCGATGGAAGTTTAAAATGAGATGGTGATAGGGTTCAAAGGCCGATGGAAGTTCAAGCAGTTTAACACTACAAAACCCCAAAAGTACCACATAAAAACCTTTTGACCTTTGCGACTCAGCAACATGATATGTGAACAACATATTGACTTATTTTGGTTCTGACACACCCCCGAAGCAGACACTAGGTCAAGTCACGCTGTCAAAGTTTTTGATACATACCTATCTTAGCTCGGTACAGGACACCTAATTTGTGCAGGTCGCTTCTACATGTCTCGTGCTTTTGTTGATTACATTCTTGACTTTTGTCACTATTATACTGGCACACTCACTGTCCATCGTGTTGGCTTCGCTCTGGAGTTGAAGACCCTCAATCTTCCACACCATGAGAGGCGTTGGTTTCAATATCAGCATAAAACCAGGATGTGTGTTCGATTTAAGGACAAACAGGTGCAGAAGGTTGTCCACGTGGTCAGCACAGGTGCGGTTGTTGAGACAACACGTGTCAACGATGTTGACAAGCCGTCAATGATTCAGAAGTACAACACGCGCATGAATGGGTGCGATACTTTGAATCAGAAGGTCACCTTTGAAAGGAAAACAAAATGGTGGAAGAATGTGTTTTATTGGCTACTTGAAGTCACTCAAGTCAACGCCTTCATGCATCACACCTTGACTCGTGAAGCTGGCTCTAAGCGGTTGAGCCTGAAGAAGTTTAAGCGAGAACGTATGATTCCTCACATATCGTGGCGTTGAGACTGTTCCTGAAGCTGGTAATGCTTTATGAAAGCTCAACAGACAACCAGCTGGAAACCACTTGGAATTCCTCCAAGACAAATAACACATCATCTCGTATTCAGTGCGACTCCCACAGAACGCAAGCTCACTCACTTTATCTGCCTGGGATTTACAAATCAGCCTCACTTACATTCCAAGGATTGCTTTGAGGCCTTTCACAATGCATAACATCATTGACTGCATGTTAGCAGGTCACGCTGTACAGTGCATATAGTTATTTTAATTGTTATTTGTGTCATTGTCAGCATCGTCATCATCTTTACTAAATGTGTCTATTCTTTATTTCCGTTGGAAAAATTACCTTTCATATTTGGCCTAGACTTCATTAATTGGATTATAAACTAATTGATAGAAACATAAAATGGATGACCATTACAGATGCTGAGATAATGGTCAGTAAAGGCACTATATGTCACTGAATATTGAGAGTTGTTTTCATTGGCTGCAACAACTCCATCTGTTTCCTCTGAAGTACGAGCGTACTTTATGTATGGCTATGTAACCGTCTTGCTTCAAATTGGTGTTTAATAAAGTACATTTATGTTTATTTTTTGTATTAACATGTTATTGTGATTTTAAAAACTTAACCTCTGTTTCGTTTTGCCTCCCTTAATTTGTCTGCGTACAGGTAAGAAAATAATTGTGCAGGGAAAGAGTTAATTAAAAAACTGAAAGGCAAGGCTCTTGATAATGATGAAATGCACCTCTGTTTATTGGACATGGAAAAGGAATTCGATAAGGTTCCCTGAAGCAGGCTCTGATAATATCTGGAAAGGAAGAGCGTCCCATCACCCTTGGTCTGTTCAAGACAAAGTTTCTGTAAGACGTGCAGAACGTACATTAAGACAGGAAAACCAAACGTCCGAGGATGTTAGGACCACCAGTGGTGTAAGACGGTGCGACATTATTCACCAGACATCTTCAAACTACTCATGGATGATGTCAACAAAGCCTGCGAAGAGAAGATCAGAAAGCACTCGGTCTGGTACTGGAAGATGAGACCAGTCTATATATCAGAGCTGACGTTTGCCGATGATGTGGCCTTGATTACCAAATCAGAGACCATGTCCAAATCAATCTTCAAATCTGGAAAGAGGAGCTGGGAAAGAGAATGGTGACCATTTGCAGTCCAAAAACAAAAACCATGGTTGTCTCTAGAGAAGAGAGATCAGTTTCTACCGTGTGAACAGTCTTGGGAACAGGTCAATCAGCTGAAACACCTTAGAGCTGTCTTAATCCAAGGGGGAGAAATTCAAGAAGAGTTGACTATGCGAAGGGCAGCAACTGATAAACTGTTTCATTTCACGAGAAACATAACTCATAAAATTAGATGGATGTACATACTACTTCACCTATGTACCAGTTTTGATGTATGGATGTGAGAACAGGAAAAGACAAGGTCTGCAATAATACAACACAAGAGATCTCGAAGCCCAGTCTTTGCAAACTCAAGTAGAGCAATCTTAATTTTGATGACTTGGTCATGTCTGACCATGAATGGTAGACGATCGATTACCAGGGTAGTCATTAGAAGCAGAGCGTCTTTGGACGATCCAAAGTCTGCTGGTATGACAACATAAGATAGTAAATAAAAGACTGGATTAGACTGAAACCAGACCAAGCGAACTGTCTGGCAAACATCTGCTCTCATGGTAGAAAAGGAGCTTATAATCAAGTAGGGTAGAAGACTATAT
This sequence comes from Ariolimax columbianus, assembly GCA_036924085.1. Lineage (NCBI taxonomy): Eukaryota > Metazoa > Mollusca > Gastropoda > Stylommatophora > Arionidae > Ariolimax > Ariolimax columbianus. The sequence goes on along the minus strand of JAVGWX010000017.1, from coordinate 10,629,661 downwards.
ACCAGCGTAGAAGAGAGGCGACTAGATAAGTGTCTCACAGTTATTTTTTATATCTATCCAATTGGAAGGTTTCACCAGCCCCTCTATATCCATCTCATTGAAAGGTCCCACCAGCCCTCTATATGCATCTCATTGAAAGGTCCCACCAGCCCTCTATATCCATCTCATTGAAAGGTCCCACCAGCCCTCTATATCCATCTCATTGAAAGGTCCCACCAGCCCTCTAAATCCAGACCATAACTCATTGCAAGGTCCCACCCGCTGCGTTATATCAATAATTCATTTTAAAGTCATATAAAGGCGTGAGAACAATTCATGTAATTCTAAATTGTTTATAAAGAAACTAGCCAGTTAAGATTGTCCAGTGTCCCCCCTTGAAGCTTCGTACAGTTCAAGTTGACATCGCCGTCTGAAAGTATGTACTCAATCTATCTCCACTAATTAAACGTTTGATTTGTGAAGCTCAGTTACTCCCCCATCCAGCAATGTGAGATCGAACGTGTCCTAATCAATTAATACCACATTCCAATTGATTGGTTATCAGTTCGATACACGCCGTGTTTACTTGTATTATCCGAATTCATATATTTCAATTCAGAGACGATTTTTATCGCACTGTTAACATTACAATTTGCATGAGCGCTTTCTCTTGCGTAACAAATCCATTTGTTTAACTGGTATGTTGGTTAGAAATTTACAAATACAGAAAGAAAAAAAAGAACAGTATATTTGTATTTCTTTTGTTCATTGTCGTTTACTTCTGCAGCTAGTGTTGTTGTTAAAATTGGCGAAAAGGGCTCAAAAAGTAATTCTACAACAACGTAACGTAATGAAAAAAAAGTTCATATAAACGAATGACAAATGAATGGAGCAATAGAGATCGAATTATGTATATACGGACAATAGGGTAAACTGCAAGACCGGTAGTTGAATAAACGGGACAGAAGGGGAAACTAAAAGGCCGAAAGTTGAATAAATTGGACAGAAGGTGAAACTACAAGGCCGAAAGTTTAATAAATTGGACAGAAGGGGAAACTACAAGGCCTATAGTTGAATAAACTTGACAGAAGAGGAAACTAAAAGGCCGAAAGTTGAATAAATTGGACAGAAGGGGAAACTAAAAGGCCGAAAGTTGAAAAAATTGGACAGAAGGGGAAACTAAAAGGCCGAAAGTTGAATAAATTGGACAGAAGGGGAAACTAAAAAGCCGAAAGTTGAATAAATTGGATAGAAGGGGAAACTAAAAGGCCGAAAGTTGAATAAATTGGACAGAAGGTGAAACTACAAGGCCGAAAGTTTAATAAATTGGACAGAAGGGGAAACTACGAGGCCTATAGTTGAATAAACTGGACAGAAGGGGAAACTAAAAGGCCGAAAGTTGAATAAATTGGACAGAAGGGGAAACTGAAAGGCCGAAAGTTGAATAAATTGGACAGAAGGGGAAAGTACAGGGCCGAAAGTTGAATAAATTGGACAGAAGGGGAAACTAAAAGGCCGAAAGTTGAATAAGCGGGACAGAAGGGGAAACTAAAAGGCCGAAAGTTGAATAAGCGGGACAGAAGGGGAAACTAAAAGGCCAAAAGTTGAATAAATTGGACAGAAGGGAACACTACAGGGCCGATAGTTGAATAAGCGGGACAGAATTGGGAACTATATGACCGGTAGTTGAATAAACAGTGTTTATGTTGTCTGAGCGCTAACAATGGAATTGGGTGTGCTGTGGATGTTAATTCGAAGTTTACACAAATATTGATACGATGTTTAAGAAGGACGAGACCAGACCAGGCGCATATTGTTGCGTCAGAAGATGCCATTGTCAAAACTGATGCAAGAATTCTGGTGGACGTCGCCGGCGGTTTTCACTTCCTTCCGTAAATATCGTTGTCCAGCTCTTCACTGTTATCTTCGACACACTTTTGTAACCATACACTACCTGCATTCCGCGATGAATGTCAACTGGTCGACATCCTTCAGCCGTTAGAAACTGAATCACCGCTCGCTGATCAACTTTGGAGGGATTTCTTATCCTACCCGCCAAGTTTTCAACGGTCTGCGGAGGAAACTATGAGTCAAAGGATAATGAAATTTTGCAAATTTGACGATTGGTATGTGCTGTTTACACCTGAAGTAACGTCATCCTATGCATTGAAGGTACGTTCACTTGTTGCAGTTCAGTCCGGTTTCATTTGAACAAGTCGTGTACATCGATCCACAGCTTCTATTTACATTGGTCCACTGCTTCTATTTACATTGGTCCACTGCATCTTTTTAGATCTATTTATTGCTTATAATTACATCTCTCTACTCTTCTATTTATATCTCTCAATTCATCTACTTACAACTCTACTCTTATATTTAAATCTCTTCTCTTCTATTTACAACTTTCTACTCCTCTATTTAAACTCCACTCATCTATTTACATCTCTCCACTCTTCTATTTAAATCTCTCCACTCTTCTATTTACAACTTTCTACTCCTCTATTTAAACTCCACTCTTGTATTTACATCTCTCCACTCTTCTATTTCTTCTTCTTCTTCTTCTTCTTCGTACGCAGTCAGACAGTAACCATTATTTTTTCGAAAAAAGCGGCGGTCATCCTGAGGCTGTCGCCACTGCCATAGAGCTTGTCTTGCAGTTCCACTAGTGATGGCCACATCTGCTTTCTCTGATCCTCGTATGTCGGGCAGTTTTGCAGCAGATGTTCAGCGGTCATTTTACCGGTACCGCATGGGCATTCGTCGGTACCACCTATCTTCAATTTGTTGAATAGGTGGTACCTCAGTCTATTGTGGCCAGTGCGAAGTCTGAAGACAACGACCTGCTCTCTTCTGTTCAACTGGTAATAGGCATCGTTATTGGTGTAACCAGTATGTTCGGTTTCCCATTTGGTCATGTATCTGGCTTTGATAAGCCGTTTTGACTCTTCGTACGTTATACTAGTATCTGTTTGTGGTAGTCTTGCACCTTCTTTTGCCAGTCTGTCTGCCTCCTCGTTGCCTTGGATGTTGCAGTGTGATGGGACCCACTGTACCACTACCCTTTTTGGTGCGGACTGCTGGCACAGTTTGCAGAGTGCTGCTCTTAAGTCGTTAAGCTCAGTGTTTTTCTGGCTTTTTAGCGCTGTGACTACGACCAGGGCATCTGTAAGCAGGACTATATGGCTTTCATTTTCTTTATGTTTCACCATTTCTTCCACTGCCGCCCTCAGTGCCTCTGCCTCCGCTCTGAAATTGCTTGTGTACTTACCAGTAGCGAATGACAGTGTTATTTTTCTGCCATTTGGTAGGTTCAGGAATGCTCCTGCCCCTCCGTTCTGTGTAGTGTTTGTTACAGAACCGTCGGTGTATGCATGGGTCCAGTCCATGCTTGGGTAGTTTTCCGATATAAAGCTTAGGGTAGTATCTCTCCTTTCTTTTTCAGTCTGGCAGTTTTTGTTTCCAATACCTGGTATATTTTCTACCACCTATAGAAATATATCCTGCCTCCAGGTAGGTTTTCGTACAGTAGTGATGGGTTTTGGTGTTGTTAGTGCGTTTATGGGATCTTCGTGCATCTTTGCTTTGGCTATTTCTGCAAAGTTTCTCCGCGTTAGTTTCCCATTTCCCAAATTGTTTAGTCTCTGGTGCATTGGAGGGTCAGTCAGTCTTCGGAGTTTCTCTGACTGCAGCTGGGCTCTGCAGTCTCTTCTATCGGTCATGGATTGCAGTTTTGTAATCTTTTCAAGTTCTACAATTGGCGTTGACTTTATGCCTCCTGTTATAACTCTCATGGCTTGGTTTTGAAGTTTGCTAACTTTATCGAAGTTCGCCTTTGCTGCTGTTGTCCATGCCGCAATGCCATACTCGAGAACTGGTCTCACTCTTCCAGTGTACAGTTTCTTTAGTATGCTTTCGTCTGCTCCCCAGCTCGTGCCAGCAAGTTTCCTCATGATTGCCATTCTTTCTCTGGCTCTCATTCGGTTTCTCTCGATCTGACTTTTCCATGTCACGTGCCGATCAAATGTGACTCCCAGATAGTTTGGGTTGTCGTTTGGCTGCAGGAATTTGCCATTTAAACTTAATTTGGTATTTTGGGGTTTGATTGAAAGCGAGAATATTGTGCATGTGGTTTTCTCCTCGTTTATTTTGACCAGCCATGAGTTCGCCCACTCTTCCAGCGATGTTAGGGCCTGCTGCATCCGATTTCTTGCTATGGTGAGATTCTTTTCAGTGGTCCACATAGCCAGATCGTCTGCAAACATTGAGCTATGGACTCTTCTTTGTATATTCTCTGTAATGTCGTTTATATACACCAGGAAGAGTGTGGGTGACAGTACTCCACCTTGGGGTACGCCCTGCTCGAGTGTCACCTTTTTGCTCATCTGCCCTTGTACTTGGACTCTGGCCGTTCTGTTTTTGAGATTCTTCTATTTAAATCTCTCCACTCCTATATTTACATCCATGCATTACGTCGTGTCCAAGTAAACTTATACAATAACTCACGTGCACTTGTAGACTTCTATAATAACTCATGTGTTACAAGTAAACTTGTGTATACATTACAGTCGTAAGGTTTCATCAAAGAACATGAAACTACAACAAATAACACATTGTTAACAAGCAACCATATTAAATATCTTCAAATAAGCAATGTGATATGCTCACTTATGATTTTCTCAAACATAACTCAATATTTTACATGATTTTTTTCAATCCTAACACAATACCAGACCTGATTTTCTCAAACAGAACTGGACACAATAGCAGAACCTGGTTTTCTCAGCAAGAACTGAACATAATATCAGACACAAACTTCATTTCACGCGTACAAAAGCAAAGGACTAAAAGTATAAGAGAAAACAGGACACCGTTTACATGAAAGATAACACCGTTTACATGAAAGATAACACCGTTTATATGAAAGATAACACCGTTTATATGAAAGATAACACCATTTATATGAAAGATAACACCGTTTACATGAAAGATAACACCGTTTACATGAAAGATAACACCGTTTACATGAAAGATAACACCGTTTACATGAAAGATAACACCGTTTACATGAAAGATAACACCGTTTACATGAAAGATAACACCGTTTATATGAAAGATAACACCGTTTATATGAAAGATAACACCGTTTACATGAAAGATAACACCGTTTACATGAAAGATAACACCGTTTATATCAAAGATAACACCGTTTATATGAAAGATAACACCGTTTATATGAAAGATAACACCGTTTATATGAAAGATAACACCGTTTACATGAAAGATAACACCGTTTACATGAAAGATAACACCGTTTACATGAAAGATAACACCGTTTACATGAAAGATAACACCGTTTACATGAAAGATAACACCGTTTACATGAAAGATAACACCGTTTATATGAATGATAACACCGTTTATATGAAAGATAACACCGTTTACATGAAAGATAACACCGTTTACATGAAAGATAACACCGTTTATTTGAAAGATAACACCGTTTATATGAAAGATAACACCGTTTATATGAAAGATAATACCGTTTATATGAAAGATAACACCGTTTACATGAAAGATAGTACCGTTTACATGAAAGATAGTACCGTTTACATGAAAGATAACACCGTTTATATGAAAGATAACACCGTTTATATAAATATAACACCGTTTACATGAAAGATAGTACCGTTTACATGAAAGATAACACCGTTTACATGAAAGATAACACCGTTTATATGAAAGATAACACCGTTTATATAAATATAACACCGTTTACATGAAAGATAGTACCGTTTACATGAAAGATAACACCGTTTACATGAAAGATAACACCGTTTATATGAAAGATAACACCATTTATATGAAAGATAATTTATCAGACCAACCAAGCGAGTCCTGTTATTTAAGAGCCCTTCTTAATTACACAAGGCTCATATGTCCACTTCTTAATATGCTATCCTTACTGTTTATCAATTAAAGAAGCGTTACTTTTGTTGTTGTTGTTAAATAGTATTCTTGTAATCATCTAGATTCCTCTAGAAAAGGCAACTACCGAGTTTAATGTACTGGACAAACGAGCTATGTAAATATAGCAACCTCCTGTTTTTTGTTTGTCTTTTTTTTTTTGGGGGGGGGGTTACGTTCACCTTATTTCTCTAATCCCCAAGGTGGTGTGCGTTGCACTGTGGTTTTTATTTTGCGCCTTTTGGCCCAGTGCATCCGACTTCAGTATGCATTTTATGTTAGGGCCTGCTTCCTCCTGCATTTTCTAAGGGTTTGCTTCCCCGGGGTAACGGTCGGTGCTGTGATGGGGATCGAACCCGGCACCTTCTGCTTGTGAGCCGTATCACTTAACCACTAGCCCACGCCGTCCCCTAACGTCCTGTTTGATGTACTGGACAAACGAGCTATAGCAACCTCCTGTTTGATGTACTAGACAAACGAGCTATAGCGACCTCCTGTTTGATGTACCAGACAAACGAACTATAGCAACCTTCTGATTGATGTACTCGACAAACGAACTATAGCAACCTCCTGTTTGATGTACTAGACAAACGAGCTATAGCGACCTCCTGTTTGATGTACTCGACAAACGAACTATAGCAACCTTCTGTTTGATGTACTAGACAAACGAACTATAGCGACCTCCTGTTTGATGTACTCGACAAACGAACTATAGCAACCTTCTGTTTGATGTACTAAACAAACGAGCTATAGCAGCCTCCTATTTGATGTACTCGACAAACGAACTATAGCAACCTTCTGTTTGATGTACTAGACAAACGAGCTAAAGCAACCTCCTGTTTGATGTACTAGACAAACGAGCTATAGCAACCTCATGTTTGATGTACTAGACAAACGAACTATAGCAACCTCCATTTTGATGTACTAGACAAACGAGCTATAGCAGCCTCCTGTTTGATGTTGACACTGTATCCCAACAACTGGAGATATATTGTCTACAACTGTTTGACATGAAACGGATGGTGAGCAGAGATCGGCGCCTGAGAGGACGAAGCAGATGTTTTTGCAACCAACGAACTCAGGAACTTTCAGTATTCCTACATGTTTCTGAGAAAGAGAGAGGGAGAGAGAGGAAGGGAGAGTGAGACACATTGGGCACATATGGATCTACCTGAAGTGCAGTGATATCGATTATGAATAACATAACATAACATGGAAATAAACAAATGAAGCGGTGAATTAACATACGATACTCCAATTAATTATCGAAGGCGTATCGATAGTCTGTTGTTCTGGTAATGATAGTCAATTGTTCAGCGTCTCTTATAATAACTGGGTACTGGGATCTACGTTCTAATCATGTCTTTTATTTGCTATCCGTTCATCTTTGATGAGATCATATTCTTTTACATCGACTTTTTCTTCGTTGTTTTCTTCACTTTCTTCTTCATCTTCTTCTTTGCCTAGTTCTTTGTTTTCCTTTTCTTCTTCTTGTTCCTTTTCGACTTCTCCTTCGTCTTCTTTTTCATCATCTTCGTCTTCTTCGTCTCCTTCTTTTCCTTCTTCGCCCTCTTCTTCTTCATTTTCTTCGTTTTATCGCAAGCAATCACATCTATTTTCCTTGTAACATACCGTTTATCCGTCATCTGGTTTGGAGCGCGTCACGAAGACACTCTTCTCTTCTTCTGTCTTTGATAGATATTGGACCACGTGCTAGGTTCTATCTCTACTCTCCAAACATTTGCTTGTCTGTGTGTCTGATTGTAAATGTGTCGAACAAATAGTGTCTGACTCTACTTAATGCCTGGTATCTAGTCTGAATATTGTCACGATCTATTTTTTTAAAATCTGCTGTGACAGCAGATTGTGAGAATTTTGTGTAACATTTGTTTCTGACACTGTTTAAAAAATATTCACCGATAATAATAATCTTATTTCTCTCTACGTATTTAGGATCGTTTCATGTTCTTTGTGTCAATCAATTACAACTTTTTGAATCTACATGTGAAGCATAGCCCTTCATCCAATCTTGTTAATGCAAAACCAACAACACATGACCTGTCACAATCTATTGACGATTTTGAGACTTAACGTTTCTACAGAATTGCAAAGTCAACCCCATGTACAATATTCCTTAGAGGCCCCTTACGAGATGCCTGCCAGGTTACGGTGTTACTATTCGCTGCTGTTCTTGCAGGTCCCGATATCACTTGGATGTCTATTCAATTCAGAAATTCTATTCATGATATATCTACTTTTCCTTATATTGTTCATAGTCTCTTATTCTACTTAGCTTTGTTAAAAATAGGCTGGCTTTATCTATTCAATTATCTTCGTTAAAAATGGCTCGTTTTATCTATTCAATTATCTTTGTTAAAAATAGGCTGGCTTTATCTATTCAATTATCTTCGTTAAAAATGGCTCGTTTTATCTATTCAATTATCTTCGTTAAAAATGGCTCGTTTTATCTATTCAATTATCTTTGTTAAAAATAGGCTGGCTTTATCTATTCAATTATCTTCGTTAAAAATGGCTCGTTTTATCTATTCAATTATCTTTGTTAAAAATAGGCTGGCTTTATCTATTCAATTATCTTCGTTAAAAATGGCTCGTTTTATTACAACACACTGACAACGACGCCGCGTCAGGGTCAGGCACAATATACTGACCAAGGCTAGTATCGCTCTTACATGTAACGTTCCCTGAAAACAGACTGTTTTTAAGGCAGTCTGACTGACGAGATATGGAACGACGATTCCCCCTAGTAGTGAGCGTCACGCAGATGAATTCAAGCATAGAACAACCACATAGAGGGCCGCAGTCTATCTTCATCAGCACAATCGGGATGTGAGGAAAGCTACTACAACCGACCACTCAACACCCGTTACAGGATGCACACAAACATTGTTTCCAATGCCCTCCAATGAGTATGTTTACTCTTTCGTGCGGCTTGAAATGGACGTTAAGTGGCGGGTTGCAGTAGCTTTCCTCACATCAAGAGCGTGCTAATGAAAATGTACCGGGGTCCTCCTGGTCGTACTATGCTTGGCTTCATTTGAGTGTGACTCACTACTACGGGGATCACGTCGATCCTTCACCTCGTTAGCCAAGCTGCTATGAAAACAATCCGTTTCCATGGAGGGCTACTAGGAAGCCGAGGTGAAGGTCTTGGCCAGTATGTTTTGCCTGACCTTGACTGACATGTTGGAACAGTATATTGTGCCTGACCGGACTATAATCTTTCTTCCCACAAAAGAATGAACTTACTCGTTGTAGGCATTCATTTAACAACAACAAACAACAACATCTATTTAAGTATATCTATTAACAATAGGCTGATTTTATCTATTTAAATATCTTTGTTAACAATAGCTGGTTTTATATATTTACTTATTATTTTATCAATACGCTGTTCTTATCTGTGACATTATGTTTTTTTGGCAAGATTATGTTCTAATATTTATATTTCTTGTTGTTGGCAATAGATTGTTGTTGTTTTTTTAATCTGCCACCTTATCTTCAGTGGTGCCTCATTTTTGTTAATGTTTCCTCATCTTCGTTGGTGCTTTGCTCTTTTTTTAAATATATATCTCCTAATCGTTATTAGGGAAAGATTGTTTTTATCTATCGCCTTATCTTTATTAGCATTAATGTTTTTACCTTATCTACTTATTGTTGTTATTGATAGTATGTTATTATCTATCAACTTCACTTTTTTAACGGTAGTCCGGTGCTATCTATCGTCTTATCCATGTTAGCGTTGTTATATTATTATTATTATCTACGTATCTGCTAATAATCTTAATGTATTCTTTTCTATCGGAGTGATTCTGACAACAATAGTCTATTGTTATTCATCTATTTCTCCCAGATAATTATAGTCTATTCGACATATCTACTTGTCTCCTCTAACGATTGCCTGTTGTTATCTATCTACTTATCTCTTACATCTATTGTCTGTAGTTATCTATCTACCTATCTCTGATAATCATAGTCTATTCCCCTATGTCTAATCATTCGCTGCACATTTGTCACCGTTTTACTTATAATTTGATAAGCAACATTTCCGGTAGCACGTGCTTCAATCACTGAGGATTTCAGAGCACTTTTCAAGCGTCATCATCACCATTGCCACCAGCAGCAATTTCCTCACGTGCACCAGTTATCACAATATATCTATTGACTAATTCTCAAAATTTCACATAAAAATTCCCTCCACCGATTTTCTGTTCTGCCTTTTTTGCGACATTATATCTCATTATGATAGTTGTTCTACGCACGAGAGAGCGACGAACCTCTTTCATTACTGCATCGCATCCCTCCTTATCGCTGAGAACCATGGATCAATTCTAGAGACTAAATGTCTTTCTACTGTTATATCTCGTGCAATTTCCACCATTCAGTTCTACAATTTCTATGGGTATTTCAAAGTACTTATTTTCCGAATCTTTGCTTACAACCTTCATTCTGGAGCGATCTCTGAAATGACGCTTTGTGTGTCTAAAAGAGGCTTTTCTTAGTCATTTGTTACCAGTTCGCGGACTGGGTGGCAAAAAAGGTACACCATTGAAGAACGAAATGAGAAAGGAATGTTTGAATGTAGAAGAAAAAGGTGTGAAATATAATAATGAATAACAGAAATACAAGACGGAAAAGCGACTGTAAAAAAAGTGAGCGACTAAAGTCTTGACATGGTTCTGTTGTCGCCCGATTCCCGCGGGGGGGAGATTCAAGCGATCGAAATTCTGAGAGTTCCTTACGAGACAGAATCTTGTGGTTAAGAGCGAAGGAATCTGTCAGAGCAGGCTCTTGAAAAACTCGGACGAGTAATAATAGCTACCCCTGTCAATCAATTCTTCCCGCTAGCGCCAATTGACCGATGGGCGTGGCTTAAAGGTGGGTTGGAGACCACGCCCCAGATCGATTCTAGGGGTGTGTCCAGGCGCTGATCGAGGAACCAGTTATAGAGGGTGTTGGAAACATGGTTCAGCCCACGTGTGGGTGAAGTGGTAAGGATGGGGGGGGGGGGGGGGGGTCTGGTTGAGAACGTGGGTAGGGGTTTGTGAGACGTATGGTATAGATTATTGGTAACTGTCTTAAGGAGAATACGAGGATTGGGAGAAAGTGCTGATGGATGGAGGAGTGTGTGGATAAATGGATTTGTGGGTGAGTTTTGAATGAGTGGCTGGATGCATTGGTGAATATGTGTATAGATGAGTGGCTGGATCGGCGATAGATGTGCAGATGAAAGTGTGTTGTGGGGGGGGGGGGTGATTTTTGAATGGATGGATTGTGTGACTGAAGGTGTGAATAATTGTGTGGATGGTAGACAAGGCGGATGGGTTGTTGGATAAATGTGTAGATGGGTTTGCATTTTGGATGGTTGGGTTGGTATATGAGTTTTGGATGAATGGCTGAATTTGTGAGAGTGTTTTAATAGGCTTTAGAAAGGTTGATTGGTGGGTTGGTTTTGGGTTGATTTTGAGTAGATTGGTGAGTAGATTTTCAATGGGTGAGTGGGTTGATATTTGATAAATTTGTGGGTTCGTGGGCTGATTTTGGATGAGTGGGTTGGTTCGTGTGCTGATTTTGGATGAGTGGGTTGGTTGGGTGGACTTGATGAAAGGTCAAACACATACTACATGTGTCTGTGATATATACAAAGCAGCGGAAAAGGTTCAATAAAGACGGCAATAAATAAATATCTTTTTGTTTACCTAATTTGTCTCGTTAACGAATACATTCATAATACAAACACATGAACAAACATCGCACAAATAACATGAACAAACACAATACAAACAACAGGAACAAACATAATACAAACAACATGAACAAACATGATACAAACAACATAAACAAACACGCTACAAATAACATGAACAAAGACGATACCACATGACAAACATAATACAAACACATGAACAAACACAATACAAGCACGTGAACAAACACAGTACAAACAACGTGAACAAACATAATACAATCAACCCATCACCAAACAATGTAAACAACATCAACAAACATAATACAAACAAGACATTTAGAGAGATCTACAAAAAGCACATGCCATCTTTACCGACTATGGTCACTGCACTATGTCTGCTATGCTGGTAGTAAAAGTGAAGCCTCTTGTCCGCTTCTATCAAGAAAACGTTGAAATCATGCAGATATGAGCTCACGTCTATTGTTTTTTGAAGATAGACACAACTGTCCTAGTGTCTGTGTACTGTGTCAGGTTTGGACACTACATTCAATCATCAAGTCTATTCTTCGTAAACTGTTCTGTGTGTTTTCTGTCTGAACCACCAAGGATCTATAGTGTCAAGTTTGAACACTGCATTCAATCATCAAGTCTATTCTTCGTAAACTGTTCTGTGTGTTTTCTGTCTGAACCACCAAGGATCTATAGTGTCAAGTTTGAACACTGCATTCAATCATCAAGTCTATTCTTCGTAAACTGTTCTGTGTGTTTTCTGTCTGACCCACCGAGGATCTATTGTGTCACGTTTGAACACTGCATTCAATCATCAAGTCTTTTCTTCGTAAACTGTTCTGTGTGTTTTCTGTCTAACCCACCAAGGATCTATTGTGTCAAGTTTGAACACTGCATTCAATCATCAAATCTATTCTTCGTAAACTGTTCTGTGTGTTTTCTGTCTGACCCACCAAGGATCTATTGTGTCAAGTTTGAACACTGCATTCAATCATCAAGTCTATTCTTCGTAAACTGTTCTGTGTGTTTTCTGTCTGACCCACCAAGGATCTATTGTGTCAAGTTTGAACACTGCATTCAATCATCAAGTCTATTCTTCGTAAACTGTTCTGTGTGTTTTCTGTCTGAACCACCAAGGATCTATAGTGTCAAGTTTGAACACTGCATTCAATCATCAAGTCTATTCTTCGTAAACTGTTCTGTGTGTTTTCTGTCTGACCCACCGAGGATCTATTGTGTCACGTTTGAACACTGCATTCAATCATCAAGTCTTTTCTTCGTAAACTGTTCTGTGTGTTTTCTGTCTGACCCACCAAGGATCTATTGTGTCAAGTTTGAACACTGCATTCAATCATCAAATCTATTCTTCGTAAACTGTTCTGTGTGTTTTCTGTCTGACCCACCAAGGATCTATTGTGTCAAGTTTGAACACTGCATTCAATCATCAAGTCTATTCTTCGTAAACTGTTCTGTGTGTTTTCTGTCTGACCCACCAAGGATCTATTGTGTCAAGTTTGAACACTGCATTCAATCATCAAGTCTATTCTTCGTAAACTGTTCTGTGTGTTTTCTGTCTGAACCACCAAGGATCTATAGTGTCAAGTTTGAACACTGCATTCAATCATCAAGTCTATTCTTCGTAAACTGTTCTGTGTGTTTTTTGTCTGACCCACAGAGGACCAGAGGTACATATTTACCCTTTCCAACCCACTTGACTGTTAAGCTATATAACGACTTGAGAACACTGAGCCAAACCACAAAGTGTATGCGATGAATGGGATCTAAGACTGAAGTCAGGATCAAGTACTATATGATGTCCGAGACCTCGTGTCCAAGTCGTGCTCCTGGAAACAGGTTGTGTCATTGTAGTCTGGTCAACAAGGTGGTGATCGACACTGCAATCCCTATAGAGGTGAGTTTTTTAAGAAGTCTCTCATTACACTACAGTCAGGAGAGATTGTGTACCAAGGGCCACAGTAACCAGCTAGCAAACTGCGCAGTACGAGTAGCTTTCAACAACAATGTGAGACAAACAGCACAGAAATAGAATAAGAATTGTGTTTATTTATTGTAGATTGCATTAGTGTTGTCCCGATTTCTCTACGTCTCATAAAAGTCACTTAAACCTCTTTATTTGTTTGAATTCTTTCTATGAGATGCACCCATTTTCCCTGTGTATACATCCCCATCTCAATAACCCTCAACTTAGTCTTTCAGCTGTTCGCTCATTCTCTATGTTTCTCTACCATACAGTCATATTGAGTGTATATAATACTTGACTACTATCAGTTTTAATTTCGTGAGTTAATCTTCTTAGTTGTCAGATATGCCTGATGTTCTTTAAAATATCTTTGTTTGTCTTTATTTCTTGCCTTATTTTCGCATCCCGTGGGCCGTCCTCCGTTAGATGTGTCCAATATAAGAGCAGCTGGCCACGTGCTAGCTTTTCTTATCTGTATCGTTTGTTTCCACCTTGCTTATTATCGCTGTATGAATTTTCTCCCTGTGAATGGCTAGTCTTTATTATTGATTCATGTTATAAATAAGAATGTCGCTTTATATCTCACATCATATGTAGGAGTAGGAATTAACTACGCTTTATATCTCATACCATGAGGCATTCCGTTGCGGAGTGGTTAAGCCATCGGCCTCGTGATCAGGTAGTGTGAGTTCGACTCCGGACTCCGCCGTCTTTTTCATGGGTGCTTGATGCGGAGTCCGCTTTTCTCGTAGTCGCCCCCTAGTCGTTTTGTTCTTGACTTGCCACTGGGGTCGGGCGGCACGAGACGAGGGAGTGTGGATAAAAAGTAGCGCAGTTAATCCTTACTAAAAAATAGCGCTAGCAAAATAAATTATGCCATCATCGTCTACGATGGACGGCCACCTTTGCCTCTTTTTTTATATTTCGTATCATATGTCGGAGTAGGAATTAACTTCGCTTTATATCTCATATCATATGTCGGAGTAGGAATTAACTACGCTTTATATCTCATATCATATGCAAGATAAATTGTCTCAATGGGAGTTTGTCCTGAGAAAAGCGCCGTGACCTGACGTAGTTGACAACGTGAGTCCGATGTCTGCGCCTTTCCGTCTGACAACTTCCGTGTTTTCTGGCTTTTGATGGATATTGGGTTCTCTTTCCATTGAGATCGCTATTTTTTAGCCAGACTACACTAGCGCAGCTTGTTTCCAGGACCGGCACCGGGAAGCGGAATAATGCCTTTTTCCGTTCTGGTTGACTAATCGTGATGCAAGCAGCAAGCTATCAGTGCTACACTTACGACCCCTTAATAATAATAATAATGTTCGCGCAGGCGTCTAAGGCCCGTTGCGTCCATTGACCAATACCATGTCCAACTGCTGAGACTGTATTCATGTATAGCTCCTCAGGTAGAGCCGAGTACTCCGCTGCCTTGGAATGAAGGCCGCGAGGAATGAGTTAGACCAATGTTTGTGTTAGGCTTTCCGTGTCTGTCCGTGTCAAACTCTCTGTTTTTCGGTGTCCCGAAGCAAGGCTTCTGATTGTGTCCACCTTTGGGTCAGCGTGACCTTTGCTGTGTTGAGAATGTGAGGTTGGGAGAAATTTCGTGTAACCTCCGGTGGATGGAGCGAAGGGCAGGAGCAAGTCGGCTTCAGTACGAGCAGAAAGGTGCTTCAGTAGTGATAGCCTGGACTGAATTGTGGTGGGCAGTCAATCGGAATGTTGAACTCCGTCACGAACGGCATGAAATGCAGCGAAATGCAGCATAACAAACAGGATAACCGATCGAAAGAACATCAATTCCACAGAATAAAGTCTCTGATACCACATGGTGAAGGAGTTGTGAAATATAATCCGAACAGGAACCACCAAACGTCGGAAAACGACACAAACACTGGAGCGAGTCGAGAGCGCAGCCGTTAAGATGTGGTAATATTCCTTCTTTTTTTTTACGGCCCCTTGCAAGAGCGAATTTCCACTGAGCTGCTATACTTGTATGCCACGTGCAAGAGAAAGCAGTAATGCCGCTTTATTGGTTGTCATATTTAGGGAAGAAAATAATACCGCTTTATAGTGTGTCATATTTAGGGAAGGAAGTATGCCATATTCATAGAAAAGTGTAATGTTGTTTTACAGTTTATGTCATTTGGTATGAGAAGGAACTAATACCGCCTTATATTTCATGTCATATGTAAGAGAAGGAATTATTTTCACTTTACAGTTAATGCCACAAGCAGGAGAAGGAGTTAATGCCGCTTTATGGGTTCATGTCATATATATTTCATGTCACATTTAATAGGAACAATGCTACTTTATATTTCATGTCACATTTAATAGGAACAATGCTACTTTATATTTCATGTCACATATAAGAGAAACAATGATACTTTATATTTCATGTCATATGTAAGAGAAACAATGCTACTTTATATTTCATGTCATATGTAAGAGAAACAATGCTACTTTATATTTCATGTCATATGTAAGAGAAACAATGCGCCTCATATTTCATGGCATAGGCAAGAGAGGCGCTGTCTTACTGCTTTAAAAGACAAATAAGAGAAACATGTAACGCTGATTTATATGGTCGCCATGTTACAATTAAAGTTTGTTGATTTGTTGAACCGTCTTCTTGGATCGATAGAACGGTATACCTAGCCAGCTGTGCCGAGATAACACCTGAAAGGCAGGGGATTTAATGGGGAGGGGTGCACTGGAGGGGGTATCCTCTGTCAGATGTTCAACCCGGCTGTTACTTGATTTAAAAACGGCCTTAGGTTATCTGGATTGTTAAGTCTCTGGTGTGTGGGTCTTACATCTTAGGCATGGTAACAAGTGGTCTATGATGGATCCCACCCAAGTCGACCCTAGAATCCAACTAATAATAAAACCACTGCAACCTTGTAAGGATGTTATTAAAGGTAACTAAAAGAGGGTTGTGCGTGTTGCACAACACAACTTCATCTTATAGAGTAAATAGCTAAGAAAGCACTAATGCAAGAGTTCTTTGGTGCAGATTTCCCTTCAGTGGACAGATCAAGTAGTCGCCCTATGCTTAGTAAGCAGCGAAATGGAGACACGTTGAAATGCCTATAATTGTCCTTACATTCAGCTCCACAAATATGGGATCTATGTTCAGTATCCCATGTAGTCTCACTAGCAGGTAGTTTACATTGGGTCAGTGTAAAATAACACCAGTAGTCACACTAGAAGGTAGTCTACATTGGGTCAGTGTATAATAATACCAGTAGTCACACTAGAAGGTAGTCTACATTGGGTCAGTGTCTAAAAACATCAATAGTCACACTAGAAGGTAGTCTAGATTGTGTAAATGTCTAAAAACACCAATAGTCACACTAGAAGGTAGTCTAGATTGGGTCAGTGTCTAAAAATACCAATAGTCACACTAGAAACTAGTCTACATTGGGTCAGTGTCTAATAATACCAGTAGTCACACTAGAAGGTAGTCTACATTGGGTCAGTGTATAATAATACCAGTATTCACACTAGAAGGTAGTCTACATTAGGTCAGTGTCTAATAATACCAGTATTCACACTAGAAGGTAGTCTACATTGGGTCAGTGTCTAATAATACCAGTATTCACACTAGAAGGTAGTCTACATTGGGTCAGTGTCTAATAATACCAGTATTCACACTAGAAGGTAGTCTACATTGGGTCAGTGTCTAATAATACCAGTATTCACACTAGAAGGTAGTCTACATTGGGTCAGTGTCTAATAATACCAGTATTCACACTAGAAGGTAGTCTACATTGGGTCAGTGTCTAATAATACCAGTATTCACACTAGAAGGTAGTCTACATTGGGTCAGTGTCTAATAATACCAGTATTCACACTAGAAGGTAGTCTACATTGGGTCAGTGTCTAATAATACCAGTATTCACACTAGAAGGTAGTCTACATTGGGTCAGTGTCTAATAATACCAGTATTCACACTAGAAGGTAGTCTACATTGGGTCAGTGTCTAATAATACCAGTATTCACACTAGAAGGTAGTCTACATTGGGTCAGTGTCTAATAATACCAGTATTCACACTAGAAGGTAGTCTACATTGGGTCAGTGTCTAATAATACCAGTATTCACACTAGAAGGTAGTCTACATTGGGTCAGTGTCTAATAATACCAGTATTCACACTAGAAGGTAGTCTACATTGGGTCAGTGTCTAATAATACCAGTATTCACACTAGAAGGTAGTCTACATTGGGTCAGTGTCTAATAATACCAGTATTCACACTAGAAGGTAGTCTACATTGGGTCAGTGTCTAATAATACCAGTATTCACACTAGAAGGTAGTCTACATTGGGTCAGTGTCTAATAATACCAGTATTCACACTAGAAGGTAGTCTACATTGGGTCAGTGTCTAATAATACCAGTATTCACACTAGAAGGTAGTCTACATTGGGTCAGTGTCTAATAATACCAGTATTCACACTAGAAGGTAGTCTACATTGGGTCAGTGTCTAATAATACCAGTATTCACACTAGAAGGTAGTCTACATTGGGTCAGTGTCTAATAATACCAGTATTCACACTAGAAGGTAGTCTACATTGGGTCAGTGTCTAATAATACCAGTATTCACACTAGAAGGTAGTCTACATTGGGTCAGTGTCTAATAATACCAGTATTCACACTAGAAGGTAGTCTACATTGGGTCAGTGTCTAATAATACCAGTATTCACACTAGAAGGTAGTCTACATTGGGTCAGTGTCTAATAATACCAGTATTCACACTAGAAGGTAGTCTACATTGGGTCAGTGTCTAATAATACCAGTATTCACACTAGAAGGTAGTCTACTTTGGGTCAGTGTCTAATAATACCAGTATTCACACTAGAAGGTAGTCTACTTTGGCAGCTACTCAACTTATCTTATCGCTCCATATGTCGAGGAAAGGGCCCAGTACTGCATTTGGCTAACCCAAACCAGTTTTTAGGAAAACTCATTCCCATTCACTTACAATGCAGTTTTATATCTATGGAGTATACATGGTGAGGTAGCTAACCCCAAACACAACCTTCTTTAGTCACATTGTTAGTTAACCTACGTTTACAACTCCTGAAATAGTATTACACATATCCACATTACTAGCTAACCTACATTTACAACTCCTGAGTTAGCCTTGCACGTAGCCATACTAATAACTACACTTCGATAATTGCTACTTTCTGGGTCCATGTTTTGTGTTACATGTTATCGGTTCACCTGGAACACTGCCAAGACATGCGGCCTTTATTCCCCAGTCCTATAATTCACCACGACAGAATCTAGCAATGGGAAACTTACGCTGCAAGTATATGTCCATGCTCTATTTTGTTATGCTTCGTTGCAGCAGCAAACGATGTATGCATCGTGTTGTTGTTGATGGTGTTGTTATTGTTGTTGTTGTTGACGTTGTTGTTTGCTGTAGAAACTAAGAAATAATGTATACATCGTGTTGTTGATGTTGTTATTGTTGTTGTTGTTGACGTTGTTGTTTGCTGTAGAAACTAAGAAATAATGTTTACATCGTGTTGATGTTGTTATTGTTGTTGTTGTTGGTTGTGTTGTTATTTGCTGTAAAAACTAAGAAATAATGTTTACATCGTGTTATTGTTTTGTTATTGTTCCCAATTCCTCTTGCACAGCTGTTGTGATTTTTCTATTGTAGGGGGTTACAGTAGTTATTGCAACCTCCAGAGGCGTACTTAAGAAGGTTAACTGTGCGTGTCCTTCTGGCTGTAGTGCAATATGATGCTCCCTAGTATGCTCACAGCTATTGATATTTCTGTATCGATACTCATCTCGTTGACCAAGCTGCCGTGACACAACCTTGCTTCTAGGAGAACCAACGAGAGCGAGAGACTGGGAATCTTGACCAGTATGTTTTACCTGACCCTGATGTCTCTTCTCTCCCACCTTGATCAGTATGTTTAACCTGACCCTGATTACTCTTCTCTCCCACCTTAATCAGTATGTTTAACCTGACCCTGATTACTCTTCTCTCCCACCTTAATCAGTATGTTTAACCTGACCCTGATTACTCTTCTCTCCCACCTTAATCAGTATGTTTAACCTGACCCTGATTACTCTTCTCTCCCACCTTAATCAGTATGTTTAACCTGACCCTGATTACTCTTCGCTTCATTTCAATGTCAAGTACGTGAGAGGAAAAGAAAGGAAAGACAACTCCGACAAGAAGTCAACAAATCAGTTGCTATAACAACTGCTATTCTGTTTTTACAACTGATGCTCAAACCTGTTTTCTTGAACTGCTTTATTTTTTCTTCTCTTAAATCTTCTGTTGAGAAAGAAAATAGCTCACCAACGTTTCTTGAATTTCTTTCTGCAAATAGTTATCTCTAAAGTCAGAATATAACCGATCTTGTAATACTGCAGCGAATTATGTACAATCATTAAACAACCAGGAGATTACAGAGATGTAATGTTAAAGAAGAATGTTGGGAATCCTGTGTGCCATTATTAAGGCTAATGAGGATGTGTTGAGGAAGGTCATTGTACAAATGAAGCTTGTTACGGAGCTCAGGAGGAAGACTAGCTCTGGCTATTGGTGTGTGGTGTTTGATCGAGTCTTGTGTGGCCAAGGACATCAAGCATATGTGCATGGGGGAAGGTGTAGTAGGTAACATGGGAGGTAGAGATTCAGGGAGTGATAGAGAAGAGAGAGAGAGGGACAGATAGAAAGGGAGGGTGTCGGTGTGTGTGTGTGAAAGAGAGAGAGAGGGAGAGAGAGGGAGAGATAGAGTTAAACAGAGAAGCCAAAGAGTGAATGTGTAAGAGAAAGAGAAAGTGAGAAAAAGAAAAAAATGAAGAAGAAGAAAATGAAGATGACGAATAATAGAGGATGGAGGACATATTAAGTGAGAGAGAGAAAATGTATGTGAGTAAGAGAGAGAGAAAGCGAGAGAATGGGACATATAAAGTAATAGAGATTCAGTCTAAAGAGATATAGAAAGTAGGCGCGCGCGTACTTACAAATTGTGTGTGAAAGACAGAGAGGAAGACACAAGAATTGAACAGAGAAGCCGAAGAACGTAAGAGAAAAACAGACACAGAGAGATAGAGACAGAGAGAGAGAGAGAGAGAGAGAGAGAGAGAGAGAGAGAGAAGAGGGGGTCAGAAGAACAACAGAAAGTCTCTTGTTTGTTGCTTTCTTTATGAGACAGTTTATGTTGCACTATTTTCTGCGCCTAGAGACACACTACATCCGTCTTCATCATCTATTTGTTTTGGACTCTGCTACCTTAGTCGTTAGTTGTCCCCATCCTACCTGCTTGGCAGTAGTTGTTTGATGTCATAACTGATGTTTCAACTAAATCACTTGAAACACTCGTATCTTGACATACTCTGTATGCATGAAATAGCATGAAACACTCGTATCTTGACAAACTCTGTATGCATGAAATAGCTTAAAACACTCGTATCTTGACGTACTCTGAATGCATGAAATAGCTTGAAACACTCGTATCTTGACGTACTCTGAATGCATGAAATAGCTTGAAACACTCGTATCTTGACATACTCTGTATGCATGAAATAGCTTGAAACACTCGTATCTTGACATACTCTGTATGCATGAAATAGCTTAAAACACTCGTATCTTGACGTACTCTGAATGCATGAAATAGCTTGAAACACTCGTATCTTGACGTACTCTTTATGCATGAAATTGCTTGAAACACTCGTATCTTGACGTACTCTGTATGCATGAAATAGCTTGAAACACTTGTATTCTGACGTACCCCGTATTCATGAAATAGCTTGAAACACTCGTATCTTGACGTACACTGTATGGATGAAATAGCTTGAAACACTCGTATCTTGATGTACCCTGTAGGCATGACATAGCTTGAAACACTCGTCTTTTGACGTACCCTGTATGCATGCAATAGCTTGATACAGTCGTATTTTGACGTACTCTGTATGCATGTAATAGCTTGAAACACTCGTATCTTGAATGTTTAATTGATATCAAAGAACCATCAAGATCCGTACCGCACATTTGAGTTAAGCAACTGATGCACGACTCAGTTTAGGGCCCATATGAGTTGTTATGTGTACAAATGAATATTGTGATATCAGTTTTTGCCTTTTATATTGAGCTTGGAGGTTAGCGTTAGGATCTGGTGCAATATACTGACCTACTCTGTACCTCACGGCATGGTCAGGTCCAATATACTGACCTACTCTGTACCTCATGGCATGGTCAGGTCCAACATACTGACCTACTCTGTACCTCACGGCATGGTCAGGTCCAATATACTGACCTACTCTGTACCTCACGGCATGGTCAGGTCCAACATACTGACCTACTCTGTACCTAACGGCGTGGTCAGGTCCAATACACTGACCTACTCTGTACCTAACGGCGTGGTCAGGTCCAACATACTGACCTACTCTGTACCTAACGGCGTGGGCAGGTCCAATATACTGACCTACTCTGTACCTAACGGCGTGGTCAGGTCCAAAATACTGACCTACTCTGTACCTCATGGCATGGTCAGGTCCAAAATACTGACTAAGGTTCCACCTAACGTCCACTCAGTGCATATGGCAACACGATACGTTGCAGTAACATGGCCAAAGAAGTGGGAATCGTCTTAACATTTCTACAACATGTGTTAGCCAGCCCATCCTGGCCTGTTCCGTTAGACATGCTGTCATGTTACAACATTACTATTATCTGCTCACTCTCCAGCCATGGAGGAGTGTACTCAACACATAATGATGACAATAAGTTATCTCCTAATTGCAACATGGGGATCAAGTCTTAGAGACTCATAATGCTTGCCCTTTAGATTGAACAGTGGTTGTCACACTCCTCGGAGAGGGGGCAGGGGGCGCGGAGGAAGAGAAGAATTCCCAACACTTGGCATTTCATACAAAGTAGTCAGCTTGTATTTTTAAAGTAAGCTCTAGAAACAATTGTTCAAATATTATATTATGGAGGAAATGAAAAAGTGTGTAATTGGTTTTCTCAGTGAGTCACATCGGTGGAAGAAGAAGAAGAAGAAGAAGAAGAAGAAGAAAAATGAAAAGAAGAAGCAAAAGAGGAAGAAGAAGGAGAAGGAGAAAATAAAAATAAGCAGCAGAAGAGGAAGAAGAAGAAGAAGAAGAAAAAGAAGAAGAAGAAGCAGAAGAAGCAGAAGAAGAAGAAGAAAAAGAAGAAGCAGAAGAGGAAGAAGAAGAAGTAGAAAAAGAAGAAGAAGAAGCAGAAGAAGCAGAAGAAGAAGAAGAAGAAAAAGAAGAAGCAGAAGAGGAAGAAGAAGAAGAAAAAGAAGAAGAAGAAGCAGAAGAAGAAGAAGAAGAAGAAGAAAAAGAAGAAGATGAAGAAGAAGAAGAAGAAGAAGAAGAAGAAGAAGAAGAAGAAGAAGAAGAAGAAGAAGAAGAAGAAGAAGAAGAGGGAGAAGAAGAAAAGGGAACGGTTCTCATGTTTACAGCTTTAAGTTGAAGGGATATAACCGGTACAAACTATTTGTTGAATCAGAATGCAGTTATTCTCCCCCGTTCTCTGACATCTTGTCGAACTTCCTGAACCTACATAGCTGTTGCATTGTGGTGGAGCCAACCACTGCACTGTACCCACTCAGGAAACCTGCCTCATATTGGGCTAGTTACATCATGAGGCTGCTATCCTTATGCATAGTCGTTCGTTTTGTGGTTGTTGTTTTTTTTTCGAACGCAGTATGTCGTAGTTGTGACCATTGCGATTCTCCAAATTACAATCTACAGGGGTCGACATGCTCGGAAATAGTTCTTTCTAGGTCAGATGACAATCAATCTGTCAATCAATGCCCGTCACAACTTTCTTGAATAGATCCACGACACGCCTCCTCCCGCAAGTTCAATCTTGAGATGCCCTTTCTACCTCTCTCCAGCTAACGTTCAGGGACGGAGGTTCATTGCTAGTCAGGTGTTTTTTTATCTACCTCTCTTCCTTTCCCCTGTGGATTCCACGTCAGAGCCTGTCAGGGCACATTTGATGGTACTTTCTGTAGCGTGTGTCTACCCAACCTCATTCCCTGCGTGTCTCCACTTGTTGCTGTTGACTCCTTCTACAAAGGTATTCATTCCTCACCAATAAGCACAATAAGCAATCAGGTGGCCGAGTCTGGTGGGAGAGGGGTGGGGGTGGGGAGAGACGTTCAAGAGAGACAGGAAATAGTTTATTTACCTGTCAAAAGTAATGCTCTATCAAATTGATAGACAGACAGACAGGCAGGCAGACAGACAGACAGACAGACAGATAGACAAACAGACAAACAGATAGGTTAAGCAAATCAACAGGCAGATATCCAGACAAACAGACAAATAGGTTAAGCACATCAACAAGCAGATAAACAGACAAACAGACAGACAGAAAACTATAAGCAAATCGACAGGCAGATAGCCAGACAAACAGACAGACAGGCAGATAGGTTTATCAAATCGTCAGGCAGACAGACAAATAGATTGTTCATTTGATTGATCGATTTATATAAGCCACGAAAAGGATGTGCCGCAACGAGGTACTATCTTTCAACGATTCGATCGGACAGAGAGCCCATCCATAACCGATGCTACCAAGTACAGACATCTTGTGATCCAGTATATAAGACACTCATTATCTGGTAAATGTACAGGTGTTTACACAATATCTAAGAAAACAATTTGTCGGTACATTGTTTGACGTCTGATTCCAACTGTTTACCCTAACAACATCCATTGCATTTGTTGGAGGTCCGTCTGAGGTTTGAAGGACATGCTTGACAGGTTTCAGTGTTTGCTTCTCTCTCGGACCCTGGTAACTCTAATAATTGCAGACTAGAAAGTAAGTGTAAATATATTTGACTATTTCGCTCTCTCCAGTTTAAAAAATATTTGGAGAATGTGTTTATGTGTGTGTATGTATATGTGTATGCGTGTGTGTATGCATTGTGTGTTTATACATGTGTGTATGCGTGTTTGTGTAAGCATGTGTTTAACTACATGTTATATGCATGCGTGCATGCATGCATGTGTGAATGTGTGTGTATATGTTTGTGTGTGTGCGTGTGTGTATGTATGTGCGTGTATGCATTTGAGTGTGTGTGTATGCTTCCGTGTTAGTGTATGTGTGTTTGTGCGCGTGTGTGTATGCGTGTGTTTGTGTGTGTATTTATGTGTGAGCGTGTGTGTGTGTGTTTGCGTGTATACATGTGTATGCATATGTGTGTTCACACGTGTGTGCACGTGTGTGAATGCATATGTATGTATGCATGTGTGTATGTGTGTATGCATGTGTGTGTTATGTGTGTATATGAATGCATATATGTATGTTTATGTGTATGCAAGTTCGTGTTTTTATGTGTGAGTGCGTGCGCGTGAATGCATGTTAGTGTGTTTGTGTGTGTAATTGTGTATGTGTAAGCGTATGTGTGTGTTTGTTTATATGTGTGTGTGTCTGTGTGTTTATGTGTGTGTTTGTGTGTGTGTGTATTTATTTAAATGTGTGTGTCAGTGAATGCATGTGTGTGTTTGTTTATATGTGTGTGTGTCTGTGTGTTTATGTGTGTGTTTGTGTGTGTGTGTATTTATTTAAATGTGTGTGTCAGTGAACGCATGTGTGTGTTTGTTTATATGTGTGTGTGTCTGTGTGTTTATGTGTGTGTTTGTGTGTGTGTGTATTTATTTAAATGTGTGTGTCAGTGAATGCATGTGTGTGTTTGTTTATATGTGTGTGTGTCTGTGTGTTTATGTGTGTGTTTGTGTGTGTGTGTATTTATTTAAATGTGTGTGTCAGTGAACGCATGTGTGTGTTTGTTTATATGTGTGTGTGTCTGTGTGTTTATGTGTGTGTTTGTGTGTGTGTGTATTTATTTAAATGTGTGTGTCAGTGAATGCATGTGTGTGTTTGTTTATATGTGTGTGTGTCTGTGTGTTTATGTGTGTGTTTGTGTGTGTGTGTATTTATTTAAATGTGTGTGTCAGTGAATGCATGTGTGTGTTTGTTTATATGTGTGTGTGTCTGTGTGTTTATGTGTGTGTTTGTGTGTGTGTGTATTTATTTAAATGTGTGTGTCAGTGAATGCATGTGTGTGTTTGTTTATATGTGTGTGTGTCTGTGTGTTTATGTGTGTGTTTGTGTGTGTGTGTATTTATTTAAATGTGTGTGTCAGTGAATGCATGTGTGTGTTTTCTTTGATGTTGTATTTGTTGTGTTCCTTTATTCCCAAATTGCTCCAGGATATCTTCTTTCTTCAACTCTGGTCGACGAATGTTCCATCAGTAATATTCACCTATGTTTGACATCTACTGTCTTCAGTTTCTATGTCCTCGAGAATCCACCTCTTGTGAAGATGTTTGTTCTGCCGATATGTTTATATAAATAACGACTCGACTCGGCTTCTTTGCCAGCACGACATTGGGATCAAAGTTAACTACCGTAGCGGCCTCGAAGGAATGTTCACAAAATACTTTTATCTCAATCGGCAATCCCTATTCCTCGGGGCTATAGCAGTTGTCAACGTTGGAATTGGAGTTATTGTGAAAACTGTTTCTTATGCTGAATACAAAGTAAAACAGAAAATAAGATGGGACACTCATTTTATGAGAATCGAAGCTGATCAACTACAACTGAGAGCCTATAAACTCAATCAGATCTCGGTACATACCATGAGAAAGACAACGTACTCTAATTGCACTCGGATTTTTCAACAAACATTTTCTTCCATGTAGATCTAGTTTCAAATGTATCTCGCAAAGCTCGAAAGTGGTCCAGGGGTTTGTCCTAACGAGGTGTTTCCAAATGCTCCTGAGATTTACATGGACGCATACTCTCGTTATAAAGTGTAGTCATGCATATCAAAGACATAGGTACCGTGCGGCCTTCTCGTGACGGAATAAAACCAAGATACTCGACTGAGTATTGTCGACATTTCATTTCTACAGAGGTAACCATCTGGTATCAGGCCAGGCCATCTCGTAACCGTTGAGGTCGTTGGGGCATACATGAAGACATCCTCACAACACCACGCCACCCTTCTCTGTCATCGGCCGCTGCCTGTGCGTCTTCTGGTCGGAGATTGGTCCATTCTTTTATGTTGTCCTCCCATCTCTTTTTGGGACAGCCTCTTCGTCGTCTGCCTTGCATCGTGGAGGATTGTATTTGCAAGACCATTTGATCTCGATATGTGACCGTACTGAACATGTGGTATACAAAAATAAAAATTAAAAGATTCAATATAGAAACATACCAATTTTCCGTGTTTGGAACTACAAAATAACGTTTTTTATTTTGTCACTTTTATGTTTTTTTAATTTTCTTTTCTCTGCCCCTTTCCTCCGGGGTTCCCTAGTCTCGTGCCGCACGTCCCCACCTCTCCAACTTCCATCTACGCGATTTTCAAGTCAGGACATTTTGGAATATAAGGGGCGCACATGGGACGATGTGTCCCGCGGTTGAGAAACCCTGACATAGATAACCGAACTGTAACAAATCTCTTTTGGAAATGAGAACATATTCGGTATATGCCTGGCTGTGCTAGACTGTGCCATTCTCCGCGAACGTGCTATCCAGTTGATAGCTTTACCTACCTTGGTAGTACCCTTAGCAGAAAAGGAAATATTGACTGAGGTTCACAACAGGATTTCTAAGGTTAGTGCTGCTGTCGGAAGACTACGAGAGACAGGCAGGGAGTCTGTGCTGCCACCAAGATAATTGTGTATTGTGCTGTTGTGCTAACCACCCTTCTGAATGCATGTGAAACATGGACAGTCTATAGAAGGCATGTCAGGAAACTTAATCATGTCCATGTAGACTGTCTCCGCTAACTACTCAGAATCGGTTGGCAGGATAGTGTGCCCAACTCTGGTCCTGAGCAGGGCGATACTCGCTGGCATACATACGCTACTACAGAGCCCGGATCAGATGGAGAGAGCATGTTGTTCGCATGTCAGATGAGTGCCTTCCTAAACAACTGTTGTATGGTGAGCTCAGAACAGGACATCACTTGCAGGGATAGACAAAAGAAACGAAACAAAAACACTCTAACAGTTTCTTTGAATAGTTTCTTCATTCATGTTGCTGCCTGGGAGCTGGTTGCACCGAACCGCTTAGCCTGGCGCACTTCTATCGCACACTGTGATTGCACTGATGAGCAGAAGACCATTATGGATGAGCAGGGAAAGCGAGCTGCCTGGAAGGAAGGATAACAAGACTGCCAAAATACAAATGCTGTTCATGAGTTTGTCACGCTCAGATCGGACTTTACAGTCACATAAACATGTCTGACGCTGTCGCCATCTTCGCTTGCGATGGGCAACTAAATAACTAGCTATCCAGTCCCACTTACTTCTCTTATCTTGTTGGCAAGCGTATGGTCTATGGGTGTTGGTCAAGCGTGTGGTCTATGGGTGTTGGGCAAGTGTGTGGTCTATGGGTGTTGGGCAAGCGTGTGGTCTATGGGTGTTGGGCAAGTGTGTGGTCTATGGGTGTTGGGCAAGCGTGTGGCCTATGGGTGTTGGGCAAGCGTATGGCCTATGGGTGTTGGGCAAGCGTGTGGTCTATGGGTGTTGGGCAAGCGTGTGGTCTATGGGGTTGTTAGCGTTGATTACAATCCCAACGTACAATGTTCATGTTACGTCCAACTCAGACCAAGCATGTTACAGGGTTTTTTTCACGGTATGGCCGTTTCTCCAGTCGACCCAGCTGTAAAATGATACCTGTTGAAGTCAGGGAACACATTTGGAAGCCACCGCAGGCGCTACAGCTATCGTGCCCTGTCGTTGACACTTACAGAAATGAGTACGTATGGTGGTGGCCACGGTCACTGAGATCGGTTCTCTGAGACATTTGCCCTCTTCTTGTTGTTCTGGTGAATGCTACTGCTCGCGCCTTTCCCACAGGCATTCATACCTCACCCCGTCCTGTCATTATATGTCCATTACCCTTCGAAGGTATCTGTGAACGAAAGACTGGAATCTATGATGTATCGAATGTGCCGTTCTCCATGTTTCGGCTTCGTACAACAGCACCGACTTGACACTGGCGTTAAAATTTCCAACTTTGGTGTGAATCTTGATTTCTCTGTATCTCCATTTCTTGTTTAGTGTCAGGAACGTTATTCTTGCCTTTCCATTTATGTTTATTACGTCTGCATCTGTTTCTCCGGACGCGTCAATTGTGCTACCCAAATAGAAAAGGCATCCACCTCTTTAAACTGCACTCCCTCCACTGTGATAGGTTCTTTGTTAAGAGGGTTAATTTTCAGGAGTTTGGCTTTCTTCATGTTGTCAAGTTCTTCTTTGGGGGGATCCAGTGGTCACGAGGTAAGATGTTCGCCTCGGGTGCTGGAGGTCACCGGTGGAGACACCGAGATTTTTTTCCCGTGGATCATCCGGTAAATATTTCCCCTGATCTCCGAGAAATGAGATCAGACACCCGTGTGCAGTTGCGCGCAAGTTAAAAATACCTTAGTAGTTGGAAATCAAAAAGAATAGGCCTAACGGCCGCTGCTCGGGCAAAATCCAAGTTAAAAATCAACTGAAATTATTATAGGGATTCTCGCCCCATAGAGAATATGTCGCAAAAATAGGGGACTGTGTGGCTATAACATCGGGTCTTGATTATGTGGTTAGCAGAGCAGATTGGATGGCGT
Source organism: Ariolimax columbianus (assembly GCA_036924085.1). Taxonomy (NCBI): domain Eukaryota; kingdom Metazoa; phylum Mollusca; class Gastropoda; order Stylommatophora; family Arionidae; genus Ariolimax; species Ariolimax columbianus. The sequence continues at coordinate 10,600,378 of JAVGWX010000017.1, read as the reverse complement.
CTGACAGGCTGCGGGTCTACCTTTCTCTAATTTACGATTCCACCTCCAGCAGTTTCAAAAATAGGCAATCGTATGCTCCAGGTGCTAACAGATGCTGGAATTGACCTGGCAAGTCACCTGTGGATTTTCACCTGCCCAAAAATATGAAAGGAGGTCGCACCTCCCCACGACGTCTAGCGACATAAGTGTGCCAGATATGTGTGCGCGTGTGTGTGTGTGTGTCAAGTTCTTCATTCGGTACCATATTGACGTAATGTTCATTCACTCTGTTAAGTTTCTCCTACATTTGGCTATGACTGTGTGACAACATTACCAGATCATGTACACAACCCAGCTCCTCTAATTGCGACTATAATGCCCCACGGAATGGCAGGTCTCTTTCCATCCTTTGACGTCTTCATTATCTAATCTACAGCCAACAACAAGAGTGAGTGAAGACATTCCTATCTGCATCCAGATAGCTGTCAACCCTGGCTCCTTCATATACAACTCTGTTAAATGCTAAATGTATCTTCGTACATACCATGAGTGGTCAGTCGGGGTCTTTGTGTATGACAAAGACAAGAATAGCACCCCTGCCGTGCAGAGAGCATGTCGAAAGAGGCGACTAACTGTGTGACATGGCATAACACCGGCCATGGTTAGGTAGTTTGTTTGAAGCATCATAGATGGCTCCTAACAGGCTTCTGGTCTACTTTGCTCTATTATTTGAGTCTATTAAGATGAACTCGCACAACGGTTAACCACCTTCCGTAAGAGCTTGTCTCAACGCAGCGGAGTATTAAGCTGCTCCAGCCTAGCCCACTAAGCAGGAAACCCTTCTACCGGCTACACCCAGCTCATACTAGAGCTGGGACATGCACAGGGGTATATGTTCTTTTAGAAGTACAGGTCGACTAAGGAATAAGGACATACCATGTATGAGGGTCATGTAATTCACTAGTATGCCATAGTGTCTTTTGTCCTGATCCAGCACTACTTAAATTTCTGACATCCAGCTCCGACCATTCAGTTCAACGTAAATCTGGGAGGAAATACAGGCTTCCTGTTCACAGCGAGCAGAAGTGGACAGATAATAACTATCTCGTCAGCAGAGGGATCAGAGATCGTGACGCTCCATTTCCTCATACTTTATTCCGTCCCAAGACATCATATCCACAATCCAGACTTGATGTCTATATGCGCTGTGTAAGCCTGAGGGCTTAGGCGGACCAAATACAAGAAGGTGTGGTTGTTCAGCGAACATAATGACTGGCATACAAGCTGAACTAAAGAAGTTTTACACGAGAAAATTGCATTTCCTCACAAATAAACCATCTTCAATTATTGGACAAACGACACAAACACACACGCGCGCACGGACACACACACACACACACACACACACACATACATACATATAAACATACATACATACATACATATAAACATACATACATACATATATACATACATACATACATACAGACGAAAACAGTGATTTACAACAGGTAAATGAAAAGTAAAGGCCGCTGTATTTTCTCCAAACGTATACCGGTCTTCATGTTTGAGATTGCAGAGTGGACTGTAGAGAGTGGAGAGTGGACTGTACAGAGTGGAGAGAGGAGAGCGGAGAGTGGACTGTAGGGAGTGGGGAGTGGACTGTAGAGAGTGGAGAGAGGAGAGTGGAGAGTGGACTGTAGAGAGTGGAGAGTGGACTGTAGAGAGTGGACTGTAGAGAGTGGAGAGTGGCTTGTAGAGAGTGGAGATTGGACTGTAGAGATTGGATAGTGGACTGTAGATATTGGAGAGTGGACTGTAGAGAGTGGACTGTAGAGAGTGGAGAGAGTAGAGTGGAGAGTGGACTGTAGAGAGTGGAGAGTGGACTGTAGAGATTGGAGAGTGGACTGTAGAGAGTGGACTGTAGAGAGTGGAGAGTGGACTGTAGAGAGTGGAGAGTGGACTGTAGAGAGTGGACTGTAGAGAGTGGAGAGTGGACTGTAGAGAGTGGACTGTTGAGAGTGGACTGTAGAGAGTGGACTGTAGAGAGTGGAGAGTGGACTGTAGAAAGTAGAGAGAAGAGTGGATAGTGGACTGTAGAGAGTGGAGAGTGGACTGTAGAGATTGGAGAGTGGACTGTAGAGAGTGGACTGTAGAGAGTGGACTGTAGAGAGTGGAGAGTGGACTGTAGAGAGTGGAGAGTGGACTGTAGAGAGTGGACTGTAGATAGTGGAGAGTGGACTGTAGAGAGTGGAGACTGGACTGTATAGAGTGGAGAGTGGACTGTAGAGAGTGGACTGTAGAGAGTGGAGAGTGGACTGTAGAGAGTGGAGACTGGACTGTAGAGAGTGGAGAGTGGACTGTAGAGAGTGGAGACTGGACTGTAGAGAGTGGAGAGTGGACTGTAGAGAGTGGAGACTGGACTGTAGAGAGTGGAGAGTGGACTGTAGAGAGTGGACTGTAGAGAGTGGAGAGTGGACTGTAGAGAGTGGAGACTGGACTGTAGAGAGTGGAGAGGGGACTGTAGAGAGTGGAGACTGGACTGTAGATAGTGGAGACTGGACTGTAGAGAGTGGAGACTGGACTGTAGAGAGTGGACTGTAAGGAGTGGAGAGTGGACTGTAGAGAGTGGAGACTGGACTGTAGAGAGTGGAGAGTGGACTGTAGAGAGTGGAGACTGGACTGTAGAGAGTGGAGAGTGGACTGTAGAGAGTGGAGACTGGACTGTACAGAGTGGAAAGTGGACTGTAGACAGTGGAGACTGGACTGTAGAGAGTGGATAGTGGACTGTAGATATTGGAGAGTGGACTGTAGAGAGTGGACTGTAGAGAGTGGAGAGAGTAGAGTGGAGAGTGGACTGTAGAGAGTGGAGAGTGGACTGTAGAGATTGGAGAGTGGACTGTAGAGAGTGGACTGTAGAGAGTGGAGAGTGGACTGTAGAGAGTGGAGAGTGGACTGTAGAGAGTGGACTGTAGAGAGTGGAGAGTGGACTGTAGAGAGTGGACTGTTGAGAGTGGACTGTAGAGAGTGGACTGTAGAGAGTGGAGAGTGGACTGTAGAAAGTAGAGAGAAGAGTGGATAGTGGACTGTAGAGAGTGGAGAGTGGACTGTAGAGATTGGAGAGTGGACTGTAGAGAGTGGACTGTAGAGAGTGGACTGTAGAGAGTGGAGAGTGGACTGTAGAGAGTGGAGAGTGGACTGTAGAGAGTGGACTGTAGATAGTGGAGAGTGGACTGTAGAGAGTGGAGACTGGACTGTATAGAGTGGAGAGTGGACTGTAGAGAGTGGACTGTAGAGAGTGGAGAGTGGACTGTAGAGAGTGGAGACTGGACTGTAGAGAGTGGAGAGTGGACTGTAGAGAGTGGAGACTGGACTGTAGAGAGTGGAGAGTGGACTGTAGAGAGTGGAGACTGGACTGTAGAGAGTGGAGAGTGGACTGTAGAGAGTGGACTGTAGAGAGTGGAGAGTGGACTGTAGAGAGTGGAGACTGGACTGTAGAGAGTGGAGAGGGGACTGTAGAGAGTGGAGACTGGACTGTAGATAGTGGAGACTGGACTGTAGAGAGTGGAGACTGGACTGTAGAGAGTGGACTGTAAGGAGTGGAGAGTGGACTGTAGAGAGTGGAGACTGGACTGTAGAGAGTGGAGAGTGGACTGTAGAGAGTGGAGACTGGACTGTAGAGAGTGGAGAGTGGACTGTAGAGAGTGGAGACTGGACTGTACAGAGTGGAAAGTGGACTGTAGACAGTGGAGACTGGACTGTAGAGAGTGGACTGTAGAGAGTGGAGAGTGGACTGTAGAGAGTGGACTGTAGAGAGTGGAGAGTGGACTGTAGAGAGTGGAGACTGGACTTAGAGAGGGGAGAGTGGACTGTAGAGAGTGGAGAGTGGACTGTAGATAGTGGACTGTAGAGAGTGGAGAGTGGACTGTAGAGAGTGGAGACTGGACTGTAGAGAGTGGAGAGTGGACTGTAGAGAGTGGACTGTAGAGAGTGGAGAGTGGACTGTAGAGAGTGGAGACTGGACTGTAGAGAGTGGAGAGTGGACTGTAGAGAGTGGAGACTGGACTGTAGAGAGTGGACTGTAGAGAGTGGAGAGCGGACTGTAGAGAATGGATAGAGGAGAGTGGAGAGTGGACTGTAGAGAGTGGAGAGTGGACTAGAGAGTGGAGAGTGTACTGTAGAGAATGGAGAGAGGAGAGTGGAGAGTGAAGTTGGAGAGTGGACTGTAGAGAGTGGAGAGAGGAGAGTGGAGAGTGGACTGTAGAGAGTAGAGAGTGGACTGTAGAGAGAGGAGAGTGGAGAGAGGACTGTAGAGAGAGGAGAGTGGAGAGTGGACTGTAGAGACTGGAGAGTGGACTGTAGAGAGTGGAGAGAGGAGAGTGGAGAGTGGACTGTAGGGAGTGGGGAGTGGACTGTAGAGAATGGAGAGAGGAGAGTGGAGAGTGGACTGTAGAGAGTGGAGAGTGGACTGTAGAGAGTGGACTGTAGAGAGTGGAGAGTGGACTGTAGAGAGTGGAGAGTGGACTGTAGAGATTGGATAGTGGACTGTAGAGATTGGAGAGTGGACTGTAGAGAGTGGACTGTAGAGAGTGGAGAGAGGAGAGTGGACTGTAGAGAGTGGAGAGTGGACTGTAGAGAGTGGACTGTAGAGAGTGGAGAGTGGACTGTAGAGAGTGGACTGTAGAGAGTGGACTGTAGAGAGTGGACTGTAGAGAGTGGAGAGTGGACTGTAGAGAGTAGAGAGAGGAGAGTGGATAGTGGATTGTAGAGAGTGGAGAGTGGACTGTAGAGATTGGAGAGTGGACTGTAGAGAGTGGACTGTACAGAGTGGAGAGAGGAGAGTGGAGAGTGGACTGTAGAGAGTGGAGAGTGGACTGTAGAGAGTGGACTGTAGAGAGTGGAGAGTGGACTGTAGAGAGTGGAGAGTGGACTGTAGAGAGTAGAGAGAGGAGAGTGGAGAGTGGCCTGTAGAGAGTGGAGACTGGACTGTAGAGAGTGGACTGTAGAGAGTGGAGAGAGGAGAGTGGAGAGTGGACTGTAGAGAGTGAGAGTGCACTGTAGAGAGTTGAGAGAGGAGAGTGGACTGTAGAGAGTGGAGAGAGGAGAGTGGAGAGTGGACTGTAGAGAGTGGAGACTGGACTGTAGAGAGTGGAGAGAGGTGAATGGAGAGTGGACTGTAGAGAGTGGAGACTGGACTGTAGAGAGTGGAGAGTGGACTGTAGAGAGTGGAGACTGGACTCTAGAGAGTGGAGACTGGACTGTAGAGAGTGGAGAATGGACTGTAGAGAGTGGAGAGTGGACTGTAGAGAGTGGAGAGTGGACTGTAGAGAGTGGAGAGTGGACTGTAGAGAGTGGAGAGTGGACTGTAGAGAGTGGAGAGTGGACTGTAGAGAGTGGAGAGAGGAGAGTGGAGAGTAGACTGTAGAGAGTGGAGAGAGGAGAGTGGAGAGTGGAGAGTGGACTGTAGAGAGTGGAGAGAGGAGAGTGGAGAGAGGAGAGTGGAGAGTGGACTGTAGAGATTGGAGAGTGGACTGTAGAGAGGGGAGACTGGACTGTAGAGAGTGGAGACTGGACTGTAGAGAGTGGAAAGTGGAGATTGGACTGTAGAGAGTAGAGAGTGGACTGTAGAGAGCGGAGAGTGGACTGTAGAGAGTGGAGAGTGAAGAGTGGACTGTAGAGAGTCGAGATTGGAGAGTGGACTGTAGAGAGTGGAGAGTGGAGAGTGGACTGTAGAGAGTGGAGAGTGGACTGTAGAGAGTGGACTGTAGAGAGTGGAGAGTCGACTGTAGAGAGTGGAGAGTGGACTGTAGAGAATGGAGAGTGGACTGTAGAGAATGGAGAGTGGAGAGTGGACTGTAGAGAGTGGAGAGTGGAGAGTGGACTGTAGAGAGTGGAGAGTGGAGAGTGGACTGTAGAGAGTGGAGAGTGGACTGTAGAGAGTGGAGACAGGACTTTAGAGAGTGGAGATTGGACTGTAGAGAATGGAGAGTGGAGAGTGGACTGTAGAGAGTGGAGAGTGGACTGTGGAGAGTGGAGAGTGGACTGTAGAGAGTGGAGAGTGGAGAGTGGACTGTAGAGAGTGGAGAGTGGAGAGTGGACTGTAGAGAGTGGAGAGTGGACTGTAGAGAGTGGAGACAGGACTTTAGAGAGTGGAGATTGGACTGTAGAGAATGGAGAGTGGAGAGTGGACTGTAGAGAATGGAGAGTGGACTGTGGAGAGTGGAGAGTGGACTGTAGAGAGTGGAGAGTGGACTGTAAAGAGTGGAGAGTGGAGAGTGGACTGTAGAGACTGGAGACTGGACTGTAGAGAGTGGAGAGTGGACTGTAGAGAGTGGAGAGTGGAGAGTGGACTATAGAGAGTGGAGACTGGACTGTCGAGAGTGGAGAGAGGACAGTGGACTGCAGAGAGTGGAGAGTGGAGAGTAGACTGTAGAAAGTGGAGAGTGGAGACTGGACTGTAGAGAGTGGAAATTGGAGACTGGACTGTAGAGAGTGGAGAGTGGAGACTGGACTGTAGAGAGTAGAGAGTGGAGAGTGGACTGTAGAGAGTGGAGAGTGGACTGTAGAGAGTGGAGAGTGGACTGTAGAGAGTGGAGAGTGGACTGTATAGAGTGGAAAGTGGACTGTAGAGAGTGGAGAGTGGACTGTAGAGAGTGGAGAGTGGACTTTAGAGAGTGGAGAGTTGACTGTAGAGAGTGGAGAGTGGTCTGTAGAGAGTGGAGAGTGGAGAGTGAAGAGTGGAGAGTGGACTGTAGAGAGTGGAGAAAGGACTGTAGAGAGTGGAGAGTGGACTGTAGAGAGTGGAGAGTGGAGAGTGAAGAGTGGACTGTAGAGAGTGGAGAGTGGACTGTAGAGAGTGGAGAGTGGAGAGTGAAGAGTGGAATGTAGAGAATGTAGAGTGGACTGTGGAGAGTGGACTGTAGAGAGTGGACTTTAGAGAGTGGAGAGTGGACTGTAGAGAGTGGAGAGTGGAGAGTGGACTGTAGAGAGTGGAGAGTGGAGAGTGGACTGTAGAGAGTGGAGAGTGGAGAGTGGACTGTAGAGAGTGGAGAGTGGAGAGTGGACTGTAGAGAGTGGAGAGAGGAATGTAGAGAGTGGAGAGTGGAGAGTGGACTGTAGAGAGTGGAGAGAGGACTGTAGAGAGTGAAGAGTGGAGAGTGTACTGTAGAGTGGAGAGAGGACTGTAGAGAGTGGAGAGTGGACTGTAGAGAGTGAAGAGTGGACTAAGAATCTCCACTCTGAGATTACTATATGTGATAACAAGCTATGGAAGACCTTGACGCGACCTTTATTCCTTAGTAAAGTCAAGCAAACATCCATATCTCACCCATATCATTTGATGACCCACGTTTTCAGCATCACGCCGGGCCGCCTTTACTTGCCAGATTATTTTCTGGAACCCAATTTCTGTGGCAGGACCGACCCTTTGAACATGCATCTAAAAGCATGCACCAACTGGGGATGGAACCCGTATCGCTTGACTGGGAAGCCGGTGCACTAACCGCGTCCCTCTTACATATCAAACTCTGCCGCAGACATAACAATATTTATTTTGAATCAATTGTTTTCTCTCACTAGAAGCAACGATTAAATACTTATATGTACATTATATGGGAAACAATATTTTTCTGTAGGTCCATTGTGATGGTTGGCCTTTCTATCACCGATGATATGTTGATCTGTTGGGTCTAGTTGTTTGAGCTCCAGCTTAGTTCATCTCTGTTAGTTTGGTTAGTTTTCCATTGAACGCCACGTTCTGTGATCATCTCTGCATGAGACCGAATAATGGATGACGTTTATTTTCGTCTCGTACTTCGCTTATTCGTTCGTTCTGGACAGGTACATTTGTTAAATTGTCTAGTAGTTGACAGTGATGCTGCGATATCTAACCCCTTTCGGCCCGACACATCCTGTTTCAGCATGTCGATATTTTTCGACGCGATTTGCCTTCCATCTTCGATCCCCATTCTCTCAGCCAGAAAGGCGCTTATTAAACTGATTCTAGGTCCGTCACGTGGTGGTAGGATACGGTCTTGAACAGCAGTAGTCCGCTGACCCTGGCACAGGTAGTCAGATATCAGTCGTTGACCCTGACACATGCAGTCAGATATCAGTCGTTGACCCTGGCACAGGTAGTCAGATATCAGTCGTTGACCCTGACACATGCAGTCAGATATCAGTCGTTGACCCTGACACAAGTAGTCAGATATGATTCCTTGACCCTGATACAGATAGTCAGATATCAGTCGCAAACAATGATACAGGTAGTCAGATATCAGTCGCTAACAATGACACAGGCAGTCAGATATCAGTCGCTAACCCTGACACAGGTAGTCAGGTATCAGTCGCTAACAATGACACAGATAGTCAGATATCAGTCGCTAACCCTGACACAGATAGTCAGATATCAGTCGCTAACCCTGACACCCATAGTCAGATATCAGTAGCTAACCCTGACACAGATAGTCAGATATCAGTCGCTAACCCTGACACAGGTAATCATATATCAGTCGCTAACAATGACACAGGTGGTGAGATATCAATCGCTAACTTAACTTAACTTAACGTCTTTATATTGGTTTAGAAGACTCTGCAGAGTCTGTATACAACCAGTTTCATTTATAACACCTTGCTCCAAAAGCTATGCGCATCCAATTTATTCTTAAATGCATTAACTGTCCCTGCCTCCACTTTCTTCCGTGGCAAGGCATTCCAAGCATTCACCACTCTCTGACTAAAAAAATATTTCCTAATATCTAATCTCGACCTCTCTTTAGTTAATTTGTAGCTATGCTCTCTTGTTCTTGTGGGAGTCTGTATTTTCAAAAAAAATTGTTGTAGTCTAATTTATCCATTCCTCTGATCATCTTATAAACCTGTATTAAGTCACCACGAATTCTTCTCTCTTCTAGACACTGTATGCCGGTTTTTCTGAGTCTTTCCTCATAACTGTAATTCTGGAATCCCACTTTCAGCTTTGTGTCTCTTTTTTGTATTCTTTCCAGCATGTTTATATCCCCTCTACGATAAGGACTCCACACCTGTACACAGTATTCCAATCTAGGTCTTACCAATGCTTTATACAGTTTAACTATCACTTCCTTGCTTCAATGTTTAATGCTGACACAGGTCAGATATGAGTCCCTAACTGCTGCCGTCTCATTCAGTGCAGTCTTCGACCTCAGATTCATTTGAAATGTTCACCTATCTCTCAGCGAAGGTGTGCCCTTTCAGCCACATAAGTATTCTTGTTTATATCAGGGTGTAATGGTCGGTGCTCTCGAAACATGATATGAAGGTCACATGTTCGATGTGTGCCCCATGCTGTCTTCTCACTTCGCAGTTATTTCCCTTATTATCATCGTTCACCTTGTTCTTCTACTGCTGCTGAAATCGGATGTGTCGGACCGAAAGGCACAGATATCGCAGTCTCGCTGTAAACTACAACACAATGTCACAACGTTATTTTCAGTACGAACATCGGAGATGAAGGAGAAACCCAGACTGCTACTCATCGCTCAGAAGGCATTTTTTCTTATGTTCTTGTGTTCGTTTCCCACCCCCCCCCCCGCCCCCTCCCCCCACCCGCAATCCCTCCCCCCAACCACACACATATACACACACACACACAAAGTATATGGTCACAACTGTAACTAGTCCCTTTCAAAGACTGTAGTATCACATGTGCTCGCTCTGTGGCTGCTGTTGTAGATATTCAATTTACATGATGAGGTTGCTACCACCATGCTATTGTAGTATATGAATGGCGGTGCTTCTGAAATGAAGTGTCTTGAAGTCTCTTATGATTGTTGCCGTAGATATTCTCACTTATAACACCACTAAATATTTGAATTTTATACCATCATAGCGTTGTTGTTATGTTGTTAGAGTTAATCAACTTCCCTGAGTGGTTAACTCTTGAGGGACTAGATAATAATGTTGGAGAGGTCCGTGACTTTCCTTCCAACCCCAGGCAGAAACCAGAAACAATGTGACTCTTTCCTGGCCACATGGCCAGTGTATAATTATATTGAACAAAATGGACTATGTATTAAACAAGTATTTACTCCCTAACATGAAATCTCGTACACACACAAGTAAGCTTTTCTAAGCTTTATTAGCGCTTGAAATGTCTCTAGTTGTTCCCATTGAAGGCGAGGGTTGTGGAAGGGCTCAGAAATAAAGTGAAATAATTTCATATATTTGTTTTCGAACTGCAAATACAGATCTTAGAAATTCCAGTCGTTTGAACTCAGTTTTAATAGAGAACTCAGAAAGTTCATTTTCAAGGATGTGAGGCCGTTGAATATTATTGTTAGCGAAGCAAGTTATACTACGTACACGAACTAGGAAGGTCAGTGGTTGGTGGAAAGTTTTCGCTTTGGAAATCATTGATCGTGTTTGAGTTTGCTGTACAGGAAGGTATGCACTTACACCGACGTAATATCGTGTATAATTTGCTTCGTGTTTGATAATATCAATATGGTTTAGATATATTATTTGTCGTGTTTCAGAGTGTACTACGTATACACCCGGTGGGTGTAACATCATTTGAAGCATAGGCCTATAGCACTGCTGATCCCAGTACTGTATTCGTCTGTATTACCTTATTAACTTAACTTAACGTCTTTATACTGGTTTAGAAGACTCTGCAGAGACTGTATACAACCAGTTTCATGAACATCACCTTGCTCTAAAAGCTATGCGCATCCAATGTATTCTTAAATGCATTAACTGTCCCTGCCTCCACTACCTCCCATGGCAATGCATTCCAAGCATTCACAACTCTCTGACAAAAAAAATATTTCCTAATATCTAATCTGGACCTCTCTTTAGTTAATTTGTAGCTATGGCCTCTTGTATCGCTTGTATTGTAATAAATGTGATCTTGCAAGTGTATCAATTTGTTCTACATGATAATGTTGCTTGTCCTATACACAATCCTCCTTAGTCAGCCTTTCCTATATTCCTGGAAGGTTACAATGACGATGTTACCCTCCCTGGTTACCCCAGGGGCTAAGAACAATTAGCATTTACATCCATTTATCGTGAGTTTAACAATAGTTTGTTTCAAATTGATCCTTACCAATAATTCTTTTATCATACTGCTCTTGTCAGAGAGGCGAGATGCATGGATTCCTTTTTCCCGCCAGGTGGGAGGTTAATGCTGTCGTTAGGTGTCACTTCGTGAATGTGTTAGAAACATCCTCAATCTACCTACAACGAGGTCGGCCTTTCTCGTGGTCTGGAGATCTACATAAGATATGCTCTTGGTGCAGGCTGGTCAAAATGACTAAATGACCAATCCACTTTATATTCTGTGCATCAATGTAGGCAGCAAGTGGGTTTGTCCCCATTATCTGCCTCAGCGTGGTGTTGCGGATTCGGTCACGAATGGTATTTCCAACTGCACTTCTCAGACAGCGCATATCACAGCTCTATATCTTACCCTTATGTGGTTCTAGTAATCCCCAAGATTGATATTGGTAAAACCATGTAGGAATAAACAATGCATTGATCAGCCTACTCTAAGTTGTCAAAAAGCGCTCTATGGTGTTTCAAAAACGGCGCAATTTGGTATGAGACACTGTTTTCCTTATTAATTATATTTACAATCTCACTATCAACTGTGCTATTATCATACCTAGATATTTGAACTCTCTTATTTGCTTTTTAACTCTCTTATTTGCTTGATACTTGTGTCGCTATTGTGAAGACCACTGCAAGTGTTCACGCGATACGATATCGTCATAGTATCGGACCTGTCTGTGTTGATCTTCGTGTTATTTTCGTTGAAAACGATATTGAAATAATCTAGATGATGCTGTAGCTCTTCTCTATTTTGGTAGAAGATGACCTGATCATCAACAAACAACAGTTCATTTATGGACTTTTCATTGGAGCTAGCGAACTGCGTGATTTTACCCAAATAAATTATGAATAAAAGCGAAGAAAGAATACACCAATGTCGTGCAATAAAAACCAATTTGTCAATCGGGCCTTTGTTCGTACTACACCTTCACTGTTTATGTACAAGGCATGTACATAATCCAGTAATTAACCGTCGACACCATATTTCTCCATTACCTCCCATAGCTTACATATGTTTACCCGGTCAAATACCTTTTCATAATCAATGAAGGCCACGGGGAGTTTCTAATTTTATTCTATAGTTTTTCCACTGAACTGCCTGGGCGTAAATATAGCATCCGTACATTCCCTGCTTTTCCGTAACTCTTAATTGTGAGCAGTGGGTCCACAACAATATCATCAAGTGCCGTCTCAGCAAACGGAGGTTGACGGAAATGGATCTCCATCTGTCTCTGTCTCGCACCAGGCTGGTACACACAGTCAAACTGTGTCCCAACCACATCCTGATGTTGTCTGTCCATCTGTACCTCTGTCGCCATTTGGCTCTCTTGCCCTCTACTCTGCTCTCCAAAATTGACTTTAGTAGACTGTCATGGCGCTTGACATGAACAAAATATTTTATTTTTCTGCTTTTTATTTCCTTCAGAAGTGTCTGTTCCACCTGGAATTGTTCCAGAATCTGATTATTGGTTTTCCGATCTTTCCAAGAAACTCGTCCAAGTCTCCTGAATACCCACATTTCAAGGGCTTCAATACGCTTCTCCATTCTCATTGTCAGGGTCCAGGCTTCTACTCCATACAATAAAACTGAATGCACATAGCATTTTATGATTGTCATTTTTAAGATTCGAGATATCTGCTTGGACAGAAGTGTATCTCTCTAAGATCTGAGATATCTGCTTTGGCAAAAGTGTATCTCTCTAAGGTCTGAGATATCTGCTTTGACAGAAGTGTATCTCTCTAAGATCTGAGATATCTGCTTTAACAGAAGTGTATCTCTCTAAGATCTGAGATATCTGCTTTGACAGAAGTGTATCTCTCTAAGGTCTGAGATATCTGCTTTAACAGAAGTGGATCTCTCATGTTGTTAAATCTATTTTTGGCCATTGCAATTCTTTGAATGATCTCCCTTTCCCAGTTGCCATCAGCCGGAAGTAGTTGGCTATGGTATTACATAGCTTGACACTTGTTTCTGAATTTTTCCATTTATGTGGATCAAAGCTTTTGAACTTTCTTTTTTGTGAACACCATAACTTTAGTCTTTTTTATGCTGATTTCCGACCCATATTGCTGACGTTTGCTAGTTATCTTATCCATTAAGCTCTGCAGATGTACTGGATCCTCTACTATTAACATTGTAGCATCAGAATATCTGATATTATTGATGCTGCGTCCTCCTATTTTTAATCCAGGCATATCATCTGTGTCTTTCAAATTTGCTCTGTGTATACTTTAGACGAGCAAGGGGGAAGCACACACCAGTATCTAATCCTTTTTTTAATAATTACATTAGGTGACGCCTCTTCTCTAGTTTTCAAACATACTGATTGATCTTAATACAAGTTTGTGATAAGTTTGATATCCTACCGTCTAGATTGATATCGTCCAGACATCTTATCAACTGTTCATGCGTCACGCTAATACGTCTATTTGCATCTACATGTATTTTTCTACAATCATTCTCATACAGAAAATCCCTTCTCTTGTTCCACTGTTCTGCTTGAAACCAAACTGCCCCGCACTGACCTCTTGGATAATCTTCCCTTTAATTCTTTCCTGCATGATTTTAAGAAATATTTTGGTGACATGACTCATCAAACTTATATCCCGAACAACTGCGCAACCCACCGCTTGGGTCCTGTTGGGCAACATTATGAACTCAGAAATTGTTAGGTATTGTGGTATGTGTCCTATTGCGTATATGTCGTTGCAAAGATTTGTTACTCGATCAACACCAAATTCGTTCGTGGATCTTTCTTTTCTATAGTAATGGCATCCAGTCCAGCTCTTTCCTTTTCTTCAATTTTCTAATAGCTCTTTCAACTTCTGATTTCAGAATTAATGGTCCTGCTGTATCTTTGACTTCAGGTTTACTGCATCTTTCATCATGACAGAGAGCATCAACATATTCCGTCCATCTTTTTGTTATCTCTGTTGTATCAAACAACACATTTCCTGCTCTGTCCTTAAAACTACCCCTACCCTAACTCACGTATTGAAACTTTGGATTGTAAGAACATAATACCAGGTAGGAAATGCTGGATAGCCTAATATATGAGTCTGAAAGCTGGATAACCTAATATATGAGTCTGAAAGCTGGATAGCCTAATATATGAGTCTGAAAGCTGGATAACCTAATATATGAGTCTGAAAGCTGGATAACCTAATATATGAGTCTGAAAGCTGGATAACCTAATATATGAGTCTGAAAGCTGGATAACCTAATATATGAGTCTGAAAGCTGGATAGCCTAATATATGAGTCTGAAAGCTGGATAACCTAATATATGAGTCTGAAAGCTGGATAACCTAATATATGAGTCTGAAAGCTGGATAATCTAATATATGAGTCTGAAAGCTGGATAGCCTAATATATGAGTCTGAAAGCTGGATAACCTAATACATGACTCTGAAAGCTGGATAACCTAATACATGACTCTGAAAGCATGAAACTCTATATAATTCGGGTGGCTGAAACCAGATGGATTGATACAGGCGTTTCTGAAAAGGAGAACCATATATTTATATACTCAGGTGGAGAAGAACACCAGAATGGCGTTGGTTTCCTAATAAAGAATGAGTTGAAAAGGAGAAATAAAGGAGACTGCATATACAGTCACAGAACGTTAAGCGCAAGACCTTTCGATTTGTCCATAGTGCAAAATTAGATCCATGTGCAGACAGATTAAAGAGAAATGGTTGGAGGACAAATGTACAAGTATAGAAGCTTTGAGCTCACAACACAACACTAGAGAACCTCATGAGGGAATGCATACAACTTGCTGACAAGTGAAGAACAACTGCCCGTCATTCTTCTGTTTCTTCTTTCGTTTCCTCACTTTCTGTTTCAGTTTCTGTTTCTAAGAATCGACGTCACTGCACTTCGGGTGCTCAGTCTCTCTCATCAAATGGCGTAAGGTATGGATGTTGATGGTCCCTGTAGCTCGCTGATTGTACACTCTCCTGTCCCGTTCTCTCATGCGCCCCACGCCGCTCGAACCTCGTTTAATGTCGAAACTTTGCAGTCTGTGGATTGCTGCTTCATCTGTTGCGGTGTCCTCATCCAGCAGGGGGCCATTGATTGATTTCAAAATATAGTTTCAATACATCACTAATGTGCCCATGATGGTAGCTTGAGAAGCCATGATGTCAGCTCTTTCATTGCCCTGAACCCCGGCATGAGTAGAACAGTAGATCCATGTCAACCCCTGGAGGCCTTAACAGCTGCTATCCACTCGTGCCTAAGCCATCCCTTCTGTACCTTATGAAGTATGGCTTCCGCGTCTGTCACGATGACTGCCCTTGTTTTAGGCTTGTTACCCAGTGTCGACTCACTTTCTACCAGTTTGTAGCCCAGTGTCGTCTCACTTTCTACCCGGTTGTAGCCCAGTGTCTTGTCACTTTCTACCAGGATGTAACCCAGTGTCGTCTCACTTTCTACCGACTTGTAGCCCAGTGTCGTCTCACTTTCTACCGAGTTGTATCCCAGTGTCGTCTCACTTTCTACCGGGTTGTAGCCCAGTGTCGCCTCCCTCCCTACCAGGTTGTAACCCAGTGTCGCCTCCCTCCCTACCGGGTTGTAACCCAGTGTCGCCTCACTTTCTACCGGGTTGTAGCCCAGTGTCGCCTCACTTTCTACCGGATTGTAGCCCAGTGTCGCCTCACTTTCTACCGGGTTGTAGCCCAGTGTCGTCTCACTTTCTACCAGGTTGTAGCCCATTGTCGTGGTATGTATTTGTCTTCCGCTTCTCGTTGCCCGGGTCAAATGTTTCCCCATTGTAAGCCAGGTCTCGTTTACGCCTTCTCCCGAATACTCATATTTGTGATTTTGTCTCTTCTGGTATTGTTAGTGACCTTTCGTTGGCACTGCATTTCGCAGGTTTAACTTTCGTTAACGGGCCTTATTTAATGCCCATGTCTGGCACTGATAGCACAGAGTTGTTATGAAGATAGTATTTATCATCTGCTTTTTTGCTTGAATGGAAATCTTTTGGTGTTTTAGTAGTGGCACATGAATATCAAGTGTGGTGTGCTTTCTACCTATATTCGTTGCCTCTGTTTTTGATGTGTTGATATTCAAATTTCACTTTTGACAGTTCAAGTAGAGTTAGTCAAAATGACGTTGTAGGTTTTGTTCATTAGAGTGGATCAAACATTGGTTGTCTGCAAAGAGCAATTCGTTGGTACTTTCCTGCTCTGTATTTGCCTCCTGGGTGATTGTATTAATATAAGTGACAAAGAGGAGTGACGAGAGAACACAGCCATGAATGACGCCTGATGAAATGGGGAACCACTCCGACATACCTTCTGTTGTTCTTACTGCCTTCTGGCTGTCCTGATATAAGCTTTCATATTACTAAGGAGATGACCTTGTAGTCCATAATCTGCCAAAATCTCCCATAATTTACTTTTGTTGCCTCTATCGAACGCCTTCTCATGATCTATGAATATAAAGCTGTTGTTTCCATCATATTTTATAGACTGTTCACATATTTGTCTCAATGTAAATATTGTGTCTGTGCTGCTCTTTCCTTTCCTGAACCCGAACTGATTATTTCCTAGTTGGGGTTCCAGTGTCGGTCTTGCTCTTATTTTGAGTATCTTTGTAAATATCTTTCCTATATGGCTTACAAGGGAGATTCCTCTATACGTTTCGCACTCTCGCTTGTCGCCTTTGTTTTTCCAGATGGGAACGATGATTGCTCGTTGAGAATCTGTCAGGACCTTTCTCGACGTCCAGGCCACGTTAAATATTCTGGTCAACCAGTCTGTCAGGACCTTTCTCGACGTCCAGGTCACGTTAAATATTCTGGTCAATCAGTATGTCAGGACCTTTCTGGACGTCCAGGCCACGTTAAATATTCTGGTCAACCAGTCTGTCAGGACCTTTCTCGACGTCTAAGACCATTAAATATTCTGGTCAATCAGTCTATCAGGACCTTTCTCGACGTCTAAGACCATTAAATATTCTGGTCAATCAGTCTGTCAGGACCTTTCTCGACGTCCAAGACCACATTAAATATTCTGGTCAGCCAGTCTGTCAGGACCTTTCTCGACGTCCAAGACGACATTAAATATTCTGGTCAGCCAGTCAGTCGGGAAAACTTTCTCGACTTCAAGACCACATTAAATATTCTGGTCGGCCAGTCAGTCGGGAAAACTTTCTCGACTTCAAGACCACATTAAATATTCTGGTCAGCCAGTCTGTCGTGACATTTCTCGACGTCCAAGACGACATTAAATATTCTGGTCAACCAGTCTGTCGGGACCTTTCTCGACTTCCAGACCACATTAAATATTCTGGTCAGCCAGTCTGTCGGGAAAACTTTCTCGACTTCCAGACCACATTAAATATTCAGGTCAGCCAGTCTGTCGTGACCTTTCTCGACGTCCAAGACCACATTAAATATTCTATTCAGGCAGTCCACTGGTCAGGTGTCCTGCAAGCTAGCAGCATTTCTGTCGCGATACCATCTATGCCTGCTGCTTTATTTTTTCTTGCTATCTCGACTTCTGATTTCCATATTTCTAATCTGTGCTTAGTTTAATTCTCCATCTCGTGCTGTGCTGGTTCATCATTTCCCGGGTCTAGCAACATTCGAAGTATTCTCCCCATCTGTTTTTCATGTCTTGGCTGTTGGTGAGTGGTGTTTTGGACATTGTTTATAATGATGGATGGATTTATATGTTCCTCTCTCTCTCTCTCTCTCTCTCTCTCTCATTGGCGTGATGCTTCTGTAAATATGTCTAGATGTACATAAGTTTGCTACTTTCTCTCTATATTTTGTCCATGAATCAGACGTTGCATTTTTTTTTTAACATTGATTTGTCTGTAAGCGCGTCACTTGAACTGTACAAAATGAAAGAAACAATAACATTGTCATACTGAAAAATTGGGTGAATAACAGATCATCATCATCATGTGGCATGTCGTTGACAGAACCTCGCTCTCACCACAGCTATTCAATAGGAATCTCAATCAGCAGTCAGTCTACTCGCCTACTCCATGTACTCGCCTACTCCATGTACTCGCCTACTCTATCTACTCGCCTACTCCATGTACTCGCCTACTCCATGTACGCGCCTACTCTATCTACTCGCCTACTCCATGTACTCGCTTACTCCATGTACTCGCCTACTCCATGTACTCGCCTACTCCATGTACTCGCCTACTCCATGTACTCGCCTACTTCATCTACTCGCCTACTCCTTGTACTCGCCTAATGCATGTACTCACCTACTCCATGTACTCGCCTACTCCATGTACTCACCAACTCCATCTACTCGCCTACTCCATGTACTCGCCTACTCCATGTACTCGCCTACTCCATGTACTCGCCTGCTCCATCTACTCGCCTACTCCATGTACTCACTTACTCCATGTACTCGCCTACTCCATGTACTCGCCTACTCCATTTAGTCGCCTACTCCATCTACTCGCCTACTCCATGTACTCGCCTACTCCATGTACTCGCCTACTCCATGTACTCGCCTACTGCACCTACTCGTCTACTCCATGTGCTCGCCTACTCCATGTACTCGCCTACTCCATGTACTCGCCTACTCCATCTACTCGCCTACTCCATGTACTCGCCTACTCCATGTACTCGCCTACTGCACCTACTCGTCTACTCCATGTGCTCGCCTACTCCATGTACTCGCCTACTCCATGTACTCGCCTACTCCATCTACTCGCCTACTCCATGTACTCGCCTACTCTATCTACTCGCCTACTCCATCTACTCGCCTACTCCATGTACTCGCCTACTCCATGTACTCGCCTACTCCATGTACTCGCCTACTCCATGTACTCGCCTACGCCTGTTCACGTTTATGGTTTCCTTGACGTTTTGTGTCCACTTACATTTTGGTTGGCCTCTGTTTAGTCTTCCTGGAACAATGAACTGCTTTTTTCAGTCCGTAATGGCGCTTGGCCGAAAAACTTCACTTTCAAGGACATAACGTGGTTTATAAGCCAATCAGATCTTGCAGGATGGCTTTATTTGTTATTTTCTTTACATAAGGTATTTTAAGGATTCTTCTTTCTCATTTTGTCTCGAAAGCCTTATTCTTAATATGTGTATCTCGCACCCATACATTCCCATCGGGAATACCCAAGCTCTGAGAATCTTCAATTTTATTTCTTTGTTAGTATTGTGCCACACATTTTGCATACTATTCAGTTTCTGCATCGCTTTGGATAAAATCGTCTCCTTATTTCTCATGTACAGTCCCCATCGTTATCAAAGCGTCAAGGTTTCAAAGTAATCCACGTGTTCAAATTTCTCCATTACCAATAGTGATCTAGGGTTGGGGTCTGTGTGTGTCAATGGACATTATCTTTGTTTTGTTTTTTATATTCTGGAAAAGATCCTGATTCAAGGTGCTTCTGAACAGATATAAGCAACTGCATCAGGCCCTCAACGCCATTTCTTCAATTAAGAATGGGTCAAAGTTCACATAGTGTTCATCTATTTTTACCTTTCGCATGATGCGTAAATGTTGAATAAGTAGGTGAGAAGAATGCATCCTTGCCTAGCGCCTTTGTGGATCTCAAACCAATCCGAGTTGCCTTCGTAGATTCTGACAGCAGCTTGTTGGCCGCCCCAATTAGGTGTATCAGGTGTGTTGCATAGTTGCCGATGCTGTGCGCAGTCAAAAGCTTTGGTGTATTCTATGAAGCGTGCATATAGGTGAGCATTGCATTCTATACATTTTTCAAAGGTGTTTCTCATATTGAAGATGTGATCTCCTGTGCATCTGGCTTGTTTGAATCTTGCCTGCGTTTCATGTATGTCATATTCTATTTTCTTTTCTACTCTATTCATACGTAATAATATTTTGCTGGTATGGCTTATCAGGGCAACAGTGCGGCAGTTAGTGCATAATTTTAGGTTCCCTTTCTTTGGTATGGGAATATAGGCTGATCTTTTGCATTGTGAGCTGTATGAAATCTGTTTGCACAATACATGGTAAATGCGTATGCATGCGGCTCCTCCTGCCTGTGTTAGGTTTGCTGCTGTGTCGTCCCATCCTATAGTCTTTACTTTTTTCAGCGCGTTCATTGCTGCACATATCTCGTCCAGCCTAGGTTCTGTCTCTCTCTTCATTATTGGTTATCAAGACTTTATTTGTTGTGGCGTCGTCGTACATTTCGCTACAGTATTCATTCCATCTTTCAAGAATATCTTTATTCTTAGTTTTCACATCAAATAGAATCAAAAATAAAAAAGTAAATTAGAAAAGCAAATAAAAATACATTTTTTAAATTATTTCCTTTCAAATTTTGACCAATGAAACTGACAAGCAATGAGTTTTGAAATAATTAAAAATGTATCAATAATAAACAGTAATGAAACAATTTGGAAAAAAAAGAATTTCCCACAATGAAAATATGATAAAATCAGTGTTACATATGACGTTACCATTTTTTATGATATTTATTTGACAAACTAATGTTTCTATAAATGTATTTAGCCATCGCCGTATGTGGAGGACACTTTAAGCAAATTCAGTTTTATATATATATATATCAAAACTTCTAGACAAAGAATCGAATCCTTCGAGTCAAAATGTTACAGAAAGATCCTCAGAATACCCTGGACAGAGAAAAGAACAAATGTAGACATTCGGCAAGAGTTGAGCATAGAGGAGAACTGGTTTATCAATTCCATTTTGGCTAGAAAATGTAAATACTTTGGTCACATCAAGGGACACAACGGTCTTGAGAGAACGGTGATGGAAGGTATGGTGCCAGGCAGAAGAGGAAGGGGTAGACCAAGAAGGTGATGGCACCAAGATATCCAGGAATGCCTGAGTATGACAGTGGCGGAAGCTGGTGTTTTGGCAAGGGAACGAGTTTCTTTCAGACAGACTGTGATGGGAGCGACGTTCTACAAAGGACATGCTACATGATGATATATATATATATATATATATATATATATATATATATATATATATATATATATATATATATCAGTTTTTCGAATATGTAGTGAAAAAATACAACAAACATCACAATGAACTGGTAACACAAAAAATACAACAAACATCACAATGAACTGGTAACACAAAAAATACAACAAACATCACATTGAACTGGTAACACAAAAAAATACAACAAACATCACAATGAACTGGTAACACAAAAAATACAACAAACATCAAAATGAACTGGTAACACAAAAAATACAACAAACATCATAATGAACTGGTAACACAAAAAGTACAACAAACATCATAATGAACCGGTAATACAAAAAATACAACAAACATCACAATGAACTGGTAACACAAAAAATACAACAAACATCACAATGAACTGGTAACACAATACAAAGATTTCATACTGAAAAAATAAATGATGGTAACTAAATATTCTAAAAATTTCTAGAATTGAAAATCACATTAAAAAAAGTGGCATGCCCATTAACACGTAACGTTAAACACTTGAATCACTATTGATGTATAGAGATAGAATAAACATGCTATTTTATTTCTTAATGAGCACAGTTTGTCAATTAACAATTCTGACACGGGAAACTTATTTAATTGCTACATAACTTCTGGCAAATTAGCATAGCCTCCATCAATATATGTTAATATCCCATCATGGTCAATTGAGTGTGGGGTACTTTTATATTTTTCTTCCTCTTCGTACGCTGTCAGACATCAACTTGAATTTGTTTGAAGAAAGCAGCGGTCATCCTGAGGCTGTCGACACTGCCATAGAACTTGTCTAGTGTTGGCACTGGTGATGGCCACATTTCTCTGGTCCTCGTATGTTGGACAATTTTGCGGCAGATAGTCAGGGTTCATTCACCCTGTACCACAGGTGCATTAGTCAGAAGAACCTATCTTCAATTTATTGAATAGATGGTACCTCACTGTTGTGGCCTGTGCGGAGTCTGAAGACCACCACCTGCTCTTTTCTGTTCAATTGGTAATAAGAATCATTTCTGTGTGTAGTCAGTATGCTCTGTTTCCCATTTGTCCATGTATTATTAAACCTTTTGGACTCTTCGTAGGTCACACTAGAATCTGGTTGTGGTAACCTTCCACATTCTTTCGCCAGTCTGTCTGCCTCTTCGTTGCCTTGGATGTTACAGTGGGATGAAACCCACTGTACTACGACTATTTTGGGTGTGGAGTGCTGGCATAGTTGACATAGTACTGTTCTTAAGTCATTTAGTTCTGCATTTTTCTGGTTTGTTAGTGCTGACTGTTATATTCAATGCAGGATGATAGTAATTACATTAAAGACTTATTTGAGGAGACTGCGTAGCCTAGGGGTGGAGCGCACATTTCATAATCCCAATACACCCGGTTCGAATCCCACTCGTGTCCAGTTTGGCAGACACTCCTCCAAGTACGGAAAGGAATGGCAATCTACTGTACTGCGACACACTTGCCAAAAAACTGATAACAGGCAAATAGGTTGGCGGTTGTAAAAAGCAACGTTCTGTAAAGGACATGTTACTTACTTCTAGACATGTTTGTAGCGTGCACGCTTGGTTTGCTATACCAAGATACCGGGTTTGAAATCATGTGCAGTTTGACTGGGCATGTCGGAGATTTTACTCGGCATGACAACTTTTCTACTTAGAGAAAGGATTTGCAAAAATACTCAACTGCAAAACTCTCATAGCGAAACATGCACAACAACACAAAACTGTCATAGCGAAACATGTACAACAACACAAAACTGTCATAGCGAAACATGCACAACAACACAAAACTGTCATAGCGAAACATGTACAACAATACAAAACTGGCATAGCGAAACATGTACAACAACACAAAACTGTCATAGCGAAACATGTACAACAACACAAAACTGTCATAGCGAAACATGTACAACAACACAAAACTGTCATAGCAAAATATGTACATCACAAAACTGTCATAGCAAAATATGTACATCACAAAACTGTCATAGCGAAACGTGTACAACAACCCAAAACTGTCATAGCGAAACGTGTACAACAACACAAAACTGTCATAGCAAAATATGCACATCACAAAACTGTCATAGCAAAATATGTACATCACAAAACTGTCATAGCGAAACGTGTACAACAACCCAAAACTGTCATAGCGAAACATGTACAACAACACAAAACTGTCATAGCAAAATATGTACAACACAAACCTGTCATAGCAAAATATGTACATCACAAAACTGTCATAGCGAAACGTGTACAACAACCCAAAACTGTCATAGCGAAACGTGTAAAACAACACAAAACTGTCATAGCAAAATATGCACATCACAAAACTGTCATAGCGAAACATGTACAACAACACAAAACTGTCATAGCGAAACATGTACAACAACACAAAACTCTCATAGCGAAACATGTACAACAACACAAAACTGTCATAGCAAAATATGTACATCACAAAACTGTCATAGCAAAATATGTACATCACAAAACTGTCATAGCGAAACGTGTACAACAACACAAAACTGTCATAGCGAAACATGTACAACAACACAAAACTGTCATAGCAAAATATGTACATCACAAAACTGTCATAGCAAAATATGTACATCACAAAACTGTCATAGCGAAACGTGTACAACAACACAAAACTGTCATAGCGAAACATGTACAACAACACAAAACTCTCATAGCGAAACATGTACAACAACACAAAACTGTCAAACCGGAAAATGTACAACAACACAAAACTGTCATACCAGAACATGTACAACAACACAAAAACTGTCATAGCGGATCATTACAAACAGATATACACGTATCTATACACTGGTCAATGCGACCTGATATTGCCCTGAGGACTAGGGTCTGGGGTCGAAAAAGGCGTGCCTTCGCTAGTAGAATCCAGAAAGTCAATAATTCATTTTTTTCAGATTATTAAAAAAAATTGTATTAGATGTACATTCAATGACATTGACATGTTCATTAGTTTTCTTTAAAAGCCATAGATTGTACAGAACACCCACTTTTTTTCCAACATTTTCTTTGGCTGAATGTATAAACACCTCGGAGAAGAGTTTGGAACGTAAATCTTTTCCCATGAACTGTAATCGGTAATGAAATATACTGCAGAGCTGATGTATCATACAATTTGTCACAATATCAAACAGTCTTGGATTAATATTTTGGTATGGTATATAATACACTTGTCAATATTGGCTTTCATGACTCAATTTTAAGTCCGTAGAATGTAAGCATAAGATAAGTGTTTATATCTCAATTTAATCATGAATATATATGGAATTATAATGCCAAATATATTCTGTTTTAAAATATGTAATATCTCAATCATCTTCCTTTTATAGACACAGATAATGCTGTCAAGTATATTTTCCGGTTGCTGAGTACCTTATATCGCATATGTAATCTCTGACTACGTGTGGTTGCTAGTGATAGTAATAAATACGTATGGCTGACAAAACGTGCTGGCAAATTGCCATTTATCCCTGAAAGCTGTTTGCACTTATTGTGGACTTCTTTGAAATGAAGGTAATATGAATAATGTGCCAACACACATATTTTCATAATCAAATCAAGATTATATTTTATCCAAGAGCCCTCCATGTAGTTTAATTGGCAAATATTTTCGATTCATGAATAAATAGTAAAGTCGCGCCGCTTCAGTTTTCATTTTAGCATAAACAACGTACTACTAAGGAAACTTCAATCGCTGTGTAGTAGGTCGAAACCAATACGCATTGAAAGTCTATAAGCATAATACTTAGATTGCTCTACACTATCTAATGTATCCGATCTCCTCTCATCCACTTGCTGCCGTCCTAATAATGCCTATGACACACATCCATTTGGGAAAGGGGGACAGTTAATGTTAGACCATAGGATCAAAGATAAAATATTCTTGCATGTATCTGAAATCCGATAAATGTAGACACATGGTTCCTGACATTTCACTGTCCTCATTAACACATGGTTCCTGACATTTCACTGTCCTCATTAGCACATGGTTCCTGACATTTCACTGTCCTCATTAACACATGGTTCCTGACATTTCACTGTCCTCATTAACACATGGTTCTAGATTTGAATCTTTTTTATTATATTGGGTACATGAACTAAAGACATGAAAACACAATGGTAGAATTATTTTCCAGAAACAAAACAACATAAAAGCAATTCATGTTAGTTCTTCTGTGCTGGCCATTCATTTTTGTTCCGATTCAATTTCTTTATATGTTGTGCAGAGACTCTGGCAATTTTTCTGCAATGAAACAAAATGTCAAAATGTCAGTTTGGCTTGTTAAAAAATTGAATTATTTGGGTGATATCAATCACACTCGTAGTCTTTTAAATGTGATTGTAGACAACGATCTTCTTCGTTTTCTTCGTTCGTTCTCAATCTCCCCCTACCAAACACTGAAAGGGCTTAAGTAGCAGAATGTAGTCTAGAGAACGGAATGCGTTGTGTCGTAGTTTACAGCTTGGCTGCGATATTTGCACCTTTCGGTCCAACACATCCGATTTCAGCAAGCATTTTTTGAGTACCGGGTTAGCATTCCCTCTTCGATCCCTTCTCCTTAGCCAGTCTCGTCTGATGCAGCCTGTTATCCAGGATCACCGCGTGGAGGTGTAGAAGGGTCTTGGCAGCTATGGTTCGCTGGCCCTTTCGCTAGCAGCCAGCTATGGGTCGCTGACCACTGCAGCTCTTGCGCTGCTCAGCATCTTGATCCCAGACAACGATCAATTCCCACTATATATAATTTATAAGAAGACATTATACTTTTGGCATGTTAATGTAATGTAAGGGTAAGCAATGAAATTCAACGGAAACACAAAATCGTACATAGTCAGTGGTTACAGTTGAGGTTATCGTGTTATATTAGGCCTACAGTGTAATCAGCATCATTCTTATTTGTTTGCTTCAATTGCATTGAAAGCTGGTGATGCATGATTTGTAGGTTACATTCTTAAAAAGCTTTTAAAGATTTAATTTTAATTTAATGATATCTTACTTTCGCTTGATTTAGTGTAAAGGGAATGTTGCCAGATTACTTTGATGAACAATTTCTAAACACCTGAAAAAATGTTAATCGTGTATATATTTTTGTTTATTGGTGCAATCTTTTTATTTGGACGGTAACATTGACAGGCGCAAGGCTCTTTTCTATAAAACATCTAGTTCTTATCGTAATCATCATCTGCTTGATCAGTTCTGAAACTGGTGTTTACTTTGTCTGAGCATGTCTCTCCATTTTGCAAACGCTAGCAACATATTTGTTTGCTCTCTAAAATATTTGACAGAAGACTTTCATGAATCATATGGGCCACCAGTCAACACAATGTTTTTTCTTGTATTATTTGCAATATTTATTGTTGTGCGCCTACCCCAGTAAGAAAATTGTCATTGTATCTCCCTTTTGTCAAACTCAATCTTTGCATCCTACATCAGCACATTTTAAGCGTTTCCAAGCTTTATTCCTCCGTATTTGAGCCCATGTTTTAGTCCCACACAATGAAATTATTCCTTAAACAGTGATCGTTTTTTTCTTCCGTTTTATCTTGATGTTATTTAAAGTTAGCAACTTATGTTTTTCTTTATTTTGTCAATGCATTCCTTGTTCCAAATTTTTGTCTCATTGCAGGCATATTCTGTAATTTTTTACGATTAACGAATACCTTAAAATAGCAAATATTCGTTTTTTTATGCAGGCTACCAATTTTTGTAAAACGGTAACTTAACTTAGCTTAACGTCTTTATGCTGGTTTATATGACTATGCAGAGTCTGTAAACAACTAGTTGCATTTACATTTCCTTGCTCTAAAAGCTATGCGCATGCAATTTATTCTTAAATGCATTAATTGTCCCTGCTTCCACTACTTTATGTGTCTATACATTCCAAGAATTCACCACTCTTTCTGACTAAAAAAATATTTCCTAATATCTAATCTGGACCTTCCTTTAGTTGATTTGTAGCTATGTCCTCTTGTTTTTTTAGGTGGTTCTATTTTAATTTTTTTTTAACTTATTAAACTCTAATTGATCCTTTCCTTTGACTATCATTTTTAACTTGTATTGTCACCTCGAATTTTTCTTTTTTTGCTAAAACGTAGGCTGGTTTTTCTTAGTCTTTCCTCATAACTGTAATTCTAAAATCCAACTATCAGCTTTGTCGCTCTTCTTTGTGTCCTTTCCATCATTTTTATATCCAGTATTTGTCTTCTTCTTCTTCGTTCGTTCTCAATCTCCCACTACCAAACCCTGAAAGGGCTTAAGTAGCAGAATGTAGTCTAGAGAACGGAATGCGTTGTGTCGTAGTTTACAGCTTAGATGCGATATTTGCACCTTTCGATCCAACACATCCGACTTCAGCAAGCATTTTATGAGTACCGGTTAAGCATTCCCTCTTCGATCCCTTCTCCTTAGCCAGTCTGCCCTGCTGCAGCCCGTTACCCAGGATCACCGCGTGAAGGTGTAGAAGGGTCTTGGCAGATATGGTTCGCTGGCCCTGACGCTAGCAGTCAGCTATGGGTCGCTAACCACTGCAGCTCATGTGCTGCTCAGCATCTTGATCCCATATCTAGTATTTGATAAGGACTCCACATCTGTTCACAGTACTCCAACATTGGTCTAACTAATGCCTTTTACAGTTTAACAATCATCTCCTTGCTCCTATGTTTAATATTTATTTTTATCACACCTAATATTGCATTAGCCTTTCTCACTGCTACCTAGACACTCTCCCTCACTTTACCTGTGATCTATTGTAACCTCTAGGTCCCTTTCCCTTACTATCATTCTAATATTGTTAAAACATGAAATATATTGACGCTATAATATACCTTCACATACATAGGCGTACGGCCGTTTTAGAATGTAGGTACATCTAGTTCTATGTAATGTTAGTTGTATTCGTGTACTAAACTTTAAAATTTATTTTCAATTTAGCAACATATGCCAAAACGACAACTCTTAACAGTTTAAATATTGCGTAATATCCTCTAACGACCAACATGGCACCATCCGCGACTATATTCTTTAGTATGCCGGAATATGCATGTGCTTAATTGTGAATGCAATTGCGGCAAAGAAAATGAAAAGAAGAGGTTGATCTGGTTATGGCTTTCACTGATAGAAATTACAAAAATGTTGATTATAAAAATTAACAAACTTGCCACGTATTTCCATCCCTACGGATAATAATATAAAGGATTGCATTATCATACCTTTTGATCTTCACCGCCTTGTTGAACCTGATGGTGCGTAGCACAACAGTACTTATGTTGTTGAATGTAGTCTTTTTGGACAATGAAGAGTGGTCGCTTTGGAACAGTCCGAATAGGCGGTGCTGCTCAACCAGCAGGATCTTGATAGTTGTGGTGTTTTCGTGAACCATTCATTTTCATCACTTGTCAGATGACTAAAGCACTCAGGTGCTGAGTGGTGGATTGTGTCCCTGAAAAGGGCACGTCTATCTCCCACACCACCAAGTGTGGGCTACTCGCTCGCCAGACGTTTGTTCAGGTCCGTATGAAGGTCCGTGCGTGTGTTTGGCTTGGCTTGGCTTCGTTCGTTCTTAATCTCCCGCTACCAAGCCCTAAAAGGGCTTAAGTAGCAGAATGTAGTCTAGAGAACGGAATGCGTTGTGTCGCAGTTTACAGCTTCACTGCGATATTTGCACCTTTCGGTCCAACACATCCGACTTCAGCTAGCATTTTTTGAGTACCGGGTTAGCATTCCCTCTTCGATCCCTTTTCCTTAGCCAGTCTGCCCTGTTGCAGCCTGTTATCCAGGATCACCGCATGGAGGTGTAGAAGGGTCTTGGCAGCTCTGGTTCGCTGGCCCTGACGCTAGCAGTCAGCTATGGGTCGCTGACCACTGCAGCTCTTGCGCTGCTTAGCATCTTGATCCCGTGCGAGTGTTTCATGTTGTAGCTTGGAGATGTTCAATCTATTCACAGACCTCCGTTCCTGATGATGACGCATAGGCTCCACATAAATGTTGAAGCTCAGATATTTTGTTCATATCAAAAGACCATACTTAAAATAAAGAGGAGAACTTTAAAGAATAAAATGAACAGGCGATCGGATCAGAGGAAAACAAGCATACACGTGGTAGGATAACATCAAGGGGCGGACAGTCCAACTCCTGTCACAGAACATCATTAAGGCAAGAGACAAAAGGTCTTTGGAGAGCTAATTCAGCTGACCTTAAAATTGAGAATGACAACTTAAAGGAACTATTTCTATAGAACATCAATGCTCTGGACGTTTTTGTTTACTTGTTTTAAAGCGGTTATGTGAAACGTCCTGGTTTGTTCATGCTGATACGTCTTGGTTTATTCATGCTGGTACGTCCTGGTCCGTTCATGCTGGTACGTCCTGGTCCGTTCATGCTGGTACGTTCTGGTCTGTTAATGCTGGTACGTTCTGGTCTGTTAATGCTGGTACGCCCTGGTCTGTTCATGCTGGTACGTCCTGGTCTGTTCATGCTGGTACGCCCTGGACTGTTCATGCTGGTACGTCCTGGTCCGTTCATGCTGGTACGTTCTGGTCTGTTCATGCTGGTAAGTCCTGGTCTGTTCATGCTGATACCACAAAGACACTCAACTATAAAAAATTAAAGCCCACATTTGCTAAAGATCATTAATAAAACAGCAGCGTGACATGAAGCTTACAAACAATCGGTCCAATGTTAAATAACATTGGGGGGGGGGGGGGGAGGCATCATGGGGCACAGCATAGGGGCACAGCCATCAGTCTTTTTGACATCGGCACTTGCCCTTTGTTTTCCCGTAGCTGAATACTCTGCGGCAGTCTGGAAAAATTATGCTCATGTGAAATTAGTTGACACAGCAATACATGAATAAATGAGGCGGGTCGGATAGTACCAGGATGCCTAAAACACACCCCAATTGATAAAATATACCCCATAAATGGAAAAGCACCACCCGAGATCCAAAGAAGCGTCACAGCAGAAATCGAACAAGAAAAATAGGAGCACAATCCGACACCCAATGTTTGGACATCAGGTACAGAGCACAAGACTCAAATCAAGACAGCATCCTAAAATCAACAAAGCAGATAAAGACAAGGCCTGCGAACCGCCTTATCGAGAGATGGCGTGAATTTATGCAGGCCCCAGAGATGGAACTTCAGGAAGAACCTGCCGCCGGACATCATCTACCATACACAACATGGAAGTCGCTGAACAGACTCCGAACTGGTGTTTCAAATGCAAGAGTAATATAAAACGATGGGGATAAACAGATGATGACACATCTAACTGTGGCGCAATACAGGACCCACAGATAATGACACATCTAACTGTGGCGCAATACAGGACCCACAGATGATGACACATCTAACTGTGGCTCAATACAGGACCCAGAACACCTGATGACCTGCCCAAGCCTCCAGAAAAACATGCAATTGGTGCGAAATGCTGGAAGCAAATGACAAGGCAATCCATGTCCCTGGATATTGGATGCATGCTGTATGACGTGATGATTGGACACGGAAAGAAAAGAAGAAGGATATTGAAGTTAAGTAGTCCCAATAATTGGATACTCTTGGAGGTTTGCCTATCAATAATGGAGAGATTTCAACAAACAAGCCAGCGATTGTAAAGCAAGTGGTAAAACATAGAAGTTTCGAAGTCACTAGGTAATTACAGTCCCAAATTAACGAACAGCGTTGTGGAGTTTGGAGGGAAAATGTGCAGAGTATGCCAGTCATATTAAATCAATGAACAGAGAAAGAGAAATAAAATTATAAAACGTCCCATAAATGATGGAAACTTCGAATCCACATATTTTTTTCCGGTTTTGAAGATTTCAGAAAAAAAGTCTCCTTGAGCATCGCTGACCGACCAACTGTCACCTGTCTGACAAAATGGACTTGTTCTTCATGTCCAAACATTTTGGATTCTTCACGATGTTTGTTTCACTGATAATAACCAGCTTAATACAGGTCGTCTCGTTTATATTTACAAACATGAACTTATTCTGTTTAGAGAATGTATTTCTGAATCATTCAAACGTGTTATATTTATCTAGAATCCACCAAGAAGGTTCATTAGCTGAACAATTTGACAATGGCACACATCGAACCTACTATTCTCAGGAAAAAACATGTTTTTGTCAATTATTGAGCAAATTGTGTGAGACAAACAAAAAGAAAACATTGTTAGATGTTTCCAATCAATCGAAGCTCACCCTCCTCTCTGCGCAAAGGCCGCTTACCACATCTCTGCAATACACACGGTCCTGGGCTACTTTCTCTGCCTTTCTCCAGGTCTAACCATTTAATGATAGTTCCCTCTGGTATTCTATTCTTTATGTATGTTTAGGTACCAGGTCTAGCTCTTTTTATCTTCTTTTGAGAATTCCATATGAGAGCCTGTCTAGCTATGTAGAACAGTCCCTTTCTCAACATATGGTCCTATCCAGCCCCATTTTCTATTTTCCATTTGCTTTTGTTGACTCTTTTCCACAAGTCTTCTTATTTCGTTGACAACTGTTATTGAAGGACTAGAGTCTTTGTTATATGACCTTGTGTGCTCTCCATGTGTGGGCTCCACGCAACAGCATCGACTTGACACTGGCCAGTTTATGGCCAGACTCTCCCCCTTGACATGTTCAACTTTTCTTGGAATAACAATGGACCCAAGGTTGACATGGAAAAATTAGATTTTAAAATGACACCAACAAAGATAAGAACAAAATGGCCATAATGAGAAAAATGTTATGCTAAATATGGGGAGCTGACACGGGTATCCTAAAGAAAATATACACAGGTTATGTGAATCCAGTGCTAGAATACGGGATAGACGCATGGTCCACAGCAACAAAGAATAACTTTCACAAAATAAATACAACGCAAAACTAAGGTATACGTATCATCACTGGAGCTATGAGAACAACACCAATAAATGCAATGGAGAACATCACACAAACCGAAAGTATGGAGACGTGCAGAGATAGAAAAAACACTCCAGCAGGGGAGAAGTTCAAACGAATCCCTGATCACCCATTACATGACAGAATAAATCGCATGGGAAGAGGGACATTAAAGAGAAACCACTTCATATCAAAAACAAAAGAACTTGCAAGAGCAGACCAAATTATAAGCCAGGCAGTGGTCAGATATCTAAAACACACATCCCAAATCCCACCATGAAAGAAAGCCAAGTCCCCTGAGATGGTAGAAGCCATAGAGGGAATATGGAGAAAGGAAACTCAGACAGAAAGAAAATTTATCACAGAAGAATATCTTAGGAGAGTATACCCACCAGAAATAGGGATACACGTATATACAGATGGCTCATCTACCAAAGCCTCATCCAATGGAGGTGGAGGGGTCTATTACAGACTAAGGAATGGAGAAGTAAAAACTCGAGTATTGACAATGGGAACATACTACAATAACTTTCGTACAGAAGCAGAGACACTGAAGGCCGCAGCTGAGCGTGTAATCCAATATAAAGATATCCACCAAGAAAACAAAAGCATTCCTGACTGATGCCGAGTCAGTATCGGTAGCGCTAAAACAACACAAAATGAAGATCTCGTGCAATGTATGTTCTCCCTTACACAGCTCTCAGCAGAACACCCAAGGTTGGTCAGACAGTGGATCCCATCGCACTGCAATGTTAAAAGCAATAAAGCCGCAGACAAGCTAGCAAAGAGTGGAGGAGCATCCCCACAAACAGACCATAATGAAGCCAAGACCATATTTAAAGTCAACTTCAGGGTTAAATGGGCTGATCAACACCCCGACTTCCGAAAACTTACCAAGAAAACGGGAAGTCATCATCTTCAGACTGAGAACTGGGCATAACAGACTCAAGGCAAGTCACCATCTTCAGACTGAGAACTGGGCATAACAGACTCAAGGCAAGTCACCATCTTTAGACTGAGAACTGGGCATAACAGACTCAAGGCAAGTCACCATCGTCAGACTGAGAACTGCGCATAACAGACTCAAGGCAAGTCATCATCTTCAGACTGAGAACTGGGCATTACAGACTTAAGGCAAGTCATCATCTTCAGACTGAGAACTGGGCATAGCAGACTCAAGGCAAGTCATCATCTTCAGACTGAGAACTGGGCATAGCAGACTCAAGGCAAGTCATCATCTTCAGACTGAGAACTGGACATGACAGACTCAAGGAAAGTCATCATCTTCAAACTGAGACCTGGGCATGACAGACTCAAGGGTCATCTTTACAACAAAACAAGGGTTGGGACAGGTGACAGGTGTCCATGTGGGGAGTATATCATGACCGTGGAACACATCCTACAGGTGTCCGTGTGGGGAGTATATCATGACCGTGGAACACATCCTACAGGTGTCCATGTGGGGAGCATACCATGACTGTGGAACACATCCTACAGGTGCCCATGTGAGGAGCATATCATGACTGTGGAACACATCCTACAGGTGCCCATGTGGGGAGCATATCATGATTGTGGAAAACCTTCTACAGGTGCCCATGTTGGGAGCATATCATGACTGTGGAACACATCCTACAGGTGCCCATGTGGGGAGCATACCATGACTGTGGAACACATCCTACAGGTGCCCATGTGGGGAGCATATCATGACTGTGGAACACATCCTACAGGTGCCCATGTGGGGAGCATACCATGACTGTGGAACACATCCTACAGGTGCCCATGTGGGGAGCATATCATGACTGTGGAACACATCCTGCAGGTGTCCATGTGGGGAGCATATCATGACTGTGGAACACATCCTGCAGGTGCCCATGTGGGGAGCATATCATGACTGGGGAACACATCCTGCAGGTGCCCATTTGAGCAGCATATCATTACTGTGGAACACATCCTGCATGTGCCCATGTGGGGAGCATATAATGAATGTGGAACACATCCTGCAGGTGCCCACGTGGGGAGCATATCATGACTGTGGAACACATCCTACAGGTGCTCATGTGGGGAGCATGCCATGACTGTGGAACACATCCTACAGGTGCCCATGTGGGGAGCATATCATGACTGTGGAACACATCCTACAGGTGCCCATGTGGGGAGCATATCATGACTGTGGAACACATCCTACAGGTGCCCATGTGGGGAGCATACCATGACTGTGGAACACATCCTACAGGTGCCCATGTGGGGAGCATATCATGACTGTGGAACACATCCTGCATGTGCCCATGTGGGGAGCATATCATGAATGTGGAACACATCCTGCAGGTGCCCATGTGGGGAGCATATCATGACTGTGGAACACATCCTGCAGGTGCCCATGTGGGGAGCATATCACGACTGTGGAACACATCCTGCAGGTGCCCATGTGGGGAGCATATCATGACTGTGTAACACATCTTGCAGGTGCCCATGTGGGGAGCATATCATGACTGTGGAACACATCCTGCAGGTGCCCATGTGGGGAGCATATCATGACTGTGGAACACATCCTGCAGGTGCCCATGTGGGGAGCATATCATGACTGTGGAACACATCCTGCAGGTGCCCATGTGGAGAGCATATCATGACTGTGGAACACATCCTGCAGGTGCCCATTAGGGGAGCATATCATGACTGTGGAACACATCCTGCTGGTGCCCATGTTAGGAGCATACCATGACTGTGGAACACATCCTACAGGTGCCCATGTGGGGAGCATATCATGACTGTGGAACACATCCTGCAGGTGCCCATGTGGGGAGCATATCACGACTGTGGAACACATCCTGCAGGTGCCCATGTGGGGAGCATATCATGACTGTGTAACACATCTTGCAGGTGCCCATGTGGGGAGCATATCATGACTGTGGAACACATCCTGCAGGTGCCGATGTGGGGAGCATATCATTACTGTGGAACACATCCTGCAGGTGCCCATGTGGGGAGCATATCATGACTGTGGAACACATCCTGCAGGTGCCCATGTGGAGAGCATATCATGACTGTGGAACACATCCTGCAGGTGCCCATTAGGGGAGCATATCATGATTGTGGAACACATCCTGCTGGTGCCCATGTTAGGAGCATATCATGACTGTGGAACACATCCTGCAGGTGCCCATGTGGAGAGCATATCATGACTGTGGAACACATCCTGCAGGTGCCCATTAGGGGAGCATATCATGACTGTGGAACACATCCTGCTGGTGCCCATGTTAGGAGCATATCATGACTGTGGAACACATCCTGCAGGTGCCCATGTGGGGAGTATATCATGACTGTGGAACACATCCTGCAGGTGCCCATGTGGGGAGCATATCATGACTGTGGAACACATCCTGCAGGTGCCCATGTGGGGAGCATATCATGACCGTGGAACACATCCTGCAGGTGCCCATGTGCGGAGCATATCATGACTGTGGAACACATCCTGCAGGTGCCCATGTGGGGAGCATATCATGACTGTGGAACACATCCTGCAGGTGCCCATGTGGGGAGCCTATCAAGACTGTGGAACACATCCTACAGGTGCCCATGTGGGGAGGATATCATAACCGTGGAACACATCCTACAGGTGTCCATGTGGGGAGCATACCATGACCGTGGAACACATCCTACAGGTGCCCATGTGGGGAGGATATCATGACCGTGGAACCCATCCTACAGGTGCCCATGTGGGGAGGATATCATAACCGTGGAACACATCCTACAGGTGCCCATATGGGGAGCATACCATGACCGTGGAACACATCCTACAGGTGCCCATGTGGGGTGCATATCATGACCGTGGAACACATCCTACAGGTACCCATGTGGGGAGCATACCATAACCGTGGAACACATCCTACAAAGCTGCACGCTCACGCAGGAAAAGAGAGAATAATACTGGCCTCGCGAGACAGATATGAGACAAAAGCTGTATTGAGATAAAACAGCCTCACAAACAATGGTGACTTTTGTACGAGAAACATGGACCTTGATCTGAGGATTAACGAATAAAAAGACAGAAGAACAAGATGACTATCTGAGGCCTCTTTAACAAGATCAGTCATCATTTCAGACATTCAATCCCTGCTTCGAAAGGTACAGAGGGGCTGGCTAAAGAATGAGTAAATTACAGCTTTTGAGGTATCACACCTCTAGGGGCTAGTGTGGATCTACTGCCCTGGACATTCAAGGATACATAACAACGAAAAAGCTGAGATCTTGGCCTTACAGGCACAAATTACGGGTACACTAAATATGGATGGGAGCGACATTTGGAAGTCTATCAATGACTACCTGCTATAGCAATCAGCAATTCAAAGACTGCAGATCTTGTAAATCCAACGAGGTTCGAGGTGACTAGGTCGCAAGAGAGGACGGAACAGAAGTGTGTACAACCAACGAGCTGCAGGAGCCATCAGTATCCACACCATTCGCCATTTATTTAGAGAGAGACTGAGCACCTATGGATACGCCCGGAGTGCAGTGACGTCGACTCTTGAGAACAGAACAGAACACAAGTCTATTATTTCAATTATATATACCATCAGTAGTTGACCATTGTAAAGTGAATAGAAATATTATCTAATAGAAGAAGGGGATCCCAAACATCATTCAGTCTAGGGGGCCTCCACAATTGAATAGGGCCTTGCTAGCACTTTATCTTTATCCAAGTCACTATGCTAATCGTGGGTCCATATTTAAAAGGCACAAGAATGACAACTCTACACGACCAAACATGATATGTCAGAGGTTCTCAGTCTCCCCCATACACTAGACCATGAGGCCATTGTTCGTTGCTATTCTCACTGGTCCCTTGACTTGACATAGTCGCACCTCTGCACCCTCAAACTATTCTTCTTTCGATATAGTCCTGGCCACGGTTATTTTTAGTTGTAACGAAAGATGGTGTTTGTGTATTTGCACCCACGCTGCCATGACCCATACATGTTTATTGTATTGGAAACATTGTATAAGTAGATATTTTATTTCACATTTATCAAAACTGCAATATGAACTACTTCGTTATGGTGGAGAGGAGATTAACGTCCAGTCAAGCAATAAATACTGATTGGACGATGTTAGTCAGGTCAGGTCATACCGTAACCGGTGAGGTCGTTGGGGCACACGTGAAGACATCCTCACAACACCACACTTCTCTGTTAGAGGCCGCTGCCTGTGCCTCGTCTGGTCGGAGATTGGTCCATTCTTTTATGTTATCCTCCCACCTCTTTTTTAGGACGGCCTCCTCGTCCTTTCCGTGGGGGATCGTATTTGCAAGACCATTTCATCTCGATATGTGACCGTACCAAGCGAGTTTCCTTCTTTTGATAGTTACCAAGAGGTCTTCAAAAGGCCTTATTGCTGTTGTAACTCTATCTCGTATTTTCTCATTTGAAACTCGATCTTTGTACGTGACGTTTAAAAGTCTTCGGAAACATCTCATCTCCAAGGCCTGTATCCTTCGATGAAGGTCAGCTATAACTGTCTATGTCTCACAAGCATAGACGAATACTGACAGGACCAGTGTACGCATTAATCTGATTTTCGTCCGTAGTGGTAACCTTTTATCTTGCCAGATTTTGTTAAGCCGTTCAAGCGCCGCTATTGTCTGTGCTATTTTGGCCAACACCTCACATTTTGATCCTTCATCACTGACAATCGACCCAAGATATTTAAAACGGTCGACCACTTCGAGTTCCTGGCCATTAGTTGTTATCCTACTGTTGAAGCCCTCGGCGTTGTTGGTCAATAACTTTGTCTTCCCAGCGTTTATCTCCATACCATAGTCAAGAGCTGTTTCATCGAGCCTTCTAACCCATTCCTGGAGTTCTGCTTCTGAACCCGCCAACCCGTCGATATCATCTGCAAAATGAAGGTTGGTAATCGTTTGTTTCCCCCACCCCCTATCTTGACAGTACCAACATGACCTCCAAGTGCCTCCCTCATAATTCCCTCAAGGAATATATTGAAAAGAATTGCAGAGAGTGTACACCCCTGTCTCACACCAACTGATGTGCGAAACCAGTCCCCTCGCCAGGTGTTCAAGGACCGTTATAATATTTCCGTTGATATTATACATCCTCACTGTTGCTCATAGCGCTTTATGCCATACCCTATCAAACGCCTTCTTAAGATCAACAAACACATGATGCAGTTTTTGCTGCTGTTCTAGATATTTCTCGCTTAGCAGCCTTAAATTAAATATATGTTCTGTAGTGCTTCTTCTCTGTCTGAACCCTGGTTGCTCCTCAGCAATAATGTTCTCTGTTTGGGGTTTCAATCGGTCGAGGATTAATCTAAGCATGACCTTGCTAGGGTGGCTGATGAGGCTTATTGTTCTGTAATTTTGGCATAGCTTTAAGTTTACAGACTTAGGTAACGGTATAACCATTGCATTTGTCCATAAGTCCGGCCAGTTTCCTGTCGCCAATATTTTGTTGCAGATGTGTGTCAGGCCTTCCACCACTACCTCTCCACCTGCCTGTAAGAGCTCTGCTGGTATATTGTCCACGCCGGCCGCCTTCCCTCTTCTCAATGTCTTAACCGCTGCAGTTTCCCCTTCCTGCGTTATCAGTTGGTTATCCTCTATACTTGTTGATGTTGGAGGGATTGTTTTCTCAGGTTCGTTCCGTCCCTCATAGTTGTATAACTCGGAACAGTACTCTGTCCATCGTGCAATGTTAGTCAGGGTAAGGTAAAACATACTGGCCAAGACCCGCGCCTCACTTCCATGCAAGTCTGCCTGGAAACGGGCTGTTCTTATTGGCATCATGGTGATCCAGGTGGGGGATCGACGTGAGCGATACGCAGATGAAACCAAGCATAGCAGAACCGAATGGCGAACCTCATCCACCATCATCAGCACGCTCAGTATGTGAGGGAATCTACTACCGTCCACCACCTAACGCCCTTTTCAGGGTGCACAAAAGAGTCAACTTATTCATTGCGAACATTCACAACAACAACAGTAACAACAACAACATGACTTTGTTATAGAATTGAACAAATTCACCCATTATGGTTTTTCAGTATTAAAAATGCAAGTTTTCTTGCTGACGAGATTGGTGGCCTGAAGCGATCACGTGGAACTGTTTTAGTAGTCATGGTGTCACGATGGCAGACGATGTTCATCTTCATCTTCATCCTGAACATCTGCCCTGAAGTTGACTTGCAGCCATTGACCCTCTCTAGTGGTAACGTCATCTCTTGCTTTATAATTGTCTGTATTGCGTCTTGGCATATAATCTTTAACATTTTAGCTTTTTTAATAAACATGTTCGATTATATTTATTAGTGTTAGTGTATCACGTACATAGATGTCAGTGTATCAGATATAGATGTTAGTGTATCATCTAACGATCGAAGTATATCGTGTCAAGATCTTAGTATATAATATAAAGTTTGTAGTGTATCATGTATATATGTTGGTGTAACAGGTATAAATATTACCATATCTTATTTAGATGTTAGTGTATTAAGTGTACATTTGAACATATCTTATATAGATGTTACTGTATTAAGTGCTCATTTGACCATATCTTACATAGATGTTACTGTATTAAGTGTACATTTGATCATATCTTACATAGATGTTACTGTATTAAGTGTACCATTGATCATATCTTACATAGATGTTACTGTATTAAGTGTACATTTGATCATATCTTATATAGATGTTACTGTATTAAGTGCACATTTGACCATATCTTACATAGATGTTACTGTATTAAGTGTACATTTGACCAAATCTTATATAGATGTTACTCGATTAAGTGTACATTTAACCATATATGATGGCTGAGTGAGACCACCCACAGAAGACCATTGGACAGCCCTGATACTGCTAGACACTATATAATACTAGCCAAAGTTTAACTCAAGTTTAACTCAAGCAGACTGGCCATGGAGAGAGAGAGAGAGAGAGAGAGAGACTGAGAGTTTAGCTAGGAGACTGTTTCCGAAAGAGAGTTTAGCTCACCGACTTTCTATAAGAACGATTGATAGGCTGTTACTAGTTTAGCAGGCTGTTTTATGAATGTGTGAGAGATGGAATAAATTTCAGGGTGACTGAACCAGCATACGCCTTTGAGTCTTAGCCAGTCGCTCTATAAGGTGTGTGTTGGGCACCCTGTTACTAGAAAAGATCTTAATATGTGTGCGTGTGTGCATGCATGCGCGTGCGGGCGTGCGTGCGTGCGCGTGCGGGCGTGCGTGCGTGCGTGCGTGCGTGTGTGTGTGTG
Organism: Ariolimax columbianus; assembly: GCA_036924085.1. Taxonomy (NCBI): domain Eukaryota; kingdom Metazoa; phylum Mollusca; class Gastropoda; order Stylommatophora; family Arionidae; genus Ariolimax; species Ariolimax columbianus. The sequence goes on along the minus strand of JAVGWX010000017.1, from coordinate 10,560,179 downwards.
TGTGTGTTTGTGTGTGTGTGTGTGTGTGTGCGCGCGCGCGCGCGTGTGTGTGTGTGTGTGTGTGTGTGTGTGTGTGTGTGTAGGACACCAAGGGAACGATGTATGTTCCGGAGTATGTGTATACGCAGATCGATTGAGTCTATGACCACATGTGAGTATACGTTGAACAACATTGAATGTGTAATGAAAAGATCACCTGCCTGAAGGGATCTGAATGTGTAATGAAAAGATCACCTGCCTGAAGGGATCTGAATGTGTAATGAAAAGATCACCTGCCTGAAGTGAACTGAGTGTGAGTAAATCCACAGAATACGATCGTGAAGACGAGTTTTTTTAGAGTGTGTTGAGGGTGCAGATTAGGGGAGGGGAGTGTAGCGGCTAGAACTGGGTTATATTAGTTGGGGGCAATATTCAAAAGCTTGTGCTTACAACCTCTGAAGTAATTAATATTTATATTAATATATATATATATATATATATATATATATATATATATATATATATATATATATATATATATATATATAATGATTGTTGTTGTAATGGTTGTTCTGTTTTGTTGGTTTTGTCGATGTCAGTAAATACGGACCATTACTTGCTATTTGCTGTGTGTGGTCTTGAATTATGTGGATGCATGTGGTAACATTCTAGACAGCTAACCACTGTGGAAACGACTTACGCTTCCCCATTTTTCAAGTTGTAACTCTGCCATTAATATTATCAATGTTTTTCTTGTTATTTTTCATCGACTTGCCACGAACTTTCTCTCTCTCTCTCTCTCTCTCTCTCTCTCTCTCTCTCTCTCTCTCTCTCTCTCTCTCTCTCTCTCTTTTCTCCCACTCTAGTGTTCAGCAAAAACACCATGGATCTGATGATCGTGATTGACAGCAGTAACATCACTGAAGACAACTTTCGCATTCTTCTAAGGGCTCTCCTCGACTTTATTGAAACTCTACCTATTGAACGTGACAAGGTAAATAGTTCATATTTTTGTAGGAAAAATAGTTTGTTGTCTTCTTCTTTTTTGTTTATTCAAACTGTCGTGGATGTTTGAACATTGCGGACAGTCTCAGTGCAGAATTCTTTCATTCTAGACAAAATTACATATATTTTTAAAGCACTTGACTTAGTTGCTCGTCTTCTACATTCAGGTCTTTCTTTTTTTTTTTGTATTTTTTTTAGTTTACGATTTCTACAAGATAGTTGCAGAGCAGCACGGTGCATATACAAACTTCCTTAGTCGCCTCTTACAAAATGTCCAGCAAGTTACAGTGTTATTGTGCTTTACACACCTATCGAGATTTGGTAGAATTGATTCGATTTAAAAAGGGATTCATATGTCCAATGTGACATATGAATTACTTGTTAAATCGAATCAATTCTACTAAATATAACTGTTACTGTAAATGTTACTGTTAGTTGTTTTTATTTCTATTTAATGAAGGCCATTTGTTCCGACGCGGTATTAGAGCCAAACTTGCCTGTGTTATTATACTTTTGATTTTTATTATTATTATTATTATTCTTCGTTCGTTCTCAATCTTCCACTACCAAACCCTGAAAGGGTAAGTAGCAGAATGTAGTCCAGAGAACGGAATGCGTTGTGTCATAGTTTACAGCTTGGCTGCGATATTTCCACCTTTCGGTCCAACACATCCGACTTCAGCAAGCATTTTTTTAGTACCGGGTTAGCATTCGCTCTTCGATCCCTTCTCCTTAGCCAGTCTGCCTTGCTGCAGCCTGTTATCCAGGATCACCGCGTGGAGGTGTAGAAGGGTCTTGGCAGCTCTGGTTCGCTGGCCCTGACGCTAGCAGTCAGCTATGGGTCGCTGACCACTGCAGCTCATGCGCTGCTGAGTATCTTAATCCCATTTTTTATTTTTCAACATCCTCGCCTTATTTTTTCACTATCTCACATTGGGAAAACACTGGCTGAATAAAGCCACTTTATTTCAATGTAGATGATTGCTCATATGGTTGTACTCCTTCTGGAATGAATGCGACACATGATGTCAAAACATGGTATGTGTTATGTGCTGTCAAGCACCTGAGTGATAGTGGTTAGAGAACTTAATTAATAACTACTATACAGAATATGTACGTAACAGATTCGATTTCCCTCCGGTCTGATCAGCCACATCCCACTTTAGATTCAGGCCTTCTGACGTATGAGGAAATTCCATTGAAGCGTCCCATTCTGAGGCTAACTAAATAACGGAATTTGCATGTGTCAACTATCAGTGCAACTATAATAGCGTGTTTGGGAAACAAAGATAGCTATGCGGTTGGTTTCGTGACATGATTCTGTGAAAGGATCACTCTCAACGGTGATTTGTGTTTTGTACCGTGAATTAGTTTGATGTTTCTAAGTAAAACATTGATTGATTATAAACCTTGGCACAATATGAGTTCCTTTATTTAGTTGGCCTTTGAATGTGACGTTTCAAAGGGATTTGTCTGACCTATCTAAAGTAGGCTGTGGTTCAGTTCAGCTGTACATTGATAATTGACTTATCTAGAGTTAGCGAGGGCAAGACAGGTAGATACTTAAATCCTAATGATGGAAGTGGTACAATGGCTAGAATTTTACATGTAACAAGTTTTACCTGAATCGATGTTACAGACTCACTCTATCACCATTTAGCTTTCTTCCTTACAACTATCACTCCGTAACTTATATTAAAACACTAACAATTATTTTAACAGCAGCAAAAACAAATGACTGTTCATTAAACAAAGAGCATACACATTATAACCAAAACAAATAGGCACGTGAATCGTTTTCTATTGTCCATCAACACTTCTTTAACTATAATGTCTCTCAAGAGTTTCGTGCAAATATCACAGGTAGTTCTCTTGTCTTTAGTTAACTTCAGGTTCTATGACATGATCAATTACAGCTAATGTTACATTCACAGTTAAATCTCTTTTGTGTTGATACAAGCCTATCTAGCTAATATGTTTACTGTCAATGTTTCAGTCCTCGCTCGTCTGGCGGCCTCGTTCTTCCTCTCAACTTCTGCAACGTCTGTGCCTGAATAGCCTCTTGTCTCGTTTTCACGCCAGAAAGATAATTTCAGCGATTAGATCTTCTGGTTCTCCTTCTAAGTTGTCTAGTCAGGAATTCTGGGACTGCAGCTGTTCTTGCAGTGTGGTTGTTCTTCAACTCAGGAATAATGCCCTTGCTGACAGGAGTTCTCGTTACTACAACAGAAAACAGTGGTTCTCGTGTCTACAACAGTAGACAGTGGTTCTCGTGTCTACAACAGAAAACAGTGGTTCTCGTGTCTACAACAGAAAACAGTGGTTCTCGTTACTACAACAGAAAACAGTGGTTGTCGTGTCTACAACAGAAAACAGTGGTTCTCGTGTCTACAACAGAAAACAGTGGTTCTCGTGTCTACAACAGTAGACAGTGGTTCTCGTGTCTACAACAGACGACAGTGGTTCTCGTGTCTACAACAGAAAACAGTGGTTCTCGTGTCTACAACAGAAAACAGTGGTTCTCGTGTCTACAACAGACGACAGTGATTCCGTTACTGTAGTTGTCAGGCCACGAGTAACACATGTGACATGACGTGTTGTTGGGGACGAGAACTAATATGTCTACTTTTGACAAGAATGCAGTTAATGCCACTCTAGGGCTTGAAAGTCGGTGTCACGTGTGACAGATGACAGCCTCGAATTAAACACAAACAGTCAAATGCTTACAGGTACGTGTTATCTGGTTTTCTCTCAGTGCTAGTCTCCTTTGGTGACTTCTCTATTATATCTCTCTGGCCAAATTACACAACTTCAGCAGATGTTACTCGCTATCATACCAACTGCACGATATTCTTCTGTTCTGTGATCTCCCCTAATACCATGATTCCCCCAGCTTATATTATATTCTCTCCACATCGGTCAATGACTTCTGTTTTTCTTCAGTTCCTGCGCCTCAACTTTCCTTGAACTATCGTGTCGCTAAAAAAAGGATACCTTGTCTTGAACCTTCTGTGTGACCTAAGAAGTCGTGGGATTTCCCAGTAGGACAGTGGAAAATATCCACTTTGGCTAGACAGTCTTAAACGTTCATTGTTTAAGAATTTCGAACAATGACTGTTCTATGAACTCCATCTCTGACAAAGTTCTAAAGTTATAAGTGGGTGCCACAAACAGTGTTTTCATGGCTTTCCTGGTCCTGCCTCGTGGGACACTTGTAACTCTGTTACATCGAGCTTAAGGATGAGCCTACACTTGGATACCCCTTGCCCTTCATAACGTGAGAATCGCTAACTAAATGCAAACTGGCGTATAACGATGCAGAAAATATAAAAGTGAAAATATAGGGACGATGAGACATACAAATGTTTAGCAACAAAAGATCCAGACTGCCTGACGATGTGCGAAAACCTTACTGGAAACATGTAATATCGATGACATGATGAGGGGACCGACGAGGCAATTCAAGTGGCTGCACATTGTAAATATAATGTCTGACGTGGTGCCTAGGACACGAAAAGGGAGTAAGTAACCTTGACCTTTCTACTCATTGACAACACTTCCACCAAATTTGGTAGAATTCAACTGCATTTTTAAAACAAATGATTGTGTTGAATAAGTGCCTATATATAGCAGATAGAATAAAATATTGGTGAAAGTGTTAAGAATACAATAAAGTGTCCTTAAATTGAAGCAATATTTGGTTCTTGACTAGGTGAACGTTGCAACAATCCCGTTTTCTGTTGTACCAAGAAAGACAAGTTTCACTGGAGACATAGCCATTTTGAGGGAGACTATTCCTAATCTGCTTTTTGGTGGTCAGGCTGCTTTGGTAAATGTCGGCTTTGATGAGGCGTACACTGTGATGATGGTGAGTGTTTGTGGGAAGTGAGAGGGGACATCGCAGTGAGTTGTGGTAGGTGAGTGTCTTTGGGGAAAGGGTTGATGTGATAGTAATGGGTCGTGTGGTAGTTGAGTTTCTTTGGGGAAATGGTAGATGTGATAGTAATGGGTTGTGTGGTAGGTGAGTGTCTTTGGGGAAAGGGTTGATGTGATAGTAATGGGTTGTGTGGTAGGTGAGTGTCTTTGGGGAAATGGTTGATGTGATAGTAATGGGTCGTGTGGTAGTTGAGTTTCTTTGGGGAAATGGTAGATGTGATAGTAATGGGTTGTGTGGTAGGTGAGTGTCTTTGGGGAAAGGGTTGATGTGATAGTAATGGGTTGTGTGGTAGGTGAGTGTCTTTGGGGAAATGGTTGATGTGATAGTAATGGGTCGTGTGGTAGTTGAGTTTCTTTGGGGAAATGGTAGATGTGATAGTAATGGGTTGTGTGGTAGGTGAGTGTCTTTGGGGAAAGGGTTGATGTGATAGTAATGGGTTGTGTGGTAGGTGAGTGTCTTTGGGGAAAGGGTTGATGTGATAGTAATGGGTTGGGTGGTAGGTGAGTGTCTTTGGGGAAATGGTAGATGTAATAGTAATGGGTTGTGTGGTAGGTGAGTGTCTTTGGGGAAAGGGTTGATGTGATAGTAATGGGTTGTGTGGTAGGTGAGTGTCTTTGGGGAAAGGGTTGATGTGATAGTAATGGGTTGTGTGGTAGGTGAGTGTCTTTGGGGAAAGGGTTGATGTGATAGTAATGGGTTGTGTGGTAGGTGAGTGTCTTTGGGGAAAGGGTTGATGTGATAGTAATGGGTTGTGTGGTAGGTGAGTGTCTTTGGGGAAAGGGTTGATGTGATAGTAATGGGTTGTGTGGTAGGTGAGTGTCTTTGGGGAAAGGGTTGATGTGATAGTAATGGGTTGTGTGGTAGGTGAGTGTCTTTGGGGAAAGGGTTGATGTGATAGTAATGGGTTGTGTGGTAGGTGAGTGTCTTTGGGGAAAAGGTTGATGTGATAGTAATGGGTTGTGTGGTAGGTGAGTGTCTTTGGGGAAATGGTAGATGTAATAGTAATGGGTTGTGTGGTAGGTGAGTGTCTTTGGGGAAAGGGTTGATGTGATAGTAATGGGTTGTGTGGTAGGTGAGTGTCTTTGGGGAAAGGGTTGATGTGATAGTAATGGGTTGTGTGGTAGGTGAGTGTCTTTGGGGAAAGGGTTGATGTGATAGTAATGGGTTGTGTGGTAGGTGAGTGTCTTTGGGGAAAGGGTTGATGTGATAGTAATGGGTTGTGTGGTAGGTGAGTGTCTTTGGGGAAAGGGTTGATGTGATAGTAATGGGTTGTGTGGTAGGTGAGTGTCTTTGGGGAAAGGGTTGATGTGATAGTAATGGGTTGTGTGGTAGGTGAGTGTCTTTGGGTAAATAGTTGATGTGATAGTAATGGGTTGCGTACACCAGGGATCCCCTCCCCCCTATCGCGAACATGAGATGCGTGATTCGGCTTGTGTCTGTGAAGTCTAGGAACAAACTGACCCAGACCACAGCCGAAATGGCAGCATCCGCAGACAGACAGGAGGCACAACAAAAATGAAAAAGTTTGGGGTGAAATAGAAAGTGGGGGTGAAAAAACAGTGAGTGGAGTGTGCTATAGATGTCCATCAAGTCAAAAAGAGGAAGATGAGGAGATGATTAGTAGCATAGCAAAGGCAAGTGAAGGGAAATTATTATTAATGGGGGATTTCAACTTTCCAGAAATAAAATGGGATATGGCAGAAGCACTTGTAGAGTCAAAACCTTTTGTTAAGTGCATAACTGAAAATCTTTTAATTCAACATGTAAAAGCAGCCACCAGAGGCAAAAACATACTCGACCTAGTTTTTACTACAGAGGAAAATATTATTGAAAACGTTACCGTTGGGGAACTGTTTGGCTCAAGTGACCATCAAATCATCCGATGGGATCTTATTGCAGGGAAAGAAGTAAACATAAACACGCGAACATATGACTACTCTAAGACAGATGTTAAGAGGATGAAAGAGGCAGCGAACCATATAATCTGGGAAGATATTGTCGGAGGAACAGATGTTGAACAGGAGTGGGAGAGTTTTAAAACAGTTCTAGAAAAGCTAAAAGAGGAATGTGTTCCATATAGGGAGGTAAACCCCAAGCGTAAACAGTGCATAACTAGAATTGTAGTTAAATGTAGAAGAGCTAAAAATAAAGCTAGGAAAAAATATATAGAGGCAGGTAGATCAAAAGAAACATATTTAAAATATTTTGACAAGCAATACATATCTCAGAAAGTGAATTCAACAGCAAAAATTGACTTCGAAAAGAAACTTGCTCAGAGGATCAAGACTGATAGTAAAAGCGTCTTTTCTTATGTTAGAAATAAACAGAGATCGAAGGACAAAGTAGACCCTCTCATAGACAGCACAGGAAAAAAAATTAGTGAGAATATGGAGGCAGCAAATCTACTCAATCACTACTTTAGCACAGTGTACACAAAAGAGGACTGCTCCAAGATCCCAGGGCCTGTAGATATTTTTCAAAGAGACATGGATACAGCAGGATTAGGATCAATCTGTATTAAAGAGGAAATGGTTTTTAAAAAATTAGAGGGGGTGAAAGTGGATAAATGTCCAGGTCAAGATGGTATTCATCCAAAACTGCTGTTTGAAATTAGAGACCAAATAGCAAAACCATTGGCTATATTATGTTTGCACAAGGGATTGTTCCACGGGATTGGAAAGATGCGGGAGTGATGCCCTTATTCAAAAAGGGCACAAAAGCTGATCCAGCAAACTATAGACCTGTGAGCTTAACAAGCATAGTATGTAAATTGTTAGAGTCAATAATCAAAGAAAACATTGTAATGCATTTAGACAAATTTAATATAATTAGAAATAGTCAGCATGGGTTTACCAGAGGGGGATCATGCTTAACAAATCTATTAGAATTCATGGAGGAGGTTACCAAAATGTTAGATAAAGGGGAGCCAGTGGACGTTATTTATCTGGATTTTGCAAAGGCCTTTGATAAAGTACCTCATCAAAGATTATTTCGAAATTTAAAAGCACATGGAATAGATGGTGAAGTTGCCAAATGGATTTAAAATTGGTTAACGGGAAGAAGGCAAAGGGTGGGTATAAATAAGGAGTACTCTGAGTGGTGTGAAGTGAAAAGTGGAGTGCCACAGGGCTCGGTTTTGGGACCAATTTTATTCTTGATATATATAAATGATTTGGACATAGGTATGGGATCCATTATTGCAAAATTTGCTGATGACACAAAACTATGCAGTAGTGTCTCATCTAAAGCAGAAGTGGATATATTGAGATCGAAATTAGATAAAATTCGAGAATGGTCTGTAATCTGGCAAATGGAGTTTCGTGTAGATAAATGTACAGTGATGCACATGGGTAGATCCAATATGGAACATAATTACATAATAGATCATACATGTAAGGTGAGGGAGCAAGTTTAGGTAGCAGTAAAAAAGGCAAATGCAATGTTAGGGATGATACAAAGAAATATTAAACATAGGAGCAAGGAAGTGATAGTCAAACTGTATAAAGCATTAGTTAGACCTAGATTGGAGTACTGTGTACAGGTGTGGAGTCCTTTTCAGAGAGGGGATATAGACATGTTGGAGAGAATACAAAAAAGAGCGACAAAGCTGATAGTGGGATTCCAGAATTACAGTCATTAGGAAAGATTTTAAAAAACCGGCTTACAGTGTCTGGAGGAGAGAAAAATTCGTGGTGACTTAATACAGGTGTATAAGATGATCAGAGGAGTGGATAAGTTAGACTATAACAATTTTTTTTTTATACAACCACCAACAAGAACAAGAGGGCACAGCTACAAGTTGACTAAGGCGAGGTCCAGATTAGATATTAGGAAGTATTTTTTTAGCCAGAGAGTTGTGAATGCTTGGAATGCATTGCCAAGTGAGGTGGTGGAGGCTGGGACGGTCAATGCATTTAAGAATAGATTGGGTGCGTACAGCTTCTAGAGGAAGGTGATGTAAATGGAACTGGTTGTATACAGACTTTGCAGAGTCTTCTAAACCAGTATAAAGACGTTAAGTTAAGTTATAACAATGGCACAAGAATCAATAGAGCGATGTCATGGGACGCTTGGTCAGGTGACAGTACGGAAGACCATAAATAAAGAAGATCATGTCGTTTAAAAGGATGATAGAATGAGAAGATGACCAGCCTGAGTCGCCATTACCCGGGAGAAGGATGCAGAGACAGGTGTACGGGAAGACGTACCTCGAGGTGAAACCACTAGCAAGGGATAATACTTGAGAAGTTTGTACCCATGGATCTATACTGGGCGGTGAGAAAGTCTGGTGCGGGCTTCTCTGCTGGGGTGAGAGTCGGAGTCGATGCTGAGCAGAGCATGATAACATCCTTCAGTTTGAGATTTAAGGTTGAGGCAGTGACTTCGGCATGAGGCGGCTATATATTATTTATTTGATAACTATGTAAGATAACTAGCGAGTGAGCAAGTGAATGATTGACTGACTGTCTGACCGAGTGACTAAGTGAGTGAGTGAATGAGTGATTGACTGACTGTCTGACCGAGCGAGTCAGTGAGTGAGTGAGTTAGGGAATGAGTGACTGATTGTCTGACCGAGCGAATAAGTGAGTGAGAGACTGAATGAGTGACTGGCTGACTGATTGTCTGACCTAGCGAGTCAGTGAGTGAGTGAATGAGTGACTGACTGTCTGACCGAGCGAGTAAGTGAGTGACTGAGTGAATGAATGACAAACTGAATGTCTGACCGCGCGAGTAAGTAAGGGAGTGAATGAGTGACTGACTGACTGTTTGAACGAGCGAGAAAGTGAGTGAGCGAGTGAAGGAGTGACATACTGGCTTTCTGACCGAGTGAGCGTGTGACTGACTGACTGTCTGACCGATCGAGTAGGTGAGTAAGTGAGTGAATGACTGAGTGACTGACTGTCTGACCGAGCAAGTAAGTGTGTGAGCGAGTGAATGAGTTACTTACTGAATGTCGGACCGAGCGAGTAAGTGAGTGAGCGAGTGAATGAGTGGCTTGCTAGCTGTCTGAGCGAGTGGGTTAGTGAGTGAAAGAGTGAGTGAAGGAGTGGCTGACTGACTGTCTGACCAAGCGAGTATGTGAATGAGTGAATGGATGAGTGAATGAGTGACTAGCTAACCTAGTGAGTGAGTGAGTTAATTAGTGAGTAAATGAGTGAGTGAATTAGTTAGTAAATAAGTGAGTAAATTAGTGACTGACTGACTATATGACTATTTGACTGAGTGGGTAAGTGAGGGAATAAGTGAGTGAATAAGTGAATGAATGAGGGAATTAATGAGCGAGTGAATGAGTGAGTGAGTGAATGAATGAGTGAGTGAGTCATTGAATGAGTGAGTAAATGAGTGAGTGAATAAGGTAGTAAATGAGTGAGTGAATGAGTAAGTGAATGAGTGAGTGAGTGAATAAGTGAATGAATGAGGGACTTACTTACTGTTTGACTGTGTGGGTAAGTGAGTGATTAAGTGAATGAGTGAGTGAGTAAATAAGTGAGTGAGTGAATGAGAGAGTGAGAGAGTCCCTGAATGAGTGAGAAGATGAGTGAGTGAATGAGTGAGTGAATGAGTGAGTGAATGAGTGACAGACTTGCTGTCTGACAGAGAGGGTAAGTGAGTAAGTGAGTGAAGGAGGCAGTGAAGGAGTTACTGATTGACTGTCTGACCGAGTGAGTAAATGATAGTGAGTTAATAGGTGAGTGAGTGAATGAGTGAATGACTGTCTGAGCGAGTGAGTGAGGGAGTGAGTGGGTGAGTGATTGAGTGAGTGAGGGACAGACACGCAGTTGCGAAGTAGATTTGTGGCTGAATGAGCAAAAATCTTAATTATCTGCCCTTTCGTCATCAAAGATAATGATTAATTTGATAACAGAAAACCTGACATCCATACATACACACTCCGACTCTTATACAGAAAACCTGACATCCATACATACACACTCCGACTCATACAGAAAACCTGACATCTATACATACACACTCCGACTCTTATACAGAAAACCTGACATCCATACATACACACTCCGACTCTTATACAGAAAACCTGACATCCATACATACCCACTCCGACTCTTATACAGAAAACCTGACATCCATACATACATACTCCGACTTATACAGAAAACCTGACATCCATACATATATACTCCGACTTCTATACAGAAAACCTGACATCCATACATACACACTCCGACTCTTATACAGAAAACCTGACATCCATACATATACATTCCGACTCTTATCTACGAACACAACATTCATTTATCACCTACATTTATTTATCCTGTATGGTTTCAGTCACGATTGAGCCTGAGGCCGGACGCTAGCAAAGTTGTACTTTTTGTGACAGCTAGTAAGTCTCTCCAACCGGCAGAAAGCAAGAAGGTAAGATCACGTTTGCCGTTATCACTGCTAAAACTGTGGCTTTTATACCATGAGAGTGGACCATCATAAATTGGTGGTGACTGTAATAGACTACAGAAGGATTGATTGGCCAGAGACCATTCACATTTAACATCTGAAGCAGAACCGAACAACACACGAGTTGCTCTTTGGAGATGATAAGTGTGTTGTACAGCAGTGAAAATAAACTGCAAAAAACAAGGTGTTCAAAATCACATGAACGCCTGGGCTAAATACGAAGTGTTCAAAATCACATGAACGCCTGTGCTAAATACGAGGTGTGTTCAAAAATCACATGAACGCCTGTGCTAAATACGAGTGTGTTCAAAATCACATGAACGCCTGTGCTAAATACGAGGTGTGTTCAAAAATCACATGAACGCCTGTGCTAAATACGAGGTGTGTTCAAAATCACATGAACGCCTGTGCTAAATACGAGGTGTTCAAAATCACATGAACGCCTGTGCTAATTACGAGGTGTTCAAAATCACATGAACGCCTGTGCTAAATACGAGGTGTTCAAAATCATATGAACGCCTGTGCTGAATACCAGATGTATTAAAAAAGTATCCAACTTTTGGTCTTGAAAAAATGCAAATACTCATCTGGTTTGGAACCATATTCTCTTTCAAAATACTCTCCTTGGGGCTCCACACACTTTTGTCAGATGTCCCGCCAGTGATAGAAGCATTTGTTATTGTTGTTACGGATCCAGTTGCATCCGGGCTCTTGCCCTTCGGCCCAATGCCACGTAATGGTATCTGCACGTGTTTATCAGTTGTTACCTAGTAGCATACAAAATGTTCCATTTATCTGGCTTCGGAAGAAGAAGCATTTTCCTAACAAAGTTGAGCTCTGAGCACTCAGAGAAATGATGATCACTCTTCTTCTTCTTCTTCTTCTTCTTCTTCTTCTTCTTCTTCTTCTTCGTTCGTCTTCAGACCTCGACTTCAGCGACTCTAACAAAGGAAGAAGGTGACTCAAGGCACTTTACACTTCCGTGCAGTTTTTCATGGAAGGACACTGGTTGTTGCCAAATCCTACTTCTTTTGTCAATATACAGTGGACAGGATTGCAAAAAATATGTTCTGCCTTCATGGTGGCTGTGCCGTAGGCACAAAGGTCTGTAGTGCCAATCTTGTACAGATGACATCTAAGTCTGTTGTGACCTGTGCGTAGCGAGAGAATGATCACCTGGTCTCGCCTGGAGAGTTGATGGTAGGTATCGTTTTCTGTGTGGCCAGTGTGGTCTTTTTTCTATTTTGCACTGTACTTTGCCCTGATGAATGCTTTAGTCTCATTGTATGTGATTTCTATATCACTCTGCTGCAGCATTCCTCCCTCTCTGTCGAGTGTGTCTGCCCCCTCGTTGTCTGAAATGTTGCAGTGAGCTGGTATCCATTGGATATGCTTTGTTTCAAGCACTGAGACAGGCGTCCGAGCGAGTCTGCCAGAGCACTGAGTTTATTGTTGTGCTGGTTCTTGGGCGCCATTAACACTGTGAGGGCGTCTGTGAGAATGACCACTGGCAAATGCTGCTGAGTATACTTCGCTTTTTAGTTTTATAAATGGGTGTGTACACAGTTGGCATGGAGTATGTTGTGGATGCATTCTGTTCAGGTGCTTGTTTAGTTGGATGAGTTCGCTTTTCGGTCGGAAAATGGTGCTCTGATCTTTCCTTGTCAGTTGATTTATACTGTCATTTTTATTGGGACTTGCCATATGCATGTAGGCTTTCCACTCCGTGTTTTCCATGGCCCATCTGTTCAGCTAAATTTCTTCTTTTTTTTTTTTGCTGTTCTTATGAGCTATTTGCAAAGTTGTTGATGTGTGTGTGTGTGTGTGTGTGTGTGTGTGTGTGTGTGTGTGTGTGTGTGTTGCTCTTCTTGTATTGATCCTTGCTTCGCTAGGCTGCCTGTCTTGTCACTGCCAGGTGTGTTTGAGTTGGAAATATTCCAGGAAGACCTCTTTGAAAATGGAACAGTGTGACGTCGCATTCCGCTTAATGTCTTTTAGTGACTCAAATCGAGCCCCTTTCAGATGAGTGTTTAGGTCTGTCTCTTCCCTTTCAGATGAGTGTTTAGGTCTGTCTCTTCCCTTTCAGATTAGTGTTTAGATCTGTCTCTTCCCTTTCCCATGAGTGTTTAGGTCTGTCTCTTCCCTTTCCCATGAGTGTTTAGGTCTGTCTCTTCCCTTTCCCATGAGTGTTTAGGTCTGTCTCTTCCCTTTCCCATGAGTGTTTAGGTCTGTTTCTTCCCTTCCCCGTGAGTGTTTAGGTCTGTCTCTTCCCTTTCCCATGAGTGTTTAGGTCTGTCTCTTCCCTTTGCCATGAGTGTTTAAGTCTGTCTCTTCCCTTTCCCATGAGTGTTTAGGTCTGTCTCTTCCCTTTCCCATGAGTGTTTTGGTCTTCTCTTCCCTTTCCCATGAGTGTTTAGGTCTGTCTCTTCCCTTTCCCATGAGTGTTTAGGTCTGTCTCTTCCCTTTCCCATGAGTGTTTAGGTCTGTCTCTTCCCTTTCCAATGAGTGTTTAGGTCTGTCTCTTACCTTTCCCATGAGTGTTTAGGTCTGTCTCTTCCCTTTCCCATGAGTGTTTAGGTATGTCTCTTCCCTTTCCCATGAATGTTTAGGTCTGTCTCTTCCCTTTCCCATGAGTGTTTAGGTCTGTCTCTTCCCTTTCCCATGAATGTTTAGGTCTGTCTCTTCCCTTTCCCATGAGTGTTTAGGTCTGTCTCTTGCCTTTCCCATGAGTGTTTAGGTCTGTCTCTTGCCTTTCCCATGAGTGTTTAGGTATGTCTTTTCCTTTTCCAATGAGTGTTTAGGTCTCTCTCTTCCCTTCCCCATGAGTGTTTAGGTCTGTCTCTTCCTTTTCCCATGAGTGTTTAGGTCTGTCTCTTCCCTTTCCCGTGAGTGTTTAGGTCTATCTCTTCCCTTTCCCATGAGTGTTTAGGTCTGTCTTTTCCCTTTCCCATGAGTGTTTAGGTCTGTCTCTTCCCTTTCCCATGAGTGTTTAGCTTGAAAGACGTCCAAAAAAGGCAAGGAGCCATAGAATAGGGAGCCTGACGAACAAAAGGAAGGTTGTGTTTGGCCAAGAAAGTCTGAACCAGGTGCGAAGAATGGGCCGGTGCGTTATCATAATGGAGCTGCCAAGTTCCCACAAGTCAAGTTGTTTCCAAATAATATCATCACCAAAGCAACAAATGACCTTCAGGGAGTACACGTTGGTAATATTTTGACCTTGTGGTGCGTACTCGTGATGCACAACCTCACTGGAGTCATAGCAAATGGTCAACATGACTTTAACATTGTTGCACACCTGCCTCGCTTCTGTCAGCCTCTGGGATGTGGAATGTGACGACTGCAACTTGGTTTCCGGGTCGCACCTAAAAACCCACGACTCATTATCGAAATCACAGTGTTCAGGCAGTCGTACGGTCCAGCATGTCCTGTGAGACTTTCAGACGGAATTGCTTCTTTTCAATCGTTAGCAGCTCCGGGACAAATTTCTCGGACACTCTCCGCGTAACCAAATCCTCTCTTAAAATGGAGTGTACTGAACCAATGATTATCTCCACCAAATCCTCGCTTAAAATGAAGTGTACTGAACCAATGCTTATCTCCACCACATCCTCGCTTAAAATGGTATGTACCGAACCAATGCTTATCTCCACCAAATCCTCGCTTAAAATGGAGTGTACTGAACCAATGCTTATCTCCACCACATCCTCGCTTAAAATGGTATGTACCGAACCAATGCTTATCTCCACCACATCCTCGCTTAAAATGAAGTGTACTGAACCAATGCTTATCTCCACCACATCCTCGCTTAAAATGGTATGTACCGAACCAATGCTTATCTCCACCAAATCCTCGCTTAAAATGGCGTGTACCGAACCAATGCTTATCTCCACCAAATCATCGCTTAAAATGGCGTGTACCGAACCAATGCTTATTCCCATCTCATTAGCAAGTTCGCGAATGGTGACGTAACGGTTCTCTAAGACCAAGGTCCGTACTGGGTCAATGATATCATTATTTTGCCTTGTAAAGAGCCTACCGAAACGAAATCCACTCTCCACCATTGTGAAGCCATCTTTGAAGCAAGAGTAGCTCTCCTTAATGTGGGTGATGCTCTCCGTATTGTCACCTAAAACCTGTTGATTCATTCGAATGGTTTCCACTTGGGTATCGCCTATCTTTGGGACAAATTTGATACAGCACCGCTTCTCAACTGTTTCCGTCATTTTGTGGTGAATGAAAACCTGACCGGAGCTCTCTACAATCAACACTGATAGGCTGACTGCCAGCGACTGACAGGTGCTCTCTACACTCAACACTGAAAGGCTGACTGCCAGCCACTGACTGGTGCTCTCTACACTCAACACTGAAAGGCTGACTGCCAGCCACTGACTGGTGCTCGCTACACTGAAAGGCTGACTGCCAACGACTGACAGGTGCTCTCTACCGATGTTTTGGACTGAAAGGTGCAAACATCGCAGTAAAGTTATAAACTACATCACAGCGCATGTCGTTCTCTGGACTACATTCTGCTACTTTAAGCCTTTTTAGGGTTTGGTAGCGGGAGGTTGAGAACGAACGAAGCCAAGCCAAGAAAGCAGCTCCGGTGACGTATCAGCTGTCACCACTGCTTAAGACACCTGATTATTAGTTTAGCAGAAAGCAATAGCTGATAAACAGTATACTTATGCCGACTGTGTGCTACCAGTGCCAAACATGAACTCTGCCCAGGGCGCCTGGGACCATAATCTCGAAGTGTGAAATGAAGTTTTAAGAAGGTCATCTGTGTTACCAACAAAGACAGAATGCGAAACGACGACATTCCAAGTATGCACGGCTCTACGTCTTCTGCAGAGTACAATTTCAAGCACAAAATAAGTTGATTCAGGAATCTCATAAGAATGCACTCTCGTGAACTTCCACTGATGGCTTACGGCGCTAGTAGATCTGGCTACAGTTTAAGGATGCGACAGCGAGGCAGGTGAGTAGATGACATTTAGAGTGATCATGCAAAGAAAGTACTCGCTCACAATGACCGACACAACGCACTTGGCGCAGGACAGACGACTTAAGCTCCATATAACGTTCCACGGCACAAGTGGACATAAAACTATCTAATTAACTTACTATATATATATATATATATATATATATATATATATATATATATATAGAGAGAGAGAGAGAGAGAGAGAGAGAGAGAGAGAGAGAGAGAGAGAAATAGCGAATGAGAGAGAGATAGAGAGATAGAAAGAAAGAGAGAGAGAGAAAAAAAAAGAGGGGGAAATTGAACAGTTGCAGGGATCAAGATGCTGAGCAGCGCATGAGCTGCAGTGGTCAGCGACCCATAGCTGACTGCTAGCGTCAGGGCCAGGGAACCATAGCTGCCAACACCCTTCTACACCTCCACGCAGTGATCCTGGATAACAGATTGCAGCAGGGCAGACTGGCTAAGGAGAAGGGATCGAAGAGGGAATGCTAACCCGGTACTCAAAAAATGCTTGCTGAAGTCGGATGTGTTGGACCGAAAGGTGCAAATATCGCAGCCAAGCTGTAAACTACGACACAATGCATTCCGTTCTCTGGACTACATTCTGCTACTTACCCTTTCAGAGTTTAGTAGTGGGAGATTGAGAACGAACGAAGAAGAAGAAGAAGAACAGTTGCATTGGTAAAATATTTGTCTAAACTTTAACAATTGTTGTTTAAGACAGAAGCCATTGTCTGCGATGTAGGTGTCGTCTCTATGTTTCGTAAGGGGCATAAACAAGTAACAAGGAAGAAGAATTGACCAGTAGACCAAGTTTTTCTCCTCAGAGCGCCGACAAATTGAGAAGCATTGGCGTAGAAGTTTGGGCTGTTGGTATCGGTCCTTCTGTGCGGAAGCTTGAGTTATTGGACTTGACAAACAACGCCACCCGAACAATTTTGTTGGACACTTTCAAGTCACTCCTTGGAATCGAGCTTGAGCTAACAGGTCAGTGACTCGATATGTATACATACACACATTCACAGATACATATACACACATATACATACATACACATACATACACACACATACATAAATACACACACCTGTACATACACACATGCATACACCTAAACACACACATACATATAAACATAAATACACACATTTATAAAAACATACAAAAATGCACACATATATACAAAAATGCACACACATATATACATACATACACACACGTTCACACTTACATACACACATACATACATACACACATATATACATACATATACACACATACACACACCTACACACATACATAAATACACACACATACATACATACATACATACATACATACATACATACACACATGCATGCATGCATACATACATACATACATACATACACACACATACATACATACATACATACATACATACATACATACATACATACATACATACATACATACATACATACATACATACATACATACACACATACACATGTACAAAATACACACACATACACACTCAAATACATACATACATACGTACATACATACACATACATATACACACATACACACACATACCCGTATACATAAATACACACACTTACATACGCATACACAAGCATACACACATACACATACACACACATATGACTACATACACACACATACACATACATAACATAACAACACAACACCACACCACAATACACCACACCATACCACAACAAAACACACACACACAGCGCGCGCACGTGCGCACGCACGCACACACGCACGCACATACACACACAGACATCATTAGCTCTTTCCATCTTGTTAGACGATACTAATCGCGTTTAAAAAAAAAAAGGTATGCAACTACAGTCCATGACGGTAACGAATGTGACTCGTAAGACCAATCCGGGCAGAGAAGCGTCTTCCACAGTTTGGGCAAGGAAAGTCAGGACCGTTTGCGGCATCGCATGGTGTGGTGTGTCTTCTCAAACAATGAGTCCTTAGCCTATCAGCAATCAATATCTTCTTTGTCTGTATTCCACGCTTAATCCTGCCCCCCCCCTCCCCACACCCACCCCACCCCGCCATGTAATACAATCCATTCTGTCTTGTTCCCATGATTCCAAATCGATGCCTTCATCATTCATATCCCGCTTGCATACATCCTTGTACCGAAGTAGTGGCCAGCCCCGAGACCTTTCCCCAACTGTAAGTTTCCATAGAAATGATATATTGGTATTCTGCCATCATCCGTCCTCCGAATGTGTGCCAGCCAGCGGAGCCTTTGAAGACTAAGCATGGAAAAGATTGTGGCACTGCCTGTTCTATCCGACACCTCTGCGTTGGTGATCTTGTCTTGCCACCCAACCTCCAGGATTCTGCGCTGTTTAGCCACCTCTCCTGGTGCATGTAGATAGACCATGTCTCACTGCCGTAAAGAAGGGTGTTGAAGACACAAGCTTGGTAAACGTGTTTTTGTTTTAACAGTGAGCTTCTTGTTCTCCTAGACCTTTTCTGTTAATCTGCTCATTGATGTTGCTGCCTTGCCTATCCTGAAATTGATCTCTTGGTCCAGGGATAGTTTATTATTGACTGAGGATCCAAAGTACGTCAAGTGATCTACTACATCGAGAGCTTCATCATCAATGGAGATTACTGGTCGTTTGTTTGCACCCTGGGCCAAAACTTGTGTTTTCATTTTGCTGATTGTTAACCCGAACTCACAGCAGGCATCAGAAAATACAGATCTTAAGATTTGCAGTTCTTCCTCTGAGTGAGTCGTAATTGTGACATCATCCGTAAAGAGCAGTTCTCTCATCAGCACCTGTTTATTTTGGTCTTTCAGCCCTTGGGAATTGAATAGGCACAATATGTGCGAGAATGAATGAAGATACCACCTTCCTGGTCACGAAATGCATGCTTCAGGTGAAGTGAGAAATATATTCCAAAGAGCAAGTACTCAGCCTTGTTTTACTCCGCACTTGATTGGAACTCCTCTGAGGGCGCATAGTTAAAGTTGATGGTGCCTTTCATGTCAGTGTGGAACGACTCGATAATGCTCCGAAGAATCGGTGGGCAACCAGTCCTCCCGAGCGCTTTGAACAGACCCACACGACTGACCAAGTCAAATGCCTTCGTGAGATCTATGAAGGAAATATAAAATGGTTGCTTTTGTTCTCTACATTTCTCTTGCAACTGTCGTAACGAGAATATCATATCTGTGGTAGACCTATTCCCACGAAAACTGTACTGTGACTCTGGGTAAACCTGGTCGCCTAGGACCTGAAGTCTGCACACCAGTACACAGAAGCGAAATTCCTCACGCCGGTCCCCCTTGTTCTTGTACAATGATCGAATCTTTGAAATCCTGTGAGACCTGTCCTTCATGCCAGCATAATCCTATCAACTAGTGTATTTGTGGAGCAAGTATGTCCTTTACACTTCCGGTGACCTCTATTGCCTTGCCATTAGCAAGGTCAGCAATAGCACAGTTAACTTCTGCCATAGTTGGCAGCGAGTCCAACTGGGCATCTTGGATATTCTCACATAACTGTATCCAATAGTCGATTGCACACTGTCTAGCTGTCCTTTGCACTTCTTTTCTCGCTTGTTTCAATACATTGAGAGTGTTTCGTGTCTTTGTTTCTTAGTGTCAAACAAGTCTTGATTCCTGTGTTCTCTAGTGCCATAAGCTGTTACTGCTGCTTTGAGGGGAGCTTCTTTGAACAATTTCCAGCTGTACAGTGTTCCTCCCACTCTGCTTTAGTCGCTTTTTACTGCATGTTGTAAGGGTTACGGAGCTCCTATATGTGTGAAATCAGGTATATATTTAATTAATATATCAGCCATGCACACACACACACACACACATTGTCGTAGGGGTGTGAGATGTTAGTGATCTCCAAAGGCTCGGCTATATGAGGGTGGTAGCCATCTCCTCTCCCTGGTCGTTTTTACTTCCCCGAATGAACCGGTACCCATTTAATGCTGGGTCGACATGGAAGCCGTTGCTGAATGAAAAAAAACCTTTTCCGCCCCAACTGGGTGAATGAACCCAGGACCACTCAGATGCGAAGCCCGCTCGTTAACCACTGTGCTGCGCGGCTCCCTTGACGTATTAATAAAAAGTATCTCTAATGGCTTCATAATTCCGTAGCCACTGGATCTAGCCTACTAAACACAGGTTTATCGATAACTCTAATGTGCACGTAGCCTGAGTCACCTCTGCGCTGTTCGTCTGGTTTGTTTGTAGTAGTGTTTTGTCCTTGCACGTATGATCTGCATTCGTTACATTGTAATGGAGGGGTAAACATATAAATGATTTTGCATCCAATTTAGTCAAAAACATGGCGAAACAGGTAAACATACAAATATTAAAGTTCCATAGCACGGGGACGATTGCTTGAGTCTTACATACGTTTATGAATAGTATACGAGATGTGTTCAAAATGTATCCGACCTTTATTATTTTCGTGGAAACAAATGTAGTATGGGTGTTGTCCTTTGTCAGGGAGGAATATGACACCGCTTTAAGCATGCGTCAATTTTTCCTGCCCGCAGATTGCGTCTCTCGTTGGCTATCAGCCTTTCAGTGTTGAGAGTAATGAGCACCCGTCAGTCGCTGTCAGCCTTTCAGTGTTGAGTGTAATGAGCACCCGTCAGTCGCTGGCTGTCAGCCTTTCAGTGTTGAGTGTAGTGAGCACCCGTCAGTCGCTGGTAGTCAGCCTTTCAGTGTTGAGTGTAATGAGCACCCGTCAGTCGCTGTCAGCCTTTCAGTGTTGAGTGTAATGAGCACCCGTCAGTCGCTGGCTGTCAGCCTTTCAGTGTTGAGTGTAGTGAGCACCCGTCAGTCGCTGGTAGTCAGCCTTTCGGTGTTGAGTGTAATGAGCACCCGTCAGTCGCTTGCTGTCAGCTTTTCAGTGTTGAGTGTAGTGAGCACACGTCGTGCTTTCCTTCACCAAGTACGCAGCAATGTCAAGGTCATGTTGGCCGTTATCTATTACTCCCGTGCGGTTGTGCATCACTATTACGCGCCACAAGATGAAAACATTACCAAAGAGTTCTACCTGAATGGCACCCGTCACCTTTGTGATGCTGTTCGACGCAAACGGCCGGACCAGCGCACAGCGGGAACTTGGCAGCTCCAAAGTGGCATCGCATCCGCCCATTCCTTACATATGATTCAGACTTTCTTGACCAAACATAACCTTCCTCTGGTTCGCCAGGCTCCCTATTCCCCCAACATGACTCCTGCGGTTATTGGCTGTTTCCCAAGCTGAAAATTCATCCGACACGGACCCGATTTGAGTCACGAGAAGACATAATGCGGAATGCGACGTTCCAGCTGTACTCCATTCTCAAAGAGGCCTTCCTAGAATGCTTCCAACAAGGACAAGATCTTTGGGAGAAGTGTGTGGTGTTCCAAGGCTCGCTGGGAGAAGTGTGTGGTGTTCCAAGGCTCGCTGGGAGAAGTGTGTGGTGTTCCAAGGCCGGCTGGGAGAAGTGTGTGGTGTTCCAAGGCCCGCTGGGAGAAGTGTGTGGTGTTCCAAGGCCGGCTGGGAGAAGTGTGTGGTGTTCCAAGGCCCGCTGGGAGAAGTGTGTGGTGTTCCAAGGCCCGCTGGGAGAAGTGTGTGGTGTCCAATGAGAACACTTTGAAGATGATTATGGTTTCAAACCTCCAGATGGGGACGGCGTGGCCTAGCTGTTTAGTGGCACGGCTCAAAACCCGAAGGTGCCGGGTTCGATCCCCATCACAGCACCGGCCGTTACCCCGGGGAAGCAAACCCTTATTAAGTGCAGAAGGAAGCAGACCCTTACATAAAATGCATGCTGAAGTCGGATGCACTGGGCCGACAGGCGCAAAAAAACCACAGTGCAACGCACACCGCCTTGGGGAAAAGGGAAAAAAGGCGAACGTAAAAAAACAAAAAACCTCCAGATGAGTAAGTGTATTCTTCCGTCCGAAAGGTGGGATACTTTTTGAACAAATCTCGAATACGCTTAATAGATGGTCGTGAAAATATTCAGAGCGAGATCTGGTATGTCTGCAGCCAGCAACAGGGAAAACAATGTCTAGCGTGTATATCCACCTGTGCTGAGAAATCAAAGAAACATCGTTCGTGAGTTCTCTGAAAACGTATACATTAGTTTCAGTTCAGCCGATTCTTGCGAATGTTTCAGATTTGAGATCGTCTAATCCAAATTTGTTGCACAATTGATTGTAGGTGATCAGAAAGAGGCCCATGTGTTAGCTGCTCGCTATCAATTAATCTTAGGTATGACGTAATAATAGATCATGTCACACATTTTGAATATCTGGGCTCCAGAATTGACAAAAATGGTGACTGCTCGAAAGAAATCAGATGAAGACTAGCTATGGCAATGCAGAGACTGAACAGCCTGAAGAAATTATGGCAGGGCACCAACAAAACGATAAAAGTAAAAGTCTTGAGAGCCTGTGTTGTTCCTGTGGCAGCTTATGGTTGTGAAGCATGGACGATTACCAAAACTTCTAGACAAAGAATCGAATCCTTCGAGTCAAAATGTTACAGAAAGATCCTCAGAATACCCTGGACAGAGAAAAGAATAAATGTAGACATTCGGCAAGAGTTGAGCATAGAGGAGAACTGGTTTATCAATTCCATTTTGGCTAGAAAATGCAAATACTTTGGTCACATCAAGAGACACACCGGTCTTGAGAGAACGGTGATAGAAGGTATGGTGCCAGACAAAAGAGGAACGGGTAGACCAAGAAGACGATGGCACCAATATATCCAGGAGTGCCTGAGTATGACAGTGGCGGAAGCTGGTGTTTTGGCAAGGGAACGAAATTCTTTCAGACAGACTGTGATGGGAGCGACGTTCTAAAAAGGACATGCTACATGATGATGACGTAATAAACCTCACGGAAACTCGTGGTCATCCCCATCCGCTTTGTCCCTGGTTTCAAAATGGCGAGAGAATTCATATCGGTACAGTAGAAGGACTAAATCACATTGGTGTGGTAAGTTTCATTTTTGCAAGCCGTGATGTTAAAAACGTTATTTCGGCAAATATAATGTCCTCGCGGCTTGCAACATTAGAAAAGTTTCGGTACAGAAGAAAACACTTCTCGTCATCCAATGCCACACCCTCGCCGTCCCCTCATACTGCCAGCTGTTCGGATGTTCTGTGAGGACCGCGAACGGCTGCTAGTTTACCTGCCTATCCAACAATGATCCTGGGTGATTTCAATGTAAGAATAGTCGCCAAACGGAAAAAAAGAACACTTGTGAGCATTTTTCGTTGATCAGCGAAACGGTCGAGGATAACGCTTAGCCATATTTTCAAAAACTCAAAAATTCGAGATTAACACTTAAAAAAGAAATAATATTTTGGAAAAGGTTGGAAATAAAATTCTCTAAATTGAAAAACTAGGGCGGCAATTGACTATGTATCATGCAACATAGAAGTATCACGTCGTTTAGATATATGTATTGACTTCACACCAATCGAAATTACAAACCTTTAGCACGCTGCACACATTTTGAGAACATTTTCGCAAACTAATTTTTCGCCTTGGTAGTTCACCGGCTACTAGTAGTTGGCTTTCAAAGCTTTTAACTTTTCTGTTTGTTAGTCAATAAATATGATTTTCTTGTGTGTATATACAAAAATGGGTAAAGAAATTGTTGGTGTTATTGTTTTTGTTGCGTGCTTGTTAGTTTCTGAGATTAAAAGAAGATCAAGGTGAAAATGTATTGGAAAACAAATATATGTTGTCTCGACATCTAGGCCTTGTCGCTCGGATAGAAATCCATGGAAACGACAACAACGTATCGATACTGTGTTTGTAATATCGACACAGCTGTCAGTTTTCAATTCAAACGTAGTTATTACACCTAAACAAACAATATAAACAGATCTACTCGATAAAGATCTTTCCCAACAACCTACTTCGTCTTTCTCAAAAATATCGGCCGGCTCCAATCCACGTAATAAGAAGATAATTCGTGTAAATCCATTTGTAATCTAACAAACAATACTTTTACAGGCAAATATTGTGTCAAAATTGGTTGGACGAGAGCGTACTAAAGGACCAGAACTGTCTTCTTCAAAAAACACAACAGAGCCATAACGGGGAGCAGTTGTACCAAGCTTCTAGATACAATCACACGGCAAGACCAGCTAGTCTCTGGGTCTCCAATCTCAGAATGTTGCTTAACTTGATTAGATGCTCAATAAATGTATTGATGCTGCAAAGATTCCGGGATAAAAACAAGTGCACGTAAATTAAAGAAACGACTTACCAATTACTCGACATACGAAGGCTAAATTCATGTCAAGTCAAATTTAGAGTAAATTAATTGTTGTTTCCAAATAAGGTATTTAAAAGACAACAAAATTAGAACAAAGAAGCTTAAGGGCAATCAGCCGCATCATATTAACACAAACACAACCATTGTGAAAGCAGTGATTGGCATCCATATTTTCAGTGGGAAACACACAAAATTGTCATATTTACGCACACAAACTCATCAATGCATATTTTCTCATACAAGCCATTACATTTTTGTGTTTGTGCGTGCTTTTCAGTGAATATTTCGCTTAATTACACTGTGAATATGTCTACCACTACTCCAAAGAGGGTAACACCTACCACTACTCCAAAGATGGTAACAACTACCACTACTCCAAAGAGGGAAACAACTACCACTACTCCAAAGATGGTAACAACTACTACTACTCCAATGAGGGAAACATCTACCACTACTCCAAAGATGGTAACAAGTACCACTACTCCAATGAGGGAAACACCTACCACTACTCCAAAGAGGGAAACACCAACCACTACTCCAAAGATGGTAACAACTACTACTACTCCAAAGATGGTAACACCAACCACTACTCCAAAGATGGTAACAACTACTACTACTCCAAAGATGGTAACAACTACCACTTCTCCAAAGATGGTAACAAGTACCACTACTCCAAAGATGGTAACAACTACAACTACTCCAAAGATGGTCACGCCTTCTACTGCTCCAAAGACACCACCTACAAATGCTCCAATGGTAACACCTACCACAGTCTCAATGGTAACACCTACCACTGCTCCAATAACACCACCTACTAATGCTTCAATGGTAACACCTACCACTGCTCCAATGACACCACCTACTAATGCTTCAATGGTAACACCTACCACTGCTCCAACGACACCACCTACTAATGCCTCAATGGTAACACCTACCACTGCTCCAATGACACCACCTACTAATGCTCCAATGGTAACACCTACCACTGTCCCAATGGTAACACCTACCACTGCTCCAATGACACCACCTACTAATGCCTCAATGGTAACACCTACCACTGCTCCAACGACACCACCTACTAATGCCTCAATGGTAACACCTACCACTGCTCCAATGACACCACCTACTAATGCTCCAATGGTAACACCTACCACTGTCCCAATGGTAACACCTACCACTGCTCCAATGACATCACCTACTAATGCTTCAATGGTAACACCTACCACTGCTCCAATGACACCACCTACTAATGATTCAATGGTAACACCTACCACTGCTCCAACGACACCACCTACTAATGCCTCAATGGTAACACCTACTTCTGCTCCAATGACACCACCTACTAATGCTCCAATGGCAACACCTACCACTGTCCCAATGGTAACACCTACCACTGCTCCAATGACACCACCTACTAATGCTTCAATGGTAACACCTACCACTGCTCCAATGACACCACCTACTAATGATTCAATGGTAACACTTACCACTGCTCCAACGACACCACCTACTAATGCCTCAATGGTAACACCTACCACTGCTCCAATGACACCACCAACTAATGCTCCAATGGTAACACCTACCACTGTCCCAATGGTAACACCTACCACTGCTCCAATGACACCACCTACTAATGCCTCAATGGTAACACCTACCACTGCTCCAACGACACCACCTACTAATGCCTCAATGGTAACACCTACCACTGCTCCAATGACACCACCTACTAATGCTCCAATGGTAACACCTACCACTGCTCCAACGACACCACCTACTAATGCCTCAATGGTAACAACTACCACTGCTCCAATGACACCACCTACTAATGCCTCAATGGTAACACCTACCACTGCTCCAATGACACCACCTACTAATGCTTCAATGGTAACACCTACCAATGTCCCAATGGTAACACCTACTACTGCTCCAATGACACCACCTACTAATGCTCCAATGGTAACACCTACCACTGTCCCAATGGTAACACCTACCACTGCTCCAATGACACCACCTACTAATGCTCCAATGGTAACACCTACCACTGCTCCAATGACACCACCTACTAATGCCTCAATGGTAACACCTACCACTGCTGCAGAAATACCAGCACTAACCATGCAACCATCCAGTCTCCTAGGTGCCTCAGCTTCAAGTTTTCACGCTACTCAGACATTCACTGATGCTCCAGCCGTCATGCCATCGTCAGACGTAACCATGACAGATGTTTCAGGACCCACATCAACTGCTTCTAGCATCACAAAGATTCCTTTGATAACCACGTACACATCTACAATAACGACAGACTTAATCTATACATCGACAATCCCTACAGCCTCCACCTACATATCTACAATCCCTACGGTCTCTATCAACACATCTAAAGTCCCTACACCTAATACCTACACATCAACAAACTCTGTAGCTTCAGCTTACCTATCTACAACCCATCCAACGTCCACCTACACATCTACAATTCCTGCAACCTCCACTTACTCATCTATAAACCCTGCAACCTCCACCTACACATCGAGAATCCCTGAAGCCTCCACTTACATATCTACAACCCTTACATCGTCTACCTACACATCTTCTATCCCTGTAGCCTCCACCTATACATCTACATTCCCTGTAGCCTCCACCAATACATCTACAACCTATCTAGCCTCCACCTATACATCTACAATCCCTGCAGCCTCCAGCTACACATCGATAATCCCTACAGCCTCTACCTACACATCAACAATCCCTACAGCCTATAGCTACATATCGACAATCCCTACAGCCTCCACCTACACATCGACAATCCCTACAGCCTCCACCTACACATCGACAATCCCTGCAGCCTCCACCTACACATCGACAATCCCTACAGCCTCCACTTACATATCTACAATCCCTACAGCCTCCACTTACATATCTACAATCCCTACAGCCTCCACCTACATATCTACAATCCCTACAGTCTCTATCTACACATTTAAAGTCCCTACACCTAATACCTACACATCCACAAACTCTGTAGCTTCAGCTTACCTATCTACAACCCATCCAACGTCCACCTACACATCTTCAATTCCTGCAACCTACACCTACACATCGATAATCCCTGCAGCCTCCACTTACTCATCTATAAACCCTGCAACCTCCACCTACACATCGACAATCCCTACAGCCTCCACCTACACATCAACAATCCCTACATCCTCCACCTACACATCGACAATCACTACAGCCTCCAGCTACACGTCGACAATCCCTACAGCCTCCACTTACACATCGACAATCCCTACAGCCTCAAGCTATACGTCGACAATCCCTACAGTTTCGACCTACACGTCGACTATCCCTACAGCCTCGACTAACACATCTACAATCCCTACAACCTCCAGCTACACATCTACAATCCCTACAGCCTCCATTTACACATCGACAATCCTTACAGCCTCCAGCTACACATCGACAATCCCTACACCTTCGACTAACACATCGACAATCCCTACAGCCTCCACTTACATATCGACAATCCCTACAGCATCCACCTACACATCAACAATCCCTACAGCCTCGACTAACACATCGACAATCCCTACAGCCTCCACTTACCTATCGACAATCCCTACAGCCTCCTCCTACACATCAACAATCCCTACAGCCTCCATCTACACATCGACAATCATTACAGCCTCCACCTACACATCGAGAATCCCTGAAGCCTCCACTTACACATCTACAACCCTTACATCGTCTACCTACACATCTTCTATCCCTGCAGCCTCCACCTATACATCTACATTCCCTGTAGCCTCCACCAATACATCTACAATCTATCTAGCCTCCACCTATACATCTACAATCCCTGCAGCCCCCACCTCCACATCAACAATCTCTACAGCCTATAGCTACACATCGACAATCCCTACATCCTCTACCTACACATCAACAATCCCTACAGCCTATAGCTACACATCGACAATCCCTACAGCCTATACCTACACATCAACAATCCCTACAGCCTCCACGTACACATCAACAATCTCAACAGCATCCACCTACACATCGACAATCGCTACAGCCTCCACTTACATATCGACAATCCCTTCAGCCTCCTCCTACACATCGACAATCCATACAGCCTCCACCTACACACCGACAATCCCTACAGCCTCCACTTACAAATCGACAATCCCTACAGCATCCACCTACAAGTCAACAATCTCTACAGCCTTCACCTACACATCTACAATCCCTACAGTCTCTATCTACACATCTAAAGTCCCTACACCTAATGCCTACACATTAACAAACTCTGTAGGTTCAGCTTACCTATCTACAACCCATCGAACGTCCATATACACATCTACAATTCCTGCAACCTACACCTACACATCGATAATCCCAATAGCCTCCACCTACACATCTATAAGCCCTGCAGCCTCAACCTTCACATCTATAAACCCTGCAGTCTCCACCTTCACATCTATAAACCCTGCAGCCTCCACCTACACATCGACAATCCCTACAGCATCTACTTACAAATCGACAATCCCTACAGCCTATACCTACACATCAACCACCCCTACAGCCTCCACCTACACATCGACAATCCCTACCACCTCCACTTACATATCTACAACCCTTACATCGTCCACCTACACATATCCTATCCCTGCAGCCTCCACATATACATCTTCAGTACCTGTAGCCTCCACCTATACATCTACAAACCCTGTAGCCTCCACCTATACATCTACAATCCATGTAACCTCCACCTATACATCTGCAACCGTTACAGCCTCCACCTATACATCTACATTCCCTGTAACCTCCACCTACACATCGACAAAACCTGCAGCCTCCACCTACACATCTACAATCCCTACAGCCTCTTCCTACACATCTACAATCCCTACAGCCTCTACCTACACATCGACAATACATACACCCTCCACCTACACATCGACAATCCCTACAGCCTCCACCTACACATCAACAATCCCTACAGCCTCTACTTACATATCTAAAACCCTTACATCGTCCACCTACACATCTACTATCCCTGCAGCCTCCACCTATACATCTTCAATCCCTGTAGCCTCCACCTATACATCTACAATTCATGTAGCCTCTACCAATATATCTACAATCCCTACTGCCTCCAGCTACACGTCGACAATCCTTACAGCCTCCACTTACATACGGACAACCCCTACAGCCTCCACCTACACATCGACAATCCCTACAGCCTCCACTTACATATCTACAGCCCTTACATCGTCCACCTACACATCTCCTATCCCTGCAGCCTCCACATATACATCTCCAATCCCTGTAGCCTCCACCTATACATCTACAATATCTGTAGCATCCACCTATACATCTACAATCCCTGTAACCTCCACCTATTCATCTGCAACCGTTACAGCCTCCACCTACACATCGACAAACCCTGCAGCCTCCAACTACAAATCTACAATCCCTACACCCTCCACCTACACATCGACAATCCCTACAGCCTATAACTTCACATCATCAATCCCTACAGCCTCCACCTACACATCGACAATCCCTGCAGCCTTCACTTACATATCGACAATCTCTACAGCCTCCACTTACATATCGACAATCCCTACAGCCTTCACATACACATCAACAATCCCTACAGCCTCCACTTACACATCGACAATCCCTACAGCCTCCACCTACACATCGACAACCCCTACAGCCTCCACCTACCCATCGACAATGTCTATAGCCTCCACCTACACATCAACAATCCCTACAGCCTCTACCTACACATCAACAATCCCAACAGTCTCAACCTACACATCGTCAATCCCTGTAGCCTCCACTTACATATCTAAAACCCTTACATCGTCCACCTTCACATCTACTATCTCTGCAGCCTCCATCTATTCATCTACAATCCCTGTAGCCCCCAACTATACATCTTCAATCCCTGTAACCTCCACCTACACATCTGCAACCGTTACAGCCTCCACCTACACATCGACAACCCCTACAGCCTCCACCTACACATCGACAATGTCTATAGCCTCCACTTACATATCTACAACCCTTACATCGTCCTACACATCTTCTATCCCTGCAGCCTCCACTTATACATCTACAATCTCTGTAGCCTCCACCTATACATCTACAATCCCTGTAACCTATATCTATACATCTGCAACCGTTACAGCATCCACCTACACATCGACAATCCCTACAGCCTCCACCTACACATCAACAATCCCTGCAGCATCCACCTACACATCAACAATCCCTGCAGCATCTACCTACACATCAACAATCCCTGCAGCATCCACCTACACGTCAATAACCGATGTAGCCTCCACCTACACATCTTCAATCCTTCCAACCTCCACCTACATATCTTCAATCATTACACACTCCACCTACACATCTAAAAGCCATGCAGCATCCAGATACACATCTATAAACCCTGCAGCCTCCACCTACACATATTTAAACACTACAGCATCCACCTACACATCTACAATCCCTTCTGCCTCCACCTACACATCACCAATCCCTACAGCCTCCACCTACACATCATCAATCCCTACAGCCTCCACCTACACATCATCAATCCCTACAGCCTCCACCTACACATCTACAATCCCTGCAGACTCCACCTACACATCTACAATCCCTGTAGCCTCCACCTACACAACTACAATAACTACAGCCTCCACTTACATATCTACAAACCTTACATCGTCCACCTACACATCTTCTATCCCCGCAGCCTCCACCTACACATATACAATCCCTACAGCTTCTTCCTACACAACTACAATCCCTACTGCCTCGACCTACACATCAACAATCCCTACACCCTCCACCTACACATCGACAATCCCTACAGCCTCTTACTACACATCGATAATCTCTACAGCCTCCACCTACACATCGACAATCCCTACAGCCTCTTCCTACACGTCTACAATCCCTACATCCTCTTCCTACACATCGACCATCCCTACAGCCTCCACCTACACATCGATAATCCCTACAGCTTATACCTTCACATCAACAATCCCTGCAGCATCCACCTACACATCAACAATCCCTGCAGCATCCACATACACATCAATAACCGATGTAGCCTCCACCTACACATCTTCAATGATTACACACTCCACCTACACATCTAAAAGCCATGCAGCATCCACATACACATCTATAAACACTACAGCCTCCACCTACACATCGTCAATCCCTGCAGACTCCACCTACACATCTACAATCCATGTAACCTCCACCTATACATCTTCAACAGTTACAGCCTCCTACTACACATCTACAATCTCCACCTACACATCAACAATCCCTGCAGACTCCACTTACACATATTCAATCCCTACAGCCTCCACCTACACATCTTCAATCCCTGTAGCCTCCACTTACATATCTAAAACCCTTACATCGTCCACCTTCACATCTACTATCTCTGCAGCCTCCATCTATTCATCTACAATCCCTGTAGCCCCCAACTATACATCTTCAATCCCTGTAACCTCCACCTACACATCTGCAACCGTTACAGCCTCCACCTACACATCGACAACCCCTACAGCCTCCACCTACACATCGACAATGTCTATAGCCTCCACTTACATATCTACAACCCTTACATCGTCCTACACATCTTCTATCCCTGCAGCCTCCACTTATACATCTACAATCTCTGTAGCCTCCACCTATACATCTACAATCCCTGTAACCTATATCTATACATCTGCAACCGTTACAGCATCCACCTACACATCGACAATCCCTACAGCCTCCACCTACACATCAACAATCCCTGCAGCATCCACCTACACATCAACAATCCCTGCAGCATCTACCTACACATCAACAATCCCTGCAGCATCCACCTACACGTCAATAACCGATGTAGCCTCCACCTACACATCTTCAATCCTTCCAACCTCCACCTACATATCTTCAATCATTACACACTCCACCTACACATCTAAAAGCCATGCAGCATCCAGATACACATCTATAAACCCTGCAGCCTCCACCTACACATATTTAAACACTACAGCATCCACCTACACATCTACAATCCCTTCTGCCTCCACCTACACATCACCAATCCCTACAGCCTCCACCTACACATCATCAATCCCTACAGCCTCCACCTACACATCATCAATCCCTACAGCCTCCACCTACACATCTACAATCCCTGCAGACTCCACCTACACATCTACAATCCCTGTAGCCTCCACCTACACAACTACAATAACTACAGCCTCCACTTACATATCTACAAACCTTACATCGTCCACCTACACATCTTCTATCCCCGCAGCCTCCACCTACACATATACAATCCCTACAGCTTCTTCCTACACAACTACAATCCCTACTGCCTCGACCTACACATCAACAATCCCTACACCCTCCACCTACACATCGACAATCCCTACAGCCTCTTACTACACATCGATAATCTCTACAGCCTCCACCTACACATCGACAATCCCTACAGCCTCTTCCTACACGTCTACAATCCCTACATCCTCTTCCTACACATCGACCATCCCTACAGCCTCCACCTACACATCGATAATCCCTACAGCTTATACCTTCACATCAACAATCCCTGCAGCATCCACCTACACATCAACAATCCCTGCAGCATCCACATACACATCAATAACCGATGTAGCCTCCACCTACACATCTTCAATGATTACACACTCCACCTACACATCTAAAAGCCATGCAGCATCCACATACACATCTATAAACACTACAGCCTCCACCTACACATCGTCAATCCCTGCAGACTCCACCTACACATCTACAATCCATGTAACCTCCACCTATACATCTTCAACAGTTACAGCCTCCTACTACACATCTACAATCTCCACCTACACATCAACAATCCCTGCAGACTCCACTTACACATATTCAATCCCTACAGCCTCCACCTACACATCTTCAATCCCTGCAGCCTCCACCTACACATCAACAATCTCTGCAGACTCCACCTACACATCGACAATCCCTGCAACCTCCACCTACACATCTGCAATCCCTGCATCCTCCATCTACACATCTACAATCCCTGCAGCCTCCACCTACACAACTACAATCCATACAACCTCCACTTACATATATACAACCCTTACATCGTCCACCTACACATCTTCTATCCCTGCAGCCTCCACCTATACATCTACAATCCCTGTAGCCTCCACCTATACATCTGCAACCGTTACAGCCTCCACGTACACATCTACAATTCCTGCAGCCTCCACCTACACATCTTCAATCCCTGCAACCTCGAATTATACATCTACAATCCCTACAGCCTCTTCCTACACATCGACAATCCCTACAGCCTCTTTCTACACATCGACAATCCCTACATCCTCTACCTACACATCAACAATCCCTACAGCCTCCACCTTCACATCGACAATCCCTACAGCCTCTTCCTACACATCGACAATCCCTACAGCCTCTTCCTACACATCGACAATCCCTACTGCCTCCACCTACACATCGTCAATCCCTGCAGACTTCACCTATACATCTTCAACAGTTACAGCCTCCACCTACACATCTACAATCCCTGTAGCCTCCACCTATACATCTTCAACAGTTACAGCCTCCACCTACACATCTACAATCCCTGTAGCCTCCACCTATACATCTACAACAGTTTCAGTCTCCAGCTACACATCTACAATCCTTGATGACTCCACCTATACATCTACAACTACTACACCCTGCACCTACACGTCTACAACCTCTACATCATCCACCTACACATCTTCTAGCCCTGCAGCCTCCCCATATACATGTGCAGCCGTTACAGCCTCCACCTATACATCTACAATCCCTGCAACCTCCACCTACACATCTACAATCCCTGCAGCCTCCACCTACACATCCAGAATCTCTCCAGCCTCCACATATATATCTACAATCCCTGCAGACTCTACCTACACATCTACAATCTCTACACCCTCCAGCTACACATCTACAATACCTACAGACTCCACCTACACTTATGCAGTACCTACAGATCCCACCTTTATATCTACATTCCGTGCAGCCTCCACCTACACATCGACAATCCCTACAGCCTACACCTACACATCGACAATCCCTACAGCGTCCACCTACACATCGACAATCCCTACAGCCTACACATCGACAATCCCTACAGCCTCCGCCTACATATCGACAATCCCTACAGCCTACACCTACACATCTACAATCCCATCAGCCTCTACTAACACGTCTACAATCTCTGCAGACTCCTCTTACACATCTATAATTTCTACAGACTCCACCTACACATCTACAACCCATAACGCCTCCACCTACACAACTACAATCCCTGCAGCCTCCACTTACACATCTACAATCCATACATCGTCCACTTACACATCTTCTATCCCTGCAGCCTCCGCCTATACATCTGCAACCGTTAAAACCACCACTTATACATCTACAATCCCTGCAGCCTCCACCTACACACCTACAATCCCTCCAGCTTCAACCTACACATCTACAACCACTACAGCCTTCACCTACACATCGAAAATCCCTGCAGCCTCCACCTACACATCGACAACCCCTGCTACCTCTACCTACACATCGACAATCCCTGCAGTCTCTACCTACACGTCTACAATCTCTACATTATCCACCTACACATCTTCAATCATTTCAGCCTCCACCTACATATCTTCAATCATTACACCCTCCACCTACACATCAAAAATCCTTGCAGCCTCCACCTACATATCAACAATCCCTGTAGCCTCCACCTTCACATACACAATCCCTGCAGACTCTACCTACACATCAACAATCTCTCCAGCCTCCATCTACACATCTGCAATCCCTACAGCCTCAGCCTACACATATATAAACCTCACAGCCTCCACCTACACATCTATAAACCCGACAGCCTCAGCCTACACATATATAAACCCTACAGCCTCCACCTACACATCTATAAGCCCGACAGCCTCAGCCTACACATCTATAAACCCTACAGCCTCAGCCTACACATATATAAACCATGCAGTCTCCACAAAAATATTATCAATCTCTACAGCATCTACCTACACATCTACAATTCCTGTAGCTTCCACCTACACACCTACAATCTCTACAGTCTCTACCTGCACATCTACAATTCCTGTAGCTTCCTCCTACAAATACACAATCCCTGAAGCATCCACCTATACGTCTACAACCTCTACAGCATCCTCCTATACATCTACATTCCCTACGTTCTCCGCTTACACATCTACAATCTCTCCAGTCTCCACCGACACATTTACAATCCATACAGCCTTCATTTTCACATCAACAATCCCTGCAGCCTCCACCTACACACCGACAATCCCTACAGCCTCCGCCTACACACCGACAATCCCTACAGCCTCCGCCTATACATCTACAATCATTACACTCTTCACATACACATCGTCAATTCCTACACCTATCCCCTACATATCTACAATTCCTACAGCCGCCACCTATCCATTTGCATTACCTACATCCTCAACCTACACATTTACAACCCCTTTAGCTGCCCCTTACACATCTTCCATTTCCCTATCCTCCGCTTACACGTCTGCAATGCCAACAACTTCCCTCTACACATCTACAATTGCTCTATCCCTCAACTATACATATACAATCACTAAAGCCACCACCTACACACCTACACTATCTTCATATGTCCTATACACATCTCTGACTCCTACAATTACACAGTCAGAGTCGCTAGTGTCCTCAACATTACCAGAAATGAAGGACCCTAGAAACAACACAGATATAGGTGTTGACCATGAGGATTTAGGAGACGGCACTGTGATCTTCAATTCATCAAATAACGGTAATGTCTATTTGTACATTGACTACTGCTATTTTCAACAAATTTTATTAACTATCATCATCAAAATTATAATTTTTACGTTCTTTGTTACTTGGACTGTTATTTTTGCAAAGTTTTGTCGATTATCTCTGGCCGTGCTGATAGACTGACCCGGTGTCTTCTCACTTTGTAGTCAAACTCGTTCACGGTGTTCTGTCAGCTATTGACATCTCTTTCCACCATTTTATTTTCCTCCTATAACAATTTTTTTTTCCCAGCATTCATTTTCTCTAAGCTCAGGGCGTTTAGCCTTCAGCTGATCAGTGCTAGCATACGAATGCTATTGCAGGAAAACGAGGACGTTTAGCTTCCAGAGGATCAGTGCTAGCATACGAATGCTATAGCAGGAAACGATGACGTTTAGCTTCCAGAGGATCAGTGCTAACATACGAATGCTATAGTAGGAAAACGAGGACGGTTAGCTTCCAGAGGATCAGTGCTAACATACTAATGGTATCGCAGGAAAACGACAGACGACAGAAATGTTGGCTTCAGAAAGCGACATAAAGAGGGGACGAGCAAAAGAGACTCAATGCAGAGCGATCAGAGGAAGGCGACTCAACTCTGGGTCTAAACAACATTGAAGAACATAAACAAGTGACATCACACAGGAGAGCACGTTTCTGTCTTATACGCATTGCTTGGTGCTTAAACAAAAAGACAGACAGGCGGACAGACAGACAGAGGGACGGATGGGATTCGATCCGGCGGGCAGAAGGATGATAGGACCAACGGACGGACGGACGAATAGATAGACAGACAGACAGACAGGAAGGCAGATGAATGGATGGATGGTGGATAGATAGATAGATAGATAGATAGATAGATAGATAGATAGATAGATAGATAGATAGATAGATAGATAGATAGATAGATAGATAGATAGATAGATAGATAGATAGATAGATAGATAGATAGATAGATAGATAGATAGATAGATAGATAGATAGATAATCGCCTTTTATGACATGCATTGGGACGTCCATTTGTCTGGATATCATTCATAGAGAATCGTGCAACTAAACTGATAACTGCATGTCGCACACAACATCTATAAACCATCACTGTGTTTTGTATATCAGATGGAATATGTTACAAAGCCGTAGGCATGGAAGGTTTTGGCTTCGCTCCCCATCCACGTGACTGTGACAAGTTCCTACAGTGTCATAAACCAGTAGGCGGAGCAGTTGAAGCGTCAGTCAGATTTTGTCCAAGGGGTTTGTTCTGGAAGCAGACGAGTCTTGCCTGTGTGGAGCCACATTTGACTTGTTGCAAAGGTGAGATGGATGAATTGATTGAGGGAACGCGGGTTTGTGGAATAGCTCGATGGATGAATGTGTAGATAGAAGGATTCGCGTAAGGTTGTTTGTGCGTAGTTAGGTTGGTAGATGGTTTTGTTTTGATTTGTGGGTAGGATGGTTGGTGGTTTTAGTAAGTTTGGTGGAAAACTTATAGCAGCCAAATACAAGGCGTATTCAAATGAAACCGGACCAAACTGCAACACATGAACATACGTACGATGCGCATGATGAAGTCACTTCTGATGTAAAACAGCACATACCAACAATCACGTTTGCAAAATTGCATTATCATCCGACTCATAGTTTCCACAGCAGACCGTTGAAAACATGGTGGGTGTGATACGGAATCAGTCCAGAGTTGATCATCGAGCGGCGATTCGGTTTCTAATAGCTGAAGGATGTCGACAATTTGACATTCATCGCAGAATGCAGGCAGTGTATGTTGACAAAAGTGTATCAAAGACAACAGGGAAGAACTGGGCAACGATGTTTAAAGAAAGACGTTAGTGAATAAGTAGAACAATGGGTGGTTGGATTAATGGAACGGTGGATGGGTGAGTGCAATATTCAGTTGATGGATATACACAACGTTGGATGTGTTGATTGGTGGAGGAATACAAAGTTGGATGAATGAACTCTTCGTTGGATGAATGAATTCATCGTTGGATGGATCCGTATTTAGTAGAATTCGTAAGTTTCAAAGCAATAAAGAAAACATGCTTTGCTGAAGAAAGTAAGTATGAATAGAAAGATCCATTTAGTTATGTAAAATAAAACATTCTTTCATTCAGATTCACTTCTTAATGTTGAAGAATTTGAGCGGGAAATCACAAATAATATCCGTTGGAATCGTCTGCTAGTTTTGGGATCCTGTTCAATAACTTGAAGGGTCGTCAGAGACCATCACTAGTGATGAGGTCTTTAAGGGCAGCAATAAACTCGCTCTACTTTACCCGTTTACAGCCACCCTTCGTGTAGTACGCCAGTCACCAATCTGCTGCCATCCTTGGTACGACGGACAAGTCACCCGTCTGCGGCAAACCTTGGTATTGTGCTCCGGTCATCCGTCTGTGGCCATTCTTGGTACAGTGCTCCAGTCAACCGTCTGAGGAAATCGTTCGTACAGAACTCCAGTCACCCGTCTGAGGCAATCCTTGGTACAGAACTCCAGTCACCCGTCTGTGACAATCCTTGATGCAGAACTCCAGTCACCCGTCTGTGACAATCCTTGATGCAGAACTCCAGTCACCCGTCTGTGACAATCCTTGATACAGAACTCCAGTTACCCGTCTGTGACAATCCTTGATACAGAACTCCAGTCACCCGTCTCTGACAATCCTTGATACAGAACTCCAGTCACCCGTCTGTGACAATCCTTCATGTAGAGAGATACCTAGTCACTACTCTTCGGCAATATGTAGTACAGTGCCCCAGCTCTGATTCACGGCTTGAATGTCGGCTTCTATGGTTCTTCCCCAAATTGTCTTAGGCAGACTTCTCTTTCGCCTTCCCTCTAGGGTTCATTTCATGACGGTTATGGAAATGGTGTTGAGTTATGTTCCTAGGAATGTCAGACAATTTGTTTCCAGTTGCAAAAACAGATAACCTACAGACGTACAATTATGTGTAAAGATCAAATGGACTGGTCAAGTTTATACTTAAAGGAATACTCCAGAAACAAGAAACAGTAAAAGGCCCAAGATACTTGGAATGCTGGTATTCAAACAGACATTTATATGTCTGTTGCCAGGTAGCCGAATGCTTCGGCTATATGTAGAAATTATATTACAACTTCCTGCGGCTTACTTGCCCTGGGGAAACATACAAATAATTTGGGTCGATTTTAAACTAGAATTTTGGTCCAGACAGCGGCCGTTAAGCCTACTCTTTCCGATTTCCAACTGCCAAGGGATTTTGAACGTGCTCGACACTGAACACGGGAGCCCGAATTCACTATCCAGAGATCAGGAGTCCGATCTCACTACTCAGAGATTAGGGGATCCGATCTCACTACCCAGAGATCAGGGGGTCCGATCTCACTACCCAGAGATCAGGGGGTCCGATCTCACTACCCACAAATCAGGGGTCCGATCTCACTACCCACAGATCAGGGGTCCGATCTCACTACCCAGAGATCAGGGGTACGATCTCACTACCCAGAGATCAGGAGTCCGATCTCACTACCCAGAGATCAGGGGTCCGATCTCACTACCCAGAGATCAGGAGTCCGATCTCACTACCCAGAGATCAGGGGTCCAATCTCACTACCCAGAGATCAGGGGAATTTTTACCAGAAAATCCATGTGAAAAACGCACGGTCTCCACCGTGATTCGAATCCGCGACCTCCGGCACTCGAGGCGGACACCTTACCTCAAGACCACTGAGCTCAAAATAGTGTTTTCAGAAATCGACGGGAAACCGCTTGAAATATACACCAGTATCGGCGATGGACAGACAGCGGTGGAAACAAATACAGACAAATGCTCCAACGACCTTTTAGCTTATGGGAAAGAAAAAGAAGAAGAAGAAGAAGAAGAAGAAAAAGAAGAAGAAGAAGAAGAAGCAGAAGAAGAAGAAGAAGAAGAAGAAGAAGAAGAAGGAGAAGAAGAAGAAGGAGAAGAGGAAAAAGAAGACGAAGGAGAAGAAGAAACTGAAGACGATTATGAAGGGACAGCAGAGAGAGGAGCAGAAGAATAAGGAGGAGGAGGAAAATAAAGGAAAACCATATGATAATAAATATAAGAAATATCTTTAACAGCTGGCGAAGGGGAATATTACAAAATGGTGGTTTTGGGATGAAGGGGTAGTAGGAAGTGATAGAGTGTTTGACGTCAATGTGGTTACACTGCGCTGGTTACATATCTAAAATGTTAATTACACTTGCCTTTTTGTATTTCTGAATCGTGGTTGATATCCATTATTCCTATGTGGATATCCAGTTCATGTCTGTTGTTCAAACACGTTCATAGGTTTAATTATATTACGTACATTGTTTTATTTTGGAAACACTCTCTCAGATCCATGTAAGGAAATGTGCGATGGCCAGACCTTCAGGATGGATGGTGGGTGTGGATTATACTGGCAATGTGTCAAAGGCGTGTCCAAGGCGATGAGATGTCTGGCGTACAAGGCCTACGTTCCAGGTAGAGGCTGTGTCTTCATGCCGACATGTGCCAATGAAATCACACGAAAAGACAGTTGTCCTTTGCCAGGTAGGTTACAGTCTATGTGCTCCTTAAGACTCCATTTAGGGCCTTGTTTATTTTAGGTTTACCCTCCTTACGATAGTCTAAGTTTCAGAGTAGTTAGAGCTCATGTTTCTCATAGTAATGTAACACGGTTCAATCCTAGGTTTTCATACAATTCAGTCAACCCAGATGTAAATGAGAACAAGACATGTGTAGAGAAGGCTAGAGAGCTAAAAAAAACTGGTTGGCCACTACACTCATGACGAACCATTTTAACCTCAAGTACTTCATCTCTCCATTATCTACTATTGAACCATTTTAACCTCAACTACTTCATCTCTCCACTATCTACTATTGAACCATCTTAACCTCAAGTACTTCATCTCTCCACCGTCTACTATTGAACCATCTTAACCTCAAGTACTTCATCTCTCCACTATCTACTATTGAACCATCTTAACCTCAAGTACTTCATTCTCCATTGTCTATTGAACCATCTTAACCTCAAGTACTTCATTCTCCATTGTCTATTGAACCATCTTAACCTCAAGTACTTCATTTTCTCCATTGTCTATTGAACCATCTTAACCTCAAGTACTTCATTCTCCATTGTCTATTGAACCATCTTAACCTCAAGTACT
Source organism: Ariolimax columbianus (assembly GCA_036924085.1). NCBI lineage: Eukaryota > Metazoa > Mollusca > Gastropoda > Stylommatophora > Arionidae > Ariolimax > Ariolimax columbianus. The sequence continues at coordinate 10,518,485 of JAVGWX010000017.1, read as the reverse complement.
TCATTTTCTCCATTGTCTATTGAACCATCTTAACCTCAAGTACTTCATTTCTCAACTGAATGGTCATTATGAGGTACATGACAGTGAGCAAGCTGACATTCTTACCTCATTGGCGCTTAAAGTGCAGACGAGGTCTGGGTAGGGGTGACATTCTGTTGTGGATCAATTATCGTCTGTTAGTCCTTAACATTGCAATCGATGAACGGCAATTCACAGATTGCATAATTGGGAAAATAATCGTGGATCGAACAGAGGAGGATGTCTCAAAGAACGAAGAAGAAACATGTACAACCAGCATTCTGTGGAAGTCATCAACTTACTTACTCTTCGCCATGTACTGAAAGACATTGAGCGTTTTCTATTGGAACAATGTCGATGCTTAGAAAAGATATTTCACTCATTCCTGTTCACGCCTAATATTTGTTTGTTAAAGTACTTGTATGTCTCTGAAATTGTAGCGTCATTTCATCTTCTTCCACAGGAAAGTGTGCGTTATCGCCCTTGGCTGGTAAATCTGGCTACAGACTTCAGACCTTAAGCGGCCCGATTGTCTTTAACTGTTTGGCATCTACTCAGTTTGACCTGGCTACCTGTTCTTGTCGGCCATTTAGAACCTTAAGTGAGTCGATTCAGAGCAACAAAATAAAAACAATTTTCTCATAGTTACTGGTGGTGGAAAAATTGTGTCCCTCTTGAAATACGGAATTAATGTTTGCCAATGTTAATAAGTCCACGGATTTAAATATCCGGGCGTCATTTTGGCAAAGTGGATGAAGGCAACCTGAAGCTGTGCACAAACTACCGAACTATCGCACTGATCAGCCATTCTAGCAAGATACTCCTGCGAATCCTATTAAGAAGGATCGAGAAAAGGTTTGAATCTGAAATTCACGTAGTCCAGGCAGGTTTTAGGAAAGACAGAGGGACCCGGGACCACATATTCAATTTAAGGAATATCTATGAAAAATGTAGAGAGTTTAATGTAGACCTGTACACATGTTTCATTGATTACACTAAGGCCTTCGACAATGTAAAATATCAAAATCTGTGGAGAATCATGAAGGAAATGGGGTTTCCTTTGCATATAGTCCATCTCATTGAAACATTATACCAAGATCAACAAGCCGCTGTCCGAGTATCTGGGCAAACATCAGATTGGTTTGCAGTACAAAAGGGAGTCCGACAGGGATGTATACTCTCACCTTATCTGTACAACATATATGCGGAATGTATAATGAGAAATGTGCGAGAAGATGAGAACATTGAAAGTTTCGACCCATTTACGATTGGGGTGTACGAGATTCCAGAGTTACGATATGCAGATGACACAGTGATACTATCAAGAAGTGCGGAAGGGCTAGAGCAGCTACTTTCAGCCGTTAATGGACATAGTAAAGATCAAAATCTGTTCATAAACATAAACAAAACAAAGATAATAACCATCGATAAAACACAATGTCAGCATACATTTACAGTGGGTGGTGAGGAAATAGATCAGGTTACACATTTTGAATATCTGGACTCCAGAATCGACAAAAATGGTGACTGCTCGAAAGAAATCAGAAAAAGACTAGCTATGGCAATGCAGAGACTGAACAGCCTGAAGAAATTATGGCAGGGCACCAACAAAACGATAAAAGTAAAAGTCTTGAGAGCCTGTGTTTTTCCTGTGGCAGCTTATGGCTGTGAAGCATGGACGATTACCAAAACTTCTAGACAAAGAATCGAATCCTTCGAGTCAAAATGTTACAGAAAGATCCTCAGAATACCCTGGACAGAGAAAAGAACAAATGTAGACATTCGGCAAGAGTTGAGCATAGAGGAGAACTGGTTTATCAATTCCATTTTGGCTAGAAAATGCAAATACTTTGGTCACATCAAGAGACACAACGGTCTTGAGAGGACGGTGATGGAAGGTATGGTGCCAGGCAAAAGAGGAAGGGGTAGACCAAGAAGACGATGGCACCAAGATATCCAGGAGTGCCTGAGTATGACAGTGGCGGAAGCTGGAGTTTTGGCAAGGGAGCGAGTTTCTTTCAGACAGACTGTAATGGGAGCGACGTTCTACAAAGGACATGCTACATGATGATGGATGAAGTGTCAGTTACGGAACCCTGTCGTGGCATGCATGGGAGAAGGGTAGCCCAATCTCATAGAGCTAAAAATATAGCATAATAAAATCCGGAATACTTCATCCCCTACAACTATGTGATATGAAACAATCAATCAATCTTCTTCTTCTTCTTCTTCTTCGTTCTCAATCTCCAACTACCAAATCATGAAAGGGCTTAAGTAGCAGAATGTAGTCCAGAGAACGGAATGCGCTGTGTCGCAGTTTACAGCCAGGCTGCGATATTTTCACCTTTCGGTCCAACACATCCGACTTCAGCAAGCATTTTTTTAGTACCGGGTTAGCATTCCCTCTTCGATACCTTCTCCTTAACCAGTCTGCCCTGCTGCAGCCTGTTATCCAGGATCACCGCATGGAGGTGTAGAAGGGTCTTGGCAAGCTATGGTTCGCTGGCCATGACGCTAGCAGTCAGCTATGGGTCGCTAACAACTGCAGCTCATGCGCTGCTCAGCATCTTGATCCCAAATAATCAATCAAAATTCAAGCAAAAGCACAGAAATAGAAAGGCTATGGGGAGCCAAACCACTATCTAGAGAAAGATTCAATTAATATAGAGCAGCCCCCCCCCCCCGAATAGAACATAAAGATCATCTGGCCGACCCCCCCCCCCCCTTTCCCCCTCCAACCTAAGATCCTAGGCTCAAGAGATGATGGAAGGCAAATACAGCCCCAAAGAATGGATACATGTGTACATAGATGGATCTGCTGAAAGGGTGGCAAAAATGGTGGACGAGGCATCTTTATCGGACAAAATAACGGAAAGATAACCCATACGTCCTTTTCAACAGGGATAATTTCTTCTAGCAGGGCAGAATCAATGGCACTTCTCCAAGCACTGAAAATTGTCACCAAATTGGAGGCTCACACACGCGAGGATAATTATCTTCACAGACTGTAAAGCACTGCTCGAATCGGTAAAGAACACAACACATAAAATTAGAACAGAGCTAAATGCCCATACAAAAGATCTCAAAGCTCACATTACAGTGGCACCTCCCTCATTGTGGAATTACGGGAAACGAGAGAGCCGATGGACTATCCAAAGCAGGTGGGAAAATTGAAAATACACCCATAAAGTGCCATATCAGGAGGTCACAACTATCATTCGCAGCCAGTATAAAATAAAATGGGAGAAAGAAATGGGAGAGAGTAACAGTCCAGACCCATTTAACCAGCTACAAAGACACCAGCAAACTACAATCTCCCGCATGAGAATGGGCCACAGCAGACTACTGGGCCACCTATTTCGGCTCAAAATCTCCAAAACAAATCAATTTCCATGTGGGACAGAAGTCCAGACCCCTGAACACGTACTTCAAGAATGCCCGGCATACGAAGAACTAAGATGCCAGACCTGGCCAGATGGAGCAGAACTGAGGTTAAAAACTATACTTCGAATGTCGTCGTTCCGCAGTCTGTCTCTCCTGATAACACTGATGACCTTCCTCAAACACTTCATTTCACTAGTCGAAAGTAAAAAACAACATGAAACAGGTTTGGGTTCACGTACCAGGCTTGTACATGAACAAAAACCTTCGTTACCACCATAATGCCATCATCGGGAGAACAAACAATATACATATGAATAACTTTTTTGTGTTTGTTCGTGTTCATTTGAAGAGTTTGTTAGCCTCAGACATCCTCCGTATTCGCCTTTTGTGTCATGCGTGTAAGGTTACATTGGTCCAATTCTTGCCAACCTGTGTACCACTCGGTGGGGGAGAAAGACTAACGTCTGGTCAGGTAAAACATACTGATCAGACATGTTAGTCAGGGTCAGGTAAAACATACTGATCAGACATGTTAGTCAGGGTCTGGTAAAACAAACTGATCAGACATGTTAGTCAGGGTCTGGTAAAACAAACTGATTAAACATGTTAGTCAGGGCCAGGCAAAACATACTGATTAGACATGTTAGTCAGGGTCAGGCAAAATATACTGATTAGACATGTTAGTCAGGGTCTGGTAAAACATACTGATTAGACATGTTAGTCAGGGTCAGGCAAAATATACTGATTAGACATGTTAGTCAGGGTCAGGCAAAATATATTGATTAGACATGTTAGTCAGGGTCAGGTAAAACATACTGATTAGACATGTTAGTCAGGGTCAGGCAAAATATACTGATTAGACATGTTAGTCAGGGTCAGGCAAAATATATTGATTAGACATGTTAGTCAGGGTCAGGTAAAACATACTGACCAAGACCCTCGCCTTGGCTTCCCCGCAGCCCTTCCTGGAAACGGGCTGTTTTTATGGCATCCCGGCTAACAAGAGAAGGGATCAACGTGATCCCCGTAGTAGTGAGCGATGCGTAGATAAAGCCAAGCATAACACAACCGCCTGGAGGACTCTGGTCCACCTTCATCAGTACGCTCGGGATGTAAGGAAAGCTACGACAACCCGCCACATAACGTTCTTTTGATGGCGCACAAAGGAGTAATTCTACTCATGGTGGGCATTCAACAACAATAAAAACCACTCAAATGAATAGTATGATTAAAGTACAACAGGGCTGGCTATGGCATGGGTGGATAGATGACATGCAGACATCGCACTTCAGCATCTTGTGTGAGTCTACAGTCTGAGTTTTGCGAGAGAGTTTATGCCATGGCATTGAAGGCATTGGAAAAGAATGGCGGATATCTTGGAGAACTACATTGCAATTAATTGTCGGAGCATGAGCAGATGGTTTTGAGATCATACATGGTCCATCAAGGAAAGGCATCCATCTAAGAGGGGCATCTATCAAAGGGGCATCCATCAGAGGGGCATCCATCAAATGGGCATCCATCAGAGGGGCATCCATCAAAGGGGCATCCATCAAAGAAAGGCATCCATCTAAGAGAGGCATCCATCAAAGGGACATCCATCAAAGAGGCATCCATCAAAGGGACATCCATCAAAGGGGCATCCATCTAAGAGGGGTATCCATCAAAGGGGCATCCATAAACGGGACATCCATCAGAGGGGCATCCATCAAAGGGACATCCATCAGAGGGGCATCCATCAGAGGGGCATCCATCAAAGGGGCATCCATCAAAGGGGCATCCAGCAAAGGGACATCCATCAAAGGAACATCCATCAAAGAAGCATCCATCAGAGAGGCATCCATCAAAGGGGCATCCATCAGATGGCCATCCATAAAAGGAGCATCCATCAGAGGGGCATCCATAAAAGGGGCATCCATAAAAGGGGCATACATCTAAGAGGGGCATCCATAAAAGGAGCATCCATCAGAGGGGCATCCATAAAAGGAGCATCCATCAGAGGTACATCCATCAAAGAGGCATCCATCAAAGAGGGGTATCCATCAAAGATAGGCATCCATCAATGAGAGGCATCCATCTAAGAGAGGCATCCAACAAAGAGGGACATTCATCAAAGAGGGACATCCATCAAAGAGAGGCATCATCAAAGTGGGGCATCCATCAAAGAGAGGCATCCATCAAAGAGGGGCATCCGTCAGAGCGGTGCATCCATCCATAAAAGAGGGGCGCCTGAGAGGACAGAGCTGGAGTGTTATAACCAGTGAGAAACATCAACAATAAGAATACACACCCTTCACCATCATATGATAGAGAGAAAGAAAGACAGAAATATAGTAAGAAAGAAAGACAGAAATATAGTAAGAAAGAAAGACAGAAATATAGTAAGAAAGAAAGACAGAAATATAGTAAGAAAGAAAGACAGAAATATAGTAAGAAAGAAAGACAGAAATATAGTAAGAAAGAAAGACAGAAATATAGTAAGAAAGAAAGACAGAAATATAGTAAGAAAGAAAGACAGAAATATAGTAAGAAAGAAAGACAGAAATATAGTAAGAAAGAAAGACAGAAATATAGTAAGAAAGAAAGACAGAAATATAGTAAGAAAGAAAGACAGAAATATAGTAAGAAAGAAAGACAGAAATATAGTAAGAAAGAAAGACAGAAATATAGTAAGAAAGAAAGACAGAAATATAGTAAGAAAGAAAGACAGAAATATAGTAAGAAAGAAAGACAGAAATATAGTAAGAAAGAAAGACAGAAATATAGTAAGAAAGAAAGACAGAAATATAGTAAGAAAGAAAGACAGAAATATAGTAAGAAAGAAAGACAGAAATATAGTAAGAAAGAAAGACAGAAATATAGTAAGAAAGAAAGACAGAAATATAGTAAGACAGAAAGACAGAAATATAGTAAGAAAGAAAGACAGAAATATAGTAAGAAAGAAAGACAGAAATATAGTAAGAAAGAACGACAGAAATATAGTAAGAAAGAAAGACAGAAATATAGTAAGAAAGAAAGACAGAAATATAGTAAGAAAGAAAGACAGAAATATAGTAAGAAAGAAAGACAGATAGAATGATCACCTATACGTATGTATGAAATGCAGTGGCGCTTATTCTTAACAAATCAAATATAAATATGTTTACCTCAGCTGTTCTCTGTTACAGTATATCTACAACACACATATTTTTTTTTTCCTACAGACTGTCCGCTAGTGGCCATCCTCAACTACACGTCAGACTTGTGGATAAATTCTTCAGCAAACAACAACAGTGAAACACAGTCTGACTGCAACACGTCTGGAAGCTCAATCAACTCATTCCGCAATAATATGCCAGGTTCAACAAACTCAACTAGGCCTGTTTCTCTTCAGTTTCGGTACATCACTTCCAGGGAACGTCGCCCAGGAGCACATCCTGAAGTACTAGTCCGCTCCAGCACATGTTTCCAAGGACTGGAAGGAATATTGGTTGTATCGGATGATACAACATCTCTGAATGTCAAAGTTGTATCTCCAGCAGGTTATGTCATGTCAGCCTCTCTACTACTAGTGGTGAGATTCTGGTCTCTCTTTGAATGTTGTTATTTGTTGTTGTTATGTGTCCAACTGTACTTGGACTCTCGTCCTACCGCCCAATGCCATGTAATAAGAAATATAAATTAAAAAGAGAATATGAATGACTACAGTTACTTCCAATAACAGGAACCATAAATTGACATCCAAACAAGTATCACGCATAAATTAAAAAGGAGTGACTAAGTGGTATGTATATACTCATCAGTGCAATATGATGTAGACACAAGAATACGGTTGAAGACTTGAATTTACAGATTTCAAAGGCGGATATATGGTCAGCTATGGTTCGCTGACACTGATGCAAGCAGCCAGCTATGGTTCGCTGACACTGATGCAAGCAGCCAGCTATGGTTCGCTGACACTGATGCAAGCAGCCAGCTATGGTTCGCTGACACTGATGCAAGCAGCCAGCTATGGTTCGCTGACACTGATGCAAGCAGCCAGCTATGGTTCGCTGACACTGATGCAAGCAGCCAGCTATGGTTCGCTGACACTGATGCAAGCAGCCAGCTATGGTTCGCTGACACTGATGCAAGCAGCCAGCTATGGTTCGCTGACACTGATGCAAGCAGCCAGCTATGGTTCGCTGACACTGATGCAAGCAGCCAGCTATGGTTCGCTGAACTTAATGCAAGCAGCCAGCTATGGTTCGCTGACCTTAATGCAAGCAGCCAGCTATCGTTCGCTGACCTTAATGCAAGCAGCCAGCTATAGTTCACTGACCCTGACGCAAGCAATTAGCTATGAGTCACTGACTGCTGTCATCTTGTTCACTGCATTTCTATCGCAGTTGTGTTTTTAATGAGTATATCTTATCTACACTAATCTCTCTCTCTCTCTCTCTCTCTCTATATATATATATATATATGTATATATATATATATATATATATATATATATATATATATATATATATATATATATATATATATATATATAAAAGGTACGTTAACCATTGTTAGGTAATGAGTCAAATATCTGCACTTTCCAACCCACCTGTATGGAAAGGTTCTAGGCGTAGGTGTGGAAATCTAAAGGCATACATTTTCTAGGTCACTGACTATGGGAGTAATGGACAGTCAGATTTGTACCTCTGATCCTCAACCCGAGACGGCCATAGTTGTGTGAGTGGGGCACTGGGTAGTCTCTTCTCATGTGTATACTTGTAGTTTAATCGTTGCTGGATATAAGACAATGTTGGGTAATATGTATATATGTTAGTACTGGTATGGTCATTTCTCGATTTATTTCCATTATTCTGAAATGCCTGCTTCCCCAGGGCCTAAACCAAACGGAATGGCGGGACGTGTATATCCAGTACATAAATGGGGATCTATTGGTGGAACTGACCTCTAGGAACCTTATTTACAACATCTTCTCAAAAGGTAACACTAACAATACCAGAGTTTACGCCACTCATCAGACTTTAATCCCATTCATCAGACTTGTCCAACAAATGTTACCTTCCCATATCAGAGGTTAATCCCATTCATCAAACTTTAATCTCACTCATCAGACTTTACCCCACTCATCAGACGTTACCCCACTCATCAGACTTTACTCCACCCCACTCATCAGACTTTTGCCTTATTAAAGTGAGTCACTGATAGCACAAAATAGGCTCACTGCAATTTTCCAATATGTGGTTAAATGTGACTAAAGAAGGTTGTGTAAGGTGCCAGCAACCTCTGGATGTAAAACTCAATACTACATAAACCTCAACTACAAAAGTACATCAATTGTTGCGGTGTCTACTCCTGCGTGGATGTTGTTGCTGGGCACATGTGCTATCTTCTATAACCATGGCTGGTTGCTAGGGTCAGGACTACGCGACACAGAGCTGCAGCGGTCAGCGACCCATGGCTGATTGCTAGGGTCAGGACTACGCGACACAGAGCTGAGCAGTGCATGAGCTGCAGCGGTCAGCGACCCATGGCTGATTGCTAGGGTCAGGACTACGCGACCCAGAGCTGAGCAGTGCATGAGCTGCAGCGGTCAGCGACCCATGGCTGATTGCTAGGGTCAGGACTACGCGACCCAGAGCTGAGCAGTGCATGAGCTGCAGCGGTCAGCGACCCATGGCTGATTGCTAGGGTCAGGACTACGCGACCCAGAGCTGAGCAGTGCATGAGCTGCAGCGGTCAGTGACCCATGGCTGATTGCTAGGGTCAGGACTACGCGACCCAGAGCTGAGCAGCGCATGACCTGCAGCGGTCAGCTACCCATAGCTGAGCAGCGCATGAGCTACAGCGGTCAGTGACCCATAGCTGACTGCTAGCGTCAGGGCCAGCGAACCAGAGCTGCTAAGACCCTTCTACACCTCCACGCGGTGATCCTGGATAACAGGCTGCAACAAAGCAGACTGGCTAAGGAGAAGGGATCGAAACGGGAAGGCTAACTAGGTACTAAAAAAATGCCTGCTGAAGTCGGATGTGTTGGACCGAAAGGTGCAAGCCTTTTTAGGGCTTGTTAGCAGAAGCTTGAGAACGAACGGGACCAAGCCGCTTATCTTTTCCAACCATTGCCAGATTTCCTTAACATTGTAGATCTAAGATTTGATTGTGGCTTACTTCACTTGTTGAGTTGGAGATAATAGGTATCACTCTTCCACCGGTTCATCCCCTTCTCTGTCGACCTGTAATAAGAATGTCCCATCTGGTTTTAGGATGACAGGAAATGAAGGGAGTGGTCATTTGTTCATTCTCCGTCATATCTGGGGTGGGGAGGGAAATATCAAATGTGCAGAAGGATCTAGCTGCAGTGGTGGCCGTATGCTTCGTTTTATGCAGATCCAGATATATATATGTATATACCGATGAATCGGTGCTATACAGGGTGATATCTTCTTCTTCTTCGTTCGTTCTCAATCTCCCGCTACCAAACCCTGAAAGGACCTAAGTAGCAGAATGTAGTCCAGAGAACGGAATGCGTTGTGTCGTAGTTTACAGCTTGGCTGCGATATTGACACCTTTCAGCAAGCATTTTTTGAGTACCGGGTTAGCATTCCCTCTTCGATTCCTTCTCCTTAGCCAGTCTGCCCTGCTGCAGCCTGTTATCAGGATCACCACGTGGAGGTGTAGAAGGGTCTTGGCAGCTATGGTTCGCTGGCCCTGACGCTAGCAGTCAGCTATGGGTCGCTGACCACTGCAGCTCATGTGCTGCTCAGCATCTTGATCCCAGTGAGATATCTGATTCGGGCTTCTCGGCGAATGGAAGGGCTGGCCGTCGCTGATCTAAGCAGGGCATTCAGAGCAGCAGCATCTAGTACAACAATGGAGGTGGAAGCAGTGCCTTCAGCTCTGAGATGGTTATCTGGGACCTCTTTAACAGGGACAGCCATCGTCTGGATTATTCTGCATGGCAATTAGAAACGCATTGAAGTCTTCCACATGCGCAGCCAGAGGCGAGTTCTGACGATCCACCGGGTCTTACACCATGGACAGACCTCGACGGCAGAATCACTATGCTAAACCGTCGCCGTTTTGCCCTATTTGAACTCGAGCTCTTAAAGCAAACCGTATACATCAAGAATGGGAAGCAACCCTCTATGCCATGGTCTCTCCCTGGCGGCCGTCTACACACCACCTGGTTAGGTCAACTCAAAAAGATATCACCCTCATCACACACAGCCCGGGACTCAGACACTCGTCGTACGCTACCTACCCACCACTTAAAAAATGGTGTCGTCTAAAAAGAAAACGCTCTTGAATGACGGAAAAATCTTCCACATAAATGGCAGAATGTGCATATTTGCATAGAGTTCAACTTTCATGCTTAGTTTGTCTTCAAACAATAGCTGTGCTAAAAAGTATAATGTTGGTCGACATTATGATACGACGGATGGCTAGACCAAATCATACCTCTTGAAAAATGAGAAAGGAAATAGTTCTGAAGCCGAAACAAGTATTTGTTTCCCAGCGAAATGCCGTAACGAACATTAACAGACATCAGCGAAAAGTAATCAAGGTCAAGCGGAACATACGGATCTAGAGCCCACCTCTACGTCCTCGATCGTGGTTCTGGAGACGGTCTGTGCACAGCAGCCTGGCCAACGAGGTGGGGATTGACACTAATCCACATAGTGGTGAATGGAGACGGTGTGGGCTAGTGGTTAAGTGACACAGCTCACAACCCGAAGGGGCTGGGTTCGCTCCCCAATCACAGCACCGGCCGTTACTCTGGGGAAGCAAACTCTTAGAAAATGCAAGAGGAAGCAGACCCTTACATGAAATGCATGCTGAAGTCAGATGCACTGGGCCAACAGGCACGAAATAAAAACATAGTGCAACGCACACCACTTTGGAGATTAGAGAAATAAGCCGAACGGAAGCCAACAGCACCAAAAAATAGGGCTGAACTTACTGGAGAGTATCGCACTTCCCGACAGTCGGGTGAACCCTCGTCCAACTTCTCGGGACGAAAGCACAGCCACTGTAACCCCCACCAAAGAAATGACCTCAAGAGTTCACTCAACTAAGCATGAGTAGCTTCGAACCACAACACAGCGAGATGTGGGGCCCCAAATGATCTGCCACGTTGACGGAAAACAAGGAAAACGCAGAGCTCTAATTGAGGTGCGGCGGTGACCATTAAACTTGCACGCATACAACAGTCGAGATGGTTAAAGTTCGAGACTCCTAACAGTTACATCAGGCCTGGTGGACTCCGTGTTTTGGTCATGTACATGGACTCTTCTAAAAACCGTGTTGTTGTTTCGAATGCCCACAATGAGTAGGTTACTCTTATGTGCGCCCTGAAAAGGGTGTTACGTGACGGGTTGCAGTAGCTTTCCTCACATTCCGAGCGTGCTGATGAAGGTGGACCGGGATCCTCCAGGTGGTGGTGCTATGCTTGGTCTCATCTGCGTGTCGCTCACTACTATGGAGATCACGTTGAACCTCGCCTTGTTAGCCAGACTGTTGTCCTCGACAACAGCCCGTTTCTAGGACGATTAACGAGGAGGTCAGGTGAGGGTCTTGGCCAGTATATTTCTCCTTACCCTGGCTAACATTCACTGATCAATGCATTTTGGCTGACCAGGCGTTAGCCTCATAGTCCCTCTAAAAACCTTAACATTGATTCTTAATAACGAAACTGCCCCATATTTATCTGGTAGGTGGTCTACATGTTCCAGTTGGAGCATGCGGCTGGAAAGTGGGACTACCTGAAGAACTTGCAGATCATTTGAATGTGTTTACTGGAAACATGACAAAGGTAGGTTTGTTGTTGGTGGATGTGAACGATTTCATGGAAATAATAACTGCGTGATGTTGTCTGTGAAAGGAAAGGGCAAACAGACTGACGATAGATTACCATAGGGTAAAAGATGTTATCTGGGAAAGGAAAGGGCAAACAGACTGACGATATATTACCATAGGGTAGAAGATGTCTGGGAAAGGAAAGGACAAACAGACTGACGATAGATTAGCATAGGGTAGAAGGTGTATGGGAAAGGAAAGGACAAACCAGACTGACGATAGATTACCAAAGGGTACGAGAAGATGTCTGGGAAAGGAAAGGACAAACAGACTGACGATAGATTACCATAGGGTAGAAGATGTCTGGGAAAGGAAAGGACAAACAGACTGACGATAGATTACCAAAGGGTACGAGAAGATGTCTGGGAAAGGAAAGGACAAACAGACTGACGATAGATTACCAAAGGATACGAGAAGATGTCTGGGAAAGGAAAGGACAAACAGACTGACGATAGATTAGCATAGGGTAGAAGGTGTATGGGAAAGGAAAGGACAAACCAGACTGACGATAGATTACCATAGGGTAGAAGATGTCTGGGAAAGGAAAGGACAAACAGACTGACAATAGATTACTATAGGGTAGAAGATGTAGTTCAGGGAATGAACTGACACCAACCAGCGACTTATAGCTGGCTGTTTGCATCAGGGTCAGCGAACTAGAGCTAACACCAACCAGTGACTCATAACTGGCTGCTTGCATCAGGGTCAGAGAACCAGAACTGGAAAAGACACTGGTTCGTCTCCAAGGGACGGCCCTGGACACACCTGCACTAGTGTAATCGGGCTAAGAATTTGGGATCGAGGGGAAATAGAAATATGGTACTCAAAAACTCCGTTGAAAATGGATGTGTCGGATCAAAAGATGCAGATATCGTAGCCTTGCTGTAAACTACAACACATCGTCCTGTCCTGAACGAACACAGAAGAAGAAGAAAAGACGAGAAATAAGACATTAATTTTCCAAATACAGAACAGTACAAAGACACACAAATTGGGCTATAACTTTATTTAAAGGCAGGGGTGGAAGCTGTCGCTCATCTGTCAAGCGTGAAGTGTTAAGGCCACAGCAGATACTACTGTCAAGGATGGAGTGTTAAAGACTTTATTGTATGTGCCCACAGATTCTTTTTATGAATTGGGGTGGCTAGTTCCCTACCTTGTTGCCTTTCCTTCCCTAACAGTAAGTCAGGTACCCATTTACAGATGTGCTGACTGAGCGTGTCGGTAACGGGAGTTATACCCCGCTCGTAGCTGTTAAAAACTAGTGCGCTACCACCGCACTCGTAGCTGGTCTCAATTTAGTGAGGCATGGTGATCCAGCTTTGCTTTCCGCTCAGGTACCAATTTTGAACGGAGCAAGCGGTTGGGTGTTGCATCCACAGTAAGAACCCAGTCCTACAGCTGTCAGAGACAAGGGATCTAAACATTCAAAAACTCACATATTTTTAGCTACAAAATACATGCAATTATGAAATGAAATGAGAGACATGAATAAACAATGTGTATTGTGGGGTCATTGGCTGTTTCTTCTTCGTCTTTAGGTCATCGTCTCCAGATGCAATGACTATGGTTTTTAGCTGGTAAGTCAGCACATCTGTTGGAGGACTTGTTAAGCCAGCACTTCTGTTTGAGGACTTGTCAAGTCAGCACTTCAATTGGAGGATGTGGCAAGTCAGAACATCTGTTTGAGGACTTGTCAAGTCAGCACTTCTATTGGAGGATGTGTCAAGTCAGGACATCTGTTTGAGGACTTGTCAAGTCAGCACTTCTATTTGAGGACTTGTCAAGTCAGCACTTCTATTTGAGGACTTGTCAAGTCAGCACTTCTATTTGAGGACTTGTCAAGTCAGCACTTCTATTTGAGGACTTGTCAAGTCAGCACTTCTGATTCATGACATCTTTCTCTCTCCATTCCCTGACTGGTTATTGGATGTTAAGATAAATGTATGATAAATATACTTCCTGGTCTTAGCATTACGCTTCTCCAGAATGTTCTGCTCCTAGTTGTGAATTAAGTTCCGAAGACTTTCTTCCATACCACATTAAACTTCAGTACATTTTCCCTGTGACATCCCATCGCTTTATAATCCTCCCCCATCTCTTAACATGGACAACAAAAAGGGATTGTTTCAATCTGACGTGCACAGTAAGATTCCGCAACGTTCTTACTTCATCCTGAACATCTCATTACTAGATACGTTTTAATCTGTTTTCTCCAGTTGGCTGGTTGTGATGCATAGGTCCACCACTGTAGATGACAAATTATAAGTTATAAATAGGTCCACCACTGTAGATGACACATTATAAGTTATAAATAGGTCCACCGCTGTAGATGACACATTATAAGTTATAAATAGGTCCACCACTGTAGATGACACATTATAAGTTATAAATAGGTCCACCACTGTAGATGACACATTATAAGTTATAAATAGGTCCACCACTGTAGATGACACATTATAAGTTATAAATAGGTCCATCACTGCAGATGACACATTATAAGTTATAAATAGGTCCACCACTGTAGATGACACATTATAAGTTATAAATAGGTCCATCACTGCAGATGACAAATTATAAGTTATAAATAGGTCCACCGCTGTAGATGACACATTATAAGTTATAAATAGGTCCACCACTGTAGATGACAAATTATAAGTTATAAATAGGTCCACCACTGTAGATGACAAATTATAAGTTATAAATAGGTCCATCACTGCAGATGACAAATTATAAGTTATAAATAGGTCCACCACTGTAGATGACACATTATAAGTTATAAATAGGTCCATCACTGCAGATGACAAATTATAAGTTATAAATAGGTCCACCACTGTAGATGACACATTATAAGTTATAAATAGGTCCACCACTGTAGATGACACATTATAAGTTATAAATAGGTCCACCACTGTAGATGACACATTATAAGTTATAAATAGGTCAACCACTGTAGATGACAAATTATAAGTTATAAATAGGTCCACCACTGTAGATGACACATTATAAGTTATAAATAGGTCCATCACTGCAGATGACAAATTATAAGTTATAAATAGGTCCACCACTGTAGATGACACATTATAAGTTATAAATAGGTCCACCACTGTAGATGACAAATTATAAGTTATAAATAGGTCCACCACTGTAGATGACAAATTATAAGTTATAAATAGGTCCATCACTGCAGATGACAAATTATAAGTTATAAATAGGTCCACCGCTGTAGATGACAGATTATAAGTTATAAATAGGTCCACCACTGCATATGACAAGTTATAGGTTATAAATAGGTCCACCACTGTATATGACAAGTTATAAATAGGTTCACCACTGTATATGACAAGTTATAGGTTATAAATAGGTCCACCACTGTATATGACAAGTTATAGGTTATAAATAGGTCCACCACTGTATGACAAGTTATAGGTTATAAATAGGTCCACCACTGTAGATGACAAGTTATAGGTTACAAATAGGTCCACCACTGTAGATGGGGAGACCCAGTGGTCTCGAGATAAGGTGTTCGCCTCGGGTGCTGGAGGTCGCGGGTTCAAATCACAGTGGATGCCGAGATTTGTTCACGTGGATCACCCAGTAAATATTTCCTGTGATATCTGAGTAGCGAGATCAGACACCCGTGTGCAGTGGCTCGCACGTTAAAAATACCTTGACAATTGAAAATCAAAAATCGCTGCTCGGGCAAAATTCAAGTTAAAAATCTATTCAAATTATGTTAAGGATATTCGCCCTACAGAGAAAATGTTGCATAAAAAGGGGACTATGTGGCTATAACTTCAGGTCTTGGTTATGTGGTTAGTGGAGCGGCTTCGATGGCGCCTGACAGGCTGCGGGTCTACCTTGCTCTAATTTACGTGTCCACCTCCATCAGTCTCAAAAACAAAAAATAGGCGATCGTATATTTCAGAGGCCAACAGATGCTGGGATTGACCTGGCAAGTCACCAGTGGATTTTCCCCTGCCGAAAAAAATATGAAACAAAGGAGGTCACACGGCGGTTAACTATATAAGTGGACTGAAGCTAGATAGACAGTAGATGGGAAGTTATAGGTTTAGTATAGGTTCCCACCACTGTAGATGACAAGTTATAGGTTACATATAGGTAGGTCACACCACTGTACATGGGAAGGTACAGATTTCACAGAAAAAAAAGAAACTTTGAACTTCTAAGCTCAGCATCCCAACACTTTGGATTTTGACATCTATCTGTATTAGTCACACTGTAGCTATTCTTTAAATAGTTGTATAGCATAGAGTCCATCAATAAGTCTGACAGCTCCATGTGCTCGTCGTATGACGAGGTAGCAAACAGGTGAAAGGTGGACTACATGCATGCTCTTAACCACCCACCAGCGTCGACATGCCCCGATCTATCTGCTGAATCTCCGGATCTTCCCCCAAATATAGAAACCAACATCGACACCCCCACCCCCCTTACTATATCTGAAGTTCTTGCCGCTATCCTGAAACTCAGAGATGGACACGTTGCTGGCTCAGATAATATCCGGTGGAGTTGTTGAAACATGCCATTGACCAGATCAGTTCTGCCCTCCATCACTTATTCCTGCAATTATGGAGGTATCGGCCGACTGGTGTGATGGAATCGTCATCTCCCTGTATAACGGCAAGGGGAGTGGCAAAGACTGCAGTAATTACAGGCTTATAAACTACTCTCAGCTCCAGGGAATGTGTTTGCCCACGTGCTACTGGCTAGGCTCAAGCCTCTCTTGAGCACAAAACGTCGTCCACAACAGTCTGGCTTCACCCCGGGTCGTTCTACAACCGACGCTTTCCTTGCTCTGCGTCTCCTCGCCGTATCGCCCCTTGTATTCTGCTTACATGGACTTGAAGTCCGCCTTCGACTCGCTTGATCGGCTGGCTTCATTGAAAGCCCTCCAGGGAATAGGCACCGCGGCCCAGTGTTGCACCTGATCAAGGTGCTACACAAGGACACCGGTGCCAGAATTTGTTTCGGCGGCACTCTCCCTCTGACAAGATTCCCCGTCACTTCTGGTGTAAGTCAGGGATGTGTTCTAGCCCCTGTGACTTCTGGTGTAAGTCAGGGATGTGTTCTAGCCCCCGCGACTTCTGGTGTAAGTCAGGGATTTGTTCTAGCCCCCGATCTATTCTGCCGGGCCGTTAATTGGCTTCTTGACCGCTTCAGCGCGCACCAAGCAGGTATAGCTATTGATCAGTCAATCTTCACTGATCTCGCCTACGTGGACGACATGGTCCTGTTCGGCACAAACAGCTCTGCGCTGCAGCACTATCTGGAAACGCTAGACAACGAAACGCCCTCCCTAGGCCTGTCTATATCCTGGGCCAAGACCAAAGTTCAGAACCTAATTTCTTAGACAACACCTGATGGTATTGACACCCAATGTCACACTGCGTAGGGCATCAACGAATTCATCTATCTCGGTAGCATGATATCATCTGATGGGCGCAGCGGTCCCGATATGTCAACATGGATTGGACTAGCTGCGTCCGCTATGCACAACCTCCGACATGTGTGGAGTAATGGCAAGATTTCCCTTGGGACAAAAATCCGGATCTACAAGTCCTGCGTTGTTGCAGTCCTGCTCTACGGCTCCGAATCCTGGACATTGCTGAAATACAACACGTCGAGACTAGAGGCCTTCTACATGTGCGACCAGCAGCGTATACTTGGCACCCGATGGCATGACTACATTCGCAAAGTGGAGATCTCCGCTAAATCAGGCGTCTTCCCAATCTCAGAAACACTTGTCCGTCGCCAAGTTTCTAATGATCATCAACCTACTCAGCTGTTTTTAGTTTCTTGCATATAACCACTCTCAAATAAATAAGGATTTCATGGTTTAGAAGACTCTTCAGAGTTTGTATACAACCATTTTCTTAGAGGGTGGTTTAATAGACTCAACACTAGAGCTAATTAGACCCGCAGCCAGTAAGGCACCATGTATAGCTGCTCTTAACAAACCACCTCAGGAAAGGTACAAATAACCGTCAGGAAGATTTTTTGACTCATCATCATCATGTAGCATATCCTTTAAAGAACATCACTCCCATCACGGCCTGTCTTAAAGAAACTCTTTCTCTTGCCAAAACTCCAGCCTCCGTCACAGCCATACCGAGGCATTCATGGATATCAGAGATCAGGAAATTTTTACAAGAAGATCCAAGTTTTAAAAAATCACGATCTCCTCCGTGATTCAAACCCACGACCTCTGATGCGGAGACCACTGATATAGCCACAACCCAAATAAATAGCGAGGATTGACTATGTATAGTAGGGATGCACTACATTCAGGTTTTTACCATTCGACCGAATACGAGAAGCCTTGAACTATTTGGCAGAATACAATTAGGAATAGTGGTTGAATGTTTGGTATAAAAGCTTACAGCTTGGCTGCAATATTTGCCCCTTTCAGTCTGACACATCCGACTTCAGAATGGCATTTTTGGGTACCAGATTAGCCTTCCCCCTTCAGACCCTTCTCCTTAGCCAGTCTGTCCAGTTGCAGCCTGCCACCTAGGATCACCACGTGGAGGTGGAGAAGGGTTTTGGCAGCTCTGGGGCGCCGACCCTGATGCTATCAGCCAGTGTTGGGCCGCTGACTGCTACAGCTCATGCACTGCTCAGCATCTTGATCCACAATTTGTTCAAAAGTCTTAATAATGTCACAACAAATTGAAACTGAAAGTATTCAAACTATTTTGGGTCTAAAATTATCATACCATTCTTTGAATTTTTCATATTCGGTTGCAGGGTACTATTCGAACGAATATGAATAGTCCATAAAATACACTATCTTGCACCAAATCAAATCAGTTATTCTGCACATACCTAAAATGATTCAGCCACTCATCATGCTCATGGATGGTTGACACGACAGGTCCTTGTTGCATGAGCGACCTATATACCTACCTAATATATGACCTCTCCTAAGTGATTAGTGCAGATCCACTGTACATAACCAGTAATGATGAAATGTGACATTTTTATTTGACTTCCTCTCCCATTTCCACGACTATGTGTGACAAACTATCCAGTTCCTCCTAAACGTAACATCTCCATGAGACTTCAGCTGGTCTAACCTACTCTGCCATGTGATTCACCCCTACCCCCCTATTACCAGGCTTTTTCCCGAGGGAGCATCCTATCCAATTCTACTTTCTCTCTCCAATAGCTGTATTGGCTGCTGTCACAGAGGTTTGTCACAGAGACTATGTTTGGTTTCTTTTCTTATTTTGACAATCAGATCCCTTCATCTTACAATCAGATCTGGCCTTAGCAAATGTGATGCGCAATTGGATTAATTTAGAAGGGCTCCTTGAAAAGTATCAGCCGTTGAAAGTATTAAATTATTTTAATATTTATTCCTTGCCTTGGACATAAGGCCAGCCCTGTTTACAATGCCTCCTTCCTTATTAGTTTCTGATCAGCATCTTGCCCATCACAATAAACAGTGAACAAACAAACAACAGTGTTTTTGTTTACTCTTACATTTATTTTAATTACAAAACATTACCCTAGAATAATGATTACAGGAAACAAAATATATGAGTCTAAACTATTTTCAAGTGAGTCTGTTGTTACAGTACCCATGCAGACAGTAGAACAAAAAAATCACAACATGTGGAATGAAATATATAATGCATGAACAAAGAATATGCTGTAAATGCTACCATAAGAAACAGAATCAGAAAGAATGAAATCAAGAAGTAGTTAGAAACAGCATGGTGCACTAAATACAGACAGTACAAGACAACAAGAGAGCCTTCACACCTCATCACAATGTTGCACATTCCTCCATCATCACAAGTTATACAAGATGATGTCCGAAGGGAAAGACAGACTTCATTTATTGACTAAATCTTTAGAAACAGCCTGAAGACAGACAGCAATACATCAACAAAACAATGGCAAAGTGAAAGGTTCAACAAAACTAATGTCTGAATTGATTGTGATAATGAATCAATCTAGTGTGCTACTTTTTCATGTATAACAATTTAAATTGCCATGAAGCTGTAAAGAAAATACTGATACATTATATGAATGTTTTTTGCAACCCGTCATTATTGAATGAGGTCTTCTACTTGCACAACCAGCGGTGTATCCTGAGCATCCAACGGCATGACTACACCAGCAAGAAGGTCTCTGCTTAAACAAGTCTCCATCCACATCTCAGAAACACTGGGCGACAGCCGAGTTTTTTTGCTCGGTCATGCCGTACGACTGGACCAGGAAACCCTGGCCCACAAGATACTTCACAGGTTGTTCCTCAGTGCCAAAGGACTTATTCCCCCAACCAGCAGGAGGTGCAGAAGAAGTACAGTACGGCTTCAGCCGATGGCAGCCTCCCCCTCCACACTGGACAAGACGTGGAGCCGTGCCGCAGAGATCAGTCATGGATGTGGCCGATCGACACAAAGGGCATCATATGTCTAAGCAAACTTAATAAAATATGAAAGATTATTTTAACTAATAGAAAAGCCTGTATTTTATTTTTTTTTGTTTACGATTGTATTAGCTCCTTATAAATGACCTTGGAAAACTTAAACAAAAGTTACTAAATGATATATGTAAACATGAAGAACAAATACGTTTTTTGGTGTCAATGCTCTCAACATAAACAAACTATCACTGAGTCCACTACATAATGCTGTCCTGGAATCAAGTTATCAAAAAATAGACTAGACAGATTCTGTGAGTGTCACTAAACAGGGCTTTATTGATAGTTTGTGATAAAATATCTTCATTTATCTTGAGTAAAGTACAATATCGTATACACACTTTTTTTTGCTTAGTTAATTTTGCAGGCAACAAATGTTCCTTACAAAGTCCTACCAGAGGCTGAAAGTATATTTACACATCTCTGAAAGATATAGTTTCATAAGATCATCAGTGGAATGTCTATGGTCTACAACTAATGACAGCTAAACAAACATTTAAAACATTCTTCCATGGTTCTCAATGTGTTGTTCTGAACATAAATGTAAATCAAGAAAATGTTAAAAGAGATATACGTTATACCTTTATCCAATGATCAGAATATTAAAATGGCATCTAAAACAACTTCTGTCTTCATAGACACACAAATATAGAAAACACAAAAAAAATTAAACAATGGTGTATGTCAGTGACAGCTATGTTCCCCATGACCTAATTTCACTAGTCCCAATGTTGTATATCAACGACAATAATGTTTCCCATGTAAATAATCTCACAACTGCCAATGGTGTATGTCAATGACAGCATGGCACAAACTCACTAGTCCCAATGTTGTATGTCAATGATAGCAATGCTCCCCATGTCACAACCTCACAACTGCCAATGTTGTACGTCAATGATCCCCATGTCACAAACTCACTAGTCCCAATGCTGTACGTCAATGATCCCCATGTCACAAACTCACTAGTCCCAATGTTGTACGTCAATGATCCCCATGTCACAAACTCACTAGTCCCAATGCTGTACGTCAATGATCCCCATGTCACAAACTCACTAGTCCCAATGCTGTACGTCAATGATCCCCATGTCACAAACTCACTAGTCCAAATGTTGTACGTCAATGATCCCCATGTCACAAACTCACTAGTCCCAATGCTGTACGTCAATGATCCCCATGTCACAAACTCACTAGTCCCAATGTTGTACGTCAATGATCCCCATGTCACAAACTCACTAGTCCCAATGCTGTACGTCAATGATCCCCATGTCACAAACTCACTAGTCCCAATGCTGTACGTCAATGATCCCCATGTCACAAACTCACTAGTCCCAATGCTGTACGTCAATGATCCCCATGTCACAAACTCACTAGTCCCAATGCTGTACGTCAATGATCCCCATGTCACAAACTCACTAGTCCCAATGTTGTACGTCAATGATCCCCATGTCACAAACTCACTAGTCCCAATGCTGTACGTCAATGATCCCCATGTCACAAACTCACTAGTCCCAATGCTGTACGTCAATGATCCCCATGTCACAAACTCACTAGTCCCAATGCTGTACGTCAATGATCCCCATGTCACAAACTCACTAGTCCCAATGCTGTACGTCAATGATCCCCATGTCACAAACTCACTAGTCCCAATGCTGTACGTCAATGATCCCCATGTCACAAACCCACTAGTCCCAATGTTGTACGTCAATGATCCCCATGTCACAAACTCACTAGTCTCAATGCTGTACGTCAATGATCCCCATGTCACAAACTCACTAGTCCCAATGCTGTACGTCAATGATCCCCATGTCACAAACCCACTAGTCCCAATGCTGTACGTCAATGATCCCCATGTCACAAACTCACTAGTCCCAATGCTGTACGTCAATGATCCCCATGTCACAAACTCACTAGTCCCAATGCTGTACGTCAATGATCCCCATGTCACAAACTCACTAGTCCCAATGATGTACGTCAATGATCCCCATGTCACAAACTCACTAGTCCCAATGCTGTACGTCAATGATCCCCATGTCACAAACTCACTAGTCCCAATGCTGTACGTCAATGATCCCCATGTCACAAACTCACTAGTCCCAATGTTGTACGTCAATGATCCCCATGTCACAAACTCACTAGTCCCAATGGATAAAATATGTAAGCTAAACTTTCTGGCAATAGGTGAGAAAGTTAGATCTTCTCTCTCTCCTGTTATTGACATCATAACACTTGTCAGTATGTATCTACACAATCTGAAGAGTTTTGTAAGCAGGAGACACAGCTGTATCTGCGGACAGAAGGTAAACTATTTATTACTAAGAAACAAAAGGGTTTATGAAATAATACAATAATATTTGTGACAGCTTCATGTGAAGGCTAAAATAAAAAAGGTAACGCTAGACCAACATCAGACACTGCTGTCGTGGATGAAGTGTTAGACTTTATTGTAGCAGGCCTCAGCTCTTTGATGAAGTGACAGTTCCCTACTTCGCTGCTTTATATGCCGTTCACAACAAGATCAACATCAGGGATTGAACCATGTACCTTTGCCTTGTGATACAGGCATTCTACCACTCTGTTACTCAGAAGCTCTCTTGATGTGAATATCTCTTTCATAGTGACTTAGCATGAACGTTAGACTATATTAGTAACAAAAAGTTTTCTATGATATTTATACACCTTTGACACCCCTAGGCCTTGAAACAAGAAATATATATTCATAAGAGCAAGGAGATACATTTTTGCCTTTCCTGTGTAAGAGATATAAATGATATCATACGACGTATTTTCAAATGAAACCGAACCTAACTGCACCAAGTGAACATATCTTTGATGCGCATGATGATGTCCCTTCTGATGTAAACAGCACATAACAACCGTCTAGTTTGCAAAACTTCATTATACTCTGACTCATAGTTTCCTCGGCAGACCCTTGAAAACAAAAAGGGTATGATGCGGAATCCGTCCAGAGTTGATCAGCGAGCGGTGATTTGGTTTCTAACAACTGAAGGATGTCGACCAGTTGACATTCATCGCAGAATGCAGGCAGTGTATGGTGACAAAAGTGTGTCGAAGACAATAGTGAAGAACTGGACAATGATGTTTATTAAAGAAAGACATGAGTTAGCAAAAGATCTTCCAAGACCAGGTCTGCATATTGTTGTGTCAGAAGAATTACAATCGCCAAAATTGATGCAGCAATTCGGATGGACCGTCGCCGGAGCTTACGATCGCTAGCAGAGGAATTGTATGTGTCACTTGGGACAGTTGAAATGGTAGTTAGCAAGAAACTCGGAAGTATCAGAAGGTGTTCACAATGGGCCTGCATTCTGCGATGAATGTCAATTGGTCGACATCTTTCAGCTGTTAGAAAGTAAATCACACCCGCCATGTTTTCAGCGGACTGCTGAAGAAACTATGAGTCGGAGGATAATTAAATTTTACAAACTTGACAGTTGGTATGTGCTGTTTACACCTGAAGTGTGCACTTGAAGCTGCTTTGTACCATCTGAGGATAGTTTTTTATGCCTTTCCTTCAAAGACCCAAAACACTGTTATTTTCACAGATACAATGTCAGCTCTTGAAACATTAGAAGTTGCTGGTCATTGTAGACCTGACCTTATCATTTATCACGCTAATGTCTGGATGGCCAGACAACAACAAAATGTTCGGCATCTTCCTAAAGTGTAAACAGCCAAGCAATATGAAAATTTGCCTATCGCCATAAGAAAATTATTTTAGAGCATTGCTGTGTATCAACACCGGTTGAAACACAGCCATTTTGAATTTAAATATAGGGAATGCCGTCAGATGTAAACAACCAAAATGGCGGGTTTAATTAGTTTGAAAGAGATTTTGAAACGTGTGTTTTCTTTTTCTGGATGACTTGCGGATTATTCCATTATTACGGGTGATAAAGGTATGTTGTTGGCGACATATTTTTCTGAGATAGATCTGTTTATTTAGCAATATTAAATATATTTGTAAGAGAAAATAGCAGATTTGACGATCTTGTAAGAAATATTAGGGGTTTTCTATGACGATTTTCACATTCTGATTGTCCCTATTCCCCATGAAATGGGCAAATCAAAATGTTGTTGCCACTTTTTAATTTTTAAAACAAACAAAAACAATTCAGGTTTTCAAAGTGAAACAACCTAGAAAAACGTGACGTGCTGAAAAATAATTCAGTAGGCTAAAGGTTATCCAAATATCTCTAGACATTGACCAAAATTATCACTTCAAGTGCTGTTAAAATAGTTCTGCAGTGGAACCTTGGACACTCAAGCATACTTGGCAATGACAAGGCAGACAGACTAGCAAAGGAGGGATCAAGACAAGAACAGCCACACAGCAACAACTTTACAAACAGCTCATAAGATCAGCAAACAAAGAAATTTGGCTCAACAGATGGGCCATGGGAAACACAAGAAGGGAGGTCTACAGACATATGGCTAGCCCCAGTCTAAAGGACAGTGTAAATCAACTCACAAGAAAGGATCAGAGCTCCGTTTTCTGACTGAGAACACATCCCACTAAACAAACACCCGAACAGAATCCAACCACAACATACTCCTTAGTGCCAGCTGTGTACACACCCATATAAAACCGTTGATCATCATCTCTTTGAGTGCTCAGCGCTCAATGATTTTAGGAAAATGTGTCTTCTCCATGGCCAGATACATTGAACACTTTGTATGGCACTAGACAACAGCTGATAAATACGTGCAGATGCCATTACATGGCACTGGGCCAAAGGGCATGAGCCCGGATTCTGCTGGATCCGTAATAACAACAACACCTGAAGTGACGCCATCATGCGCATCGTATGTATGTTCACTTGGTGCAGTTAGGTCTGGTTTCATTTGAACATGCCTCGTAGTATAGAACAACAGTGAAAGGTTGTACTGAACAGACAAGCAGTTGTGGTGTCCAAACAAAATGTATTCTACAAGTCAGGATGAAATGAGTTAAGACCTTTTCCAAAATACGCGGTGCACGCTGATTATAGTTTTCAAGATTTTGTAGGTTAATGGTTTGTAACTCCCGGGGTATAATGTTGAAGAACAAAGAACAGCACTACTATTCTTCAGTACATTAAATCACCTGTACTGAACCCAGCAATGGCAATATATGGTGTAATGATAGTTTTTGTAAAGTAATCGTAAACAAATTAATAAATGGGTGGAAATAGATTTTAATTTTGAAGTAAATATTCAGTGGGGAAAAAATATCACAAGTATTGCCCGAGTGGTTGTCTAGGTATATGCCCTTTGTTCCTTTTCAAGCTTTCATAAGAGGCGACTAAGTAAGATTGTGTACTGGGCTGGCACCCAAGCAGACACCATAACAAATCCTGCAGAACTACCCCACTTATGCAGACCAAAGAGAGCTAGTCTGGCCCAGGGAGTGACCATGCTCGAAAAACTATGGGGGACCGGCGAAAACCTGAAATGTAGTCTCCTTCGTGAAACACTGGGATAGAAGCATAGCATCAGTTATCGAAGAAGAAAAAGGTTTGCACCCTGCTGAAATAACTTGATACAGGTTTCCCTATGAGCTGGTTAGCGTAAATCAAATAAAGCATTGTACCCAAGCTACAGGTAATAATTCTCTGACTATGCTTAGGACACAACAGACTGAGATGTCATCTGTACAACAAGTTCAAGATTGGCACTACAGACCTTTGTGTCTGCGGCACAGCCCACCATGACGGTGGAACACATTTTGCAGCCCTGCGCACTGTATACCAACAAAAGGGGTAGTATTTGGCAACAGCCAGTATCCTTCAACGAGAAGTTGTACGGAAGTGCACGGAGCCTTGAGTTGACTGCTGCCTTCGTTAGTCATTGAAGTCGAGGTCTGAAGATGAACGAGGAAGAAGTACCCATGCTCCACCAAATGGAGTGAAAGGAAAGGAAGGAGGAAATATGTGGATGGGTTGGTAAAATGGATTACAAATTACATTTATGAAATAAATTTATTATCAATCCAGCCCATCAATCAATAAAAACAGAAGTGATACCTACTGTCTGAGCAGATGAAAACCTTCTAATTGAAATCAGATGACTAAGGTACTGGTCTGCGATTGGCTGCTCTCTGTTTGTCAAATCGTGCCTCCATTTCGTCCAGGACACGAGGAGTGTATCGCACAACCAGTTTGACTGTTCCTGGAAGAAAACACAGCAGACAGGATTAGAGAAATTGCTCAAATACATAAGAATATGTTAATTACTTGACTACACAAGGAGAAAATTGTTAGCACAATCTATTCTTATTCTGCATTTGCCCTGAAAAGGACATTGTGTCGTAGTTTATAGTTAGACTGTGATATCTGCTCCTTTCAGCCAGACACATCCGGTTTCAGCTGGCTTTTTTGGGTACCAAGTTTGCCTTCCCACTGCAATCCCTATTGTCTTAGCCGCACTAACTAGTGCAGCCTGTTTCTAGTGCCACCACTTGGAGACAGAATATGGTCTTGGTCAGCTCTGGTTTGCTATCCCTCATGCCAGCAGCCAGCTAGGAGTCACTAGCTGCTGTCAGCTCATTTACTCTGCTTCATCTTTGGCTCCTATTCCATGTGAAGCATAGGACTGTAACTATTAATAACTATTGATTTCTCATGTGGGTCACTTCAGACCATGATGCTCCAATAGCATTGGTTTACTCGTTTATTTTATTTCCATTTTGCCATTGTAACCTTCCAAAGCTGGTTCCAGTCAAAGATCTATCTCATTATATTTGTAGGATGTAGCAGATCATTGATGATTTGTAGAAAATTAAAACAAAGAATAAGTTCATTCATAACAGACAGTCAAAGTAGGCTGAACAGCAAAACACAGACATGCAAGACTACAGGTACTTTAGACTTTCTATCAGGATGCTGACATGTAATGATGGCCATGGGGATCAGAGAAGGAGCAAGAAGATAGTGATATTGGACAGCATTATGATGTTGCCTAGTGAACCATCCTGATCATTCATCTTTTTGCTCTAATGTGAAGCATAAACCACTACAGCACTTGACCCGTCTTAAAAAACATTTACTGCCATTCACCTTTCTCCAGCTGAAACCAGCCAGGTCAAAAGGCACATATCGCAGCCCCAATGTAATTTATGACGAACGCCAAAGATTATCTTTTCGCTTAAACATGAAGCACATGCTTCAACTGCAGCTGGTCCCTTCACAGGAAGTTTGTATCTGATCTTTTGCAGTGACTGATTACAATAGTCATTTTTTTAACATGGTGAGGTTGCTACCCACACTATGCACAACCCTTTTCAGACACCTTTTATAACATGGTTAGATGGTTAAAGAGGTCCTATTCTTTTCCCACTGGTTGTTGTTGGTTAACTGGATCTGCCGAGCTGTTTGCTCTTTCACAGTCAATGCCAAGCTGAAGAAATTGCAAGTGTTTTGTAGCTGGTGAGTGGAGCTGTATAAGGTGTTGGTGATTGTTGGGGTGGAGCTGTATAAGGTGTTGGTGATTGTTGGGGTGGAGCTGCATAAGGTGTTGGTGATTGTTGGGGTGCTCGACAATAACTTTTCTGTCTGTGGCAAGTGAGCAGCACATGTTGCACTGTATCGCATGGTGCAGTTAAGGCAGTTAGGTCTGCGTGCAGGGTCTAACTTTTTAAAGTAATTTCACACTGGTACTTTATTACTATAAAAACAATTTGCTCAATTTAAATTGAGTTTAATGCATATACTAATTGCGACTTTTAACTCACCGTGCGCAATCTTCAGCAATTCCACAGCCTTTTCATGGTACTCTCCCTCAACAGACTGCGAAAAAGATGGACAGGTGTCAGATAATACAACTGCATCCATGTAATTAGTGACTAATTTCTTCAAATATTAAATCTTGATTCCGCAAAACAGAGAGCACACTTTCTGTCTACATGGAAAGCATGTTGTATAAGGTAAAAGTCAGGTTAGGGACACAGAATGAGAAATCTGCACAAAACAGAGAGCACACTTTCTGTCTACATGGAAAGCATGTTGTGTAAGGTAAAAGTCAGGTTAGGGACACAGAATGAGAAATCTGCACAAAACAGAGATAAGACTATCCAAGTGACCAAAGGAAATGGATAATACATAGATCTATCTGGTCTTGTTAAAACACTACGGAGCGCAGAATGACAGACCACAGTATTTACATGATACAACAAATTCCATTCATGGACATTTTTTTTTTGGGGTGTTCGCCTTATTTCTCTGTTCCCCAAGGCAGTGTGCGTTCTTCTGTGCCTGTTGGCCCAGTGCATCCGACTTCAGCATGCATTTTATGTAAGGGTCTGCTTCCTTATGCATTTTCTAAGTGTTTGCTTCCCCCGGGGTAATGGCTAGTGCTCTGATGGGGAGTGAACCCAGCACCTTTGGATTGTGAGCCGTGTCACTTAACCACTAGCCCATGTTGTCCCCATCCATGACATAAATCACTCTTGAATAAAAACCATCTCCAAAAAAATGTAAAACCAATTGTTCCATTATACGATTTCACCCCTTGGACTGAAATGCTATGTGTTCATCAAATGGACACGCAAACAATCAAATTGATCTCACAAATGATAAAAATTAGAAGTGCAGCTTACAGGATCAGACCATCACTTGCTGCAGTAAAGTTAAAAATGTTCAAGGAATGAGAAAACTTACATATACATCTTCTTCATCGGCATTCGTCCTGAAAAGGACATTTCGTTGTAGTTTACAGTGAGAATGCGATCTCTGAATCTTTTGGCCCAATACATCTAATCTCAGTTGATTTTTTGTATTTTGCTACCGGGGTTGCCTTCCCAATGTGATGCCTTTTCTATTAGTGTAGTCTGTTTACTGGGCCGCTTCTTGGAGATGGAATAGAGTCATGGTCAGCTGTAGTTCACTTACCCTGATGCAAGCTCATTCGCTGCTGTATTTTCTACCCCAAACACATAATCAACAAGCAAAATGTCACAAATGACACCACAATGGCCAGCTTTAGTCAGAATTTGAAGAACATGTTTTAGACCCAAGGAAACCTCAGAGAAAACCATTGACAACCAACATATGCAAGTCAGAGTTAACATTTCAAACAGATATGAAGAGATTCTTGGCAGAAAGACTAACAGCCTAAAGAACATCTCACAAAGAATATATGAAAACTGTTTTAAGCAAAAATAGAATAGACATGTTGGCTACCATATATTAATATTACAAAATAAAAAGGTAAAGGAACGTCTTCAGTAGACTTAACTGTTGGTCAGGAATGAAGTATTAGAGACCTCAGTATACTGAGTCTCAGCTTGTGTGGTGGGGGAGGCCAGCTCCCTTCAGCAGACAACTGTTGGTCAGGAATGAAGTATTAGAGACCTCAGTATACTGAGTCTCAGCTTGTGTGGTGGGGGAGGTCAG
Organism: Ariolimax columbianus; assembly: GCA_036924085.1. Taxonomy (NCBI): domain Eukaryota; kingdom Metazoa; phylum Mollusca; class Gastropoda; order Stylommatophora; family Arionidae; genus Ariolimax; species Ariolimax columbianus. Next base: position 10,488,401 of record JAVGWX010000017.1, on the reverse strand, counting down.
CTCCCTTCAGCAGACTTAACTGTTGGTCAGGAATGAAGTATTAGAGACCTCAGTATACTGAGTCTCAGCTTGTGTGGTGGGGGAGGTCAGCTCCCTTCAGCAGACTTAACTGTTGGTCAGGAATGAAGTATTAGAGACCTCAGTATACTAAGAGAGAGTTATCTTCCTTCCCTAACCGTAATTTATTTTATTTTGAAGAAAACAAAATACATTTTCTATACAGAATTGCGGCTCTTGTCCTGGACTGAAAGACACAAATCAAAAACATTATTCAGGATTGGAAAGGGTTAACACCTAAATCCTCTAGTTTATACTAAAATCAATTGAAATTCATTTCAAGCTGAGAAAAATTAAACACAAACTACAAATAAAGAGTACCTCAAGTCTAGAAGACAAGGACATCCAGCAAACACATTTTTTTCAATGTTGTATATAACACTGTTTACAATGTGATAAAACCAGTATTCAGAAATAGAAATGTATGCAAGCACAGATGTATGGTCCAACTAAGAAATAACACAACAAGATTGTATACCACTCCATTGACAGATAAAAGTTGGTCCCCTCTTTTCAAGCCACCATGTCTATCAGCAACACCACCTGGGATGATACGAGAAATGTAAATTGGAGAGTTCTGCTCTTTTCCACCCATTACGTTGAATCCTAATCCTTCCTCTGTCTTGGGGAGTTCCACAACTCGCGGATGAGCATGGCCTTCGCTGGCAGCAAAGGCTGCAACTGTGGCCTGAAATAGATTAATTGAGTCAATCTATAACAAAGACATGCTTTAATACTTTTAATTTTCCTTAAAGGTAAAATTTATGCAGTATTGATTCAAAATAATGGAGGACTTGTGTGTGTAAGGTGCACATGACTTAAGAGAGGAAAAATGGGGGGAAAATGTGTGTGTACAATGAAGGCAAGTCAGTAAATATGCCACAAATGAATATTTTAAAAAAGCAACTAAATAAGATTCAAACGTGAAAACCATTTATTATTACACTTAGATTGTCCCATTGTTTCAACTTAATTTCCACCAACATTGATTCACTTGTCCCATCACTTTATTAGTGTACCGAAACCTGCACCATAGAAGTCTTTGGTCTGCTGTTTTAGCCATATTTGCACTTCATGTTCAATCTCTTTAACGTTTTCAGCCAAGATGGGAACATGCATTATGCTGTAGGTTAAACCATGTGAACACCCTATTGCAGTTGCTACGCTGTCTTTTGTTACTCACTTGTCAGCTAGCATCATCCCCCCCCCCCCCCCCCACCGCAGAGGTGCTTCTGTTGCAATCTGAACAGGATGACCGGGTCTGACTTCATCAGCAATTAGTTAGTGCCCTTGAGAAAATTTATCAACCCAGCTTTGCACCACTTTATGCTGCAAACATTTCTCACCATAAGCATTTCCTTATGAATTCCTTTGCAGAAAGTCTTTTCACACACAAAAAGTACAACAGTGTGCTGTTCTTTGATTGTGCTGTGAGCATGGATATCATTTTGTACTTGAGCTGCTCGTGTGTATCTAACACCTAGAGCCTGCTACCTACAGTAATCACAAAGTTGGATGTTGCTGCCACCTAATGACACCTTTAGAAACAACTAGCTATATTTTTCAACTATCCTAAATCAGTTTGTGATCTACTTACCCTCGTACTATTAATTGACAATGAAATGTTTGAGAAAATGTATACTTCGTACAAAAATAACTCATTGTTTCCATATGACAAAAACAAACCAATTAGTTTATAGCATCTTTATTAGCCTTACCAAAAAAAAAATGAACTGATCTTTCAAAATTGAAAGTATTGGATACTTGTCAGGGAAAATTAAATTTATGCTAAAGGAAACATTTTTTCTATAGTATTAAATCAATTTGGAATAATAAAAACAAACCACAGAAATACCTTGGCTGTGGCATTGGCCCGAACATCAGCACTGCCACTGATGTCTACTGTCTCATATATATTTTCATAAACTTCTCTGACAGCATGTAAAAAATCACTCTGCAACACTCTCTGAAGAGCTTGAAGCTTTGCAGCAGGGAATTCACCAGCTAAAATAGAATCAAGCATATGAAGATAAATATTTTTATATGAGGACAAATGGAGAAACATTTTTAAACTCAAGAAGCAAAGTAAAATGTTAGCTAAATAGATAGATACAAAAGTCATAGATTTTTAGAAAAGCAATTAAAATATCAAAAGACAATGGAAGTACAAAAATATGTTTCTACAGCATGTTTTCAACAAATACACAGAACAAGTCGAAAATAAATTTACTTAACAATGGTGTCTTAATATCAAATCGGGATAGAAATCAAACACTTGTGACTCTCTTTAGTTGTCTTTTACTAGATGCTTTCAAGACTTAGAATGCAGTGGTCCTATTCTCTGCTCTCAGTATCGACGAGAGTATGAGATCAAGAATAACATTAAGCAAGGACAACAGCCAAAACTCTTATTTACAATAAGTTATGTTTCTTTTACTCTGAGATATAGTATCATTGAAGTTATATAGGACAGCATCTGTTTACACTTACATGAAGGATTTTTATTTCCAAGTTCTGTTTCTAAGAATCGACGTCACTGCACTCCGGGCATACCTATAGGTGCTCAGTCTCTCTCATCAAATGGCGTAAGGTATGGATGCTGATGGTCCCTATAGCTTGCTGGTTGTACACTCTCCTGCGCCCCACTCCGCTCAAACCTCTTTTAATGTCGAAACTTTGCAGCCTGTGGATTGCTGCTTCATCTATTGCGGTGTCCTCATCCAGCAGGCAGTCATTGATTGATTTCAAAATGTCAATTCTGTCTATCACCAATGTGCCCATGATGGGAGCCCATGAAGCCAAGGCCAAGATGTCAGCTCTTTCATTGCCCTGAACCCCGGCATGAGCAGGACAGTAGATCAAGGTCAGCGCCTGGAGGTTTGAGGCCTCAACAGCAGCTATCCACTAATACCTAAGCCATCCCTTCCGTACTTTCTGAAGTACGGCTTGCGCGTCTGTCACAATGACTGCCTTTGTTATAGAAGTTTCAGATATCCATTTCAGTGCTGAGGTCACTGCTTCCGTCTCCATTCTCATACCGGAGGTTGTTAACATGTATGCCCTACTGCGCTCAGCAACGACCTCTCCTCTCACTCTAGTCGAGAAACCCCAGTCTGGTGTCCCACTGTGCACGTCTTTCCAAGTTAATAATTTGAAAAAAGTGATAAATGATTCAGCAGACTTACACTCAAGTATGCTTTAGAGACCTTTAGATCAAAGCATATTCTCATCTAAATAAACTATGTTGCAAGATATGTACAGCTTTTGTAATCGATTATCTGAATATCTACAATTTTTTTTTTATTAAACAATCCAGAAAATGTCACTTACTACGTTGGAGAGTGTCCAGAAGTTCAATAGCACGAGTGATGTCTGAAATTAGTATTGACAAGACTTAAATCGGCACAACATAAAATGCAGTGATTAAAAACAATCACATTCTGATACTATTCAAAAAACAAATTTTTGCCTTCTATTTTTAGTATAGAATCATTCCAAAAATATTCATACTGCAATTGTTTACTTCTGACATAATAATAATACACGATAGACAAGACTGTTTGTTCCAGTTTGAACATCAGCACAGAACTGAGAAGTTCTGAATTCAAAACTAAAAAATCCCATCAAACCCACCAATGGAATTTAGATTAGTCTAGTATTTGATGATATCAGTGAGTTGATTCTTTATTTGTTTTAATCCAGTACCTACTGGGTCGTAGCGCAGTTGTTATGTAGACAATATGACAATCACTATGGCATGTGCATCATGAGACTGACTATATATATATATAATATATTATTATATGATATAAGTAAAATAATGAGTTTAAGTATATCATTTTTTTTCATACATTTGTATAACTAATATTAATAAGACTTGCTTTGTCTATAAAGTGTAATAAACAGCGCATCGCAGAGTAGATTCATATTAATTAATAATAATTTAATTATATTATCCTTTTCCTTCGCCCCTTTCACAGGCACACTTCTGAATCTGAAGTCATGAAAAAATTAATAAAACACAAAAAGAAGCATTTTATTTATATCAGACTCTAATTAACCTATTAAGTAAGTAATTTGGTAGAGAACTCCATTTGTTAAACATTTCAATGTTGATAGTTTCGAGTTCAATTCAAATTCTTGAAATTCAGAAAATGTGAAAATCTAAGAAATTCAAATTATTATTTATAAAATGATATATAAAAATGGTATCACTGTAGTGTTAGTGTTAATTGCTTTAATGTTAGGCTTGTAAAATAACTTGTCTTGTTACTAAAAGTAAAAGTTACGTGTACTAACTATACATGCACTATGTATAAATACAATAATATCTATATATCTATTTAGTAGTTACAGTAGACCTATATTCCTATATTAATAATATATGACTAGTTACTAAGTTAGATCTAGTCTAATCTATTCTCATTTGATTTCCTCTTAGTCTTTCTCAGATTTCAGAAATCATTTCTGATGAATTACGGATTTGATTGATAAATTTGTGTTATTACACGTTTATATAGAATAAACAACGTACATTGTCAATATAAATGGTTTTATGCCGAAATGTACATTATCTAAAATACACTTTAACAAGCAATTACACAAGACACGATAAAATATGAAATGATCTTACCTTTCTCAAGCGTTAAAGGTTCCGATACAGATGCCATCTTGGTCGCTACTTCCTACTTCCGCTAAACGGTTACCAACTCGAAAAAATGTTTGTCGCTAATTATACAGTTTTCAGCAACTAAAGTCGCTATTCATTTATTTTACAGTTTAATAGATACCACTTCCCTCCAAGCAGACACATAGATGCTCATTAAGTAGATTTGGGAATACTGATGGTGTGATGTAATAAGTGGAGTGCCTCAGAGATCGGTATTAGGTCAATTTTGTTCTTGATATATATATAAATTATTTGTATTATAATATTGGATTCATTGCAAAATTCGCGGATGACACAATATAATGCGGCAAGGTCTCTTCTCTGGCAGAGGTGGGTGTATTGAGATCGGATTTAGGTGCGATTCATAAGTGGTATGTGAGCTGGCAGATGAAGTTTAATGTAGAAAAATGTACAGTTATCTACATGGGAAGATTATGTAAAAAATATAATTACATAATGGGAGTGAAGAATATTAGACAGATAGGAAAGGAAAGGGACCTAGGTGTTATAATAGATCGTACATGTAAGGTGCAAGAGCAAGTCCAGATGGTAGTGAAAAAGTATAATGTAATGATGTGTATGATTAAAAGAAACTTTACACATAGGAGCAAGGAAGTATTAGTCAAACTATATAAATCATTGATGAGACAGTTGGAGTTCTGTATTCAGGTGTGGAGTGCTTATCATAGAGTGGATATAGACATGACAGAAAGGGTACAAAGAAGAGCTACAAAAATGATCGTTGGATTCCAGAATTATAGTTATGAGGAGAGAATTCGAAAAACTGGTCTTCGGTGTCTAGAACAGAAAATAATTCGAGGTGACTTAATACAGGATTATAAATGAATCAATAGAAAGGATAAATTAGATTATAACAAGTTTTTCAAAGTTCAACCGACTACAAGAACTAAAGGGCACAACTACAAGAACTAAAGGGCACAGCTTCAAATTATTTAAAGACAAGTCCAGATTAGATATGAATAATAATAATAATAATGTTGGCTTAAACGTCTGAGGCCCGTTGCGTCGGTTGGCCACATCCATGAACCACTGCTGTGACGGGGTTCCAGGCCTCGTCCAGAGCGGAAGAGGAGGTTGATATATGCTGGAGACATACTGTTCGGGGACGGCCTTTTCTGCGCCTAAATTTGGTCAGGGGAAGACGTTTGGCCCTGAGGAAAGACTTGTGCAGTATCTTGTGGGCCGGGATTTCATGATCCAGCCATACAACATGACCAAACAAAGAAACTCAGCGTCAGTCTAGTGTATCTGAAAATGGGTGGGGGGCCTATTTTAGCAGAGACCTCCATGTTGTGGATGTATTCATGCCATTGGATGCCCAGGATACGCTGCTGGTTGCGCACGTGGAAGGCCAGAAGTCTCGACGTGTCATGTTTCAGCAATATTCAAGTTTCGGAGCCGAAAAGTAGGATTGAGACCACGCAGGACTGGTAGATGCGGATTTTTGTCCCAAGGGAGATATTGCCATTACCCCACACACGTTGGAGGTCGTGCATAGCAGATGCAGCTAGTCTGATCCGCCTTGAAATATCGGGACCACTGAGCCCATCGGATGATATCATGCTACCGAGGTAGATGAATTAATTTGGTGTCCTCCGCAATGTGTCCTTGGGTTTCAATCTCCTGAGGTGATGTGTCAGAATGAGGTTCTGGACTTTGGTCTTAGGCCAGGATATAGACAGGTTTAGGGAAGGTGTTTTGCTGTATACAATTTCAAGAGAGCACTGCAGCGCAGATCAGCGTAAACAAGATCAGTAAAGATTGAATGATCAATAGATTCGAAATTAGGAAATATTTTTAGTCAGAGAGTGCCGAATGCTTGGAATGCATTGTCACAAGATGTGGTGGAGACTGGGTCAGTGCATTCAAAACTAGATTGGATAATCACAGTCATTTTTAGTGTCGGTGGAGTGAAATAAACTGATTTTATACAGACTCTTTAGAGCCCTCTAAACCAGTATAATGAAGTTAAGTTATAATCAGCATGGGTTTACTAAAGGGATATCTATCATGCTTAACAAATCTATTATATTAGAATTCATGAATGATGCTACCAAAATGATAGATGAAGGGGAGGCAGTGGATGTTATTTATCTAGATTTTGCAAATGCATTTGATAGAGTTCCTCATCAAAGATTATTTAAGAAGTTGAAATCACCTGGAATAGGTAGCAAAGTTGTCAAATGGATTGGTTAACGACACGAAGACAGAGTGAGCATAAAGTGGTAAATGTTGTTGAGTGCCTACGATAAGAAACTTTACTGTTTTAGGCGTCCTAAAAAGAGTGTTCGGTGACGAGTTACAGTGGTTTTCCTCACATTCTAAGCGTGCAAGTGAGGATGACCGGGGTACTCCGTGCGGTCGTGCTATGCTTTGCTTTATCTGCGTGATGTTCACTGCTGCAGAGATCACGTCAATCCCCACCTCATTACCCAGGCTGTCATGAAACATCAAAGACACAACCACAAGAAAAAGAAGAAAATCTTAGCATATAAGAAACGTAATGAACATCAGTGTCTTTTATTCATAAATGTATACAAAAATTGTATTTTTATTCGATTCGAGTAGCTTGATATTTATTTACATTAATGAGTTTGGAAAGAAAGCATGGTGCTTATATCAAAACTTTCAGGAGTTAAAAGAAAGAAAAATCACAAACACATTAAAACAGACATAAAATCGAGAACATGAGATTCTCAGAAAGCAGAATTCCTTAATAAGTACTTTGCTAATGATAACAAAAAGCAAAAACGAACCTGGACAAGGCTATCAAAATACTCGCCAAAATGATGGAAAAAAACAACCTACGGCTGTAAGATCTTTGACAAGAATTTCACACTTCCATAACTTAAGATAGCCCTAAAAAATGTAAGAAAGGTAAAGCCGCTGGACCTGACCGGCTCACTAACAAGATACTCTTAAATCTCTCAAATGATGAGCTCCATACCATCCTTGACCTCATTAACAAAACATGGAGAGAATGCAAGCTACCAACAGACTGGAGAAAATCCAACATCACCTTAGTTCTGAAGAAAGACAAATCATCAAACCTAATAACATGTTATCGTCCGATCTCCCTGAATTGAAGCATAGACAAGGTCCCTGAAAGGATGATCAACGAAAAGTTAAATTGGTGGCTAGAAAGCTCCAAGATTCTGAATACAAACCAATCAGGATTCAGAAGAAATACAGACAATGAACCAGCTGATAATATTCACACAAGAAGTAGGTGATGCTTTCCATGAGAAAAACAATGTGCTGATAAGGACTGTCCCAGTGACCTGCGCTAAGTTGCACATTATTCATAAACGACCTACCAGATGTCATCACCTGCAAAAAGGCACTCTTTGAGGATGGCCTGGTCATTTGGTCAAAAGGAAAACATTTTAAACCCATCACCAGAAATATGAATATGAATCTGACAACCATCTCTACATATTGCCAGCTTTAGAAGTTTGAAATGAATGTAGAGAAAACGGTGTTCAGCTTAAATAAAAGGATTAAAGAGGAAAATGTCGATGTCAAAATGAACGGAGTGAAATGAACATACGACAAAACCCCGAGATACCTCGGAGTCGTAGACTCACTATGAAACCCCATATAGACGAACTGATTGAAAAATCATCCACAAGGCTCAGACTCATTAAACTATTCTCAACTTGTGGACGGGGGAGAGGGGGGGGGGGAGATCAAGATTCACTATGCCAGTTATACACTGTATGTGTCCGCTTAGTGATTGACTAGTCACTCCCCCTCCAAACCATTGTAAGAAAAAGTCTCTTACACGTGCTGAACAGAGTACAAAATCACGCTCTGAGGTTTATAAGTGGCGCCATGTAATTAACGTCGACAGATGCATGTGAAATTAACATCGAACCTCTAAACCTAAGACGAGAACGTTCTGTCGTAGTAATACGTGAAAGATAATTAAGAATGAACACTACGGAGGAGAATAGGAAAATTGTAGAACATTGGCACCAAAAGCATAACATAAAAATTACATCTATCCTAAAAGAGGCGCAAGACAATATCAATGAGCACAACCTGCCAGAGGGTAGAAGGCTTATGGCGGTCATCAATGATAAACCACCTTGCTGGCAGGCGACTACCCCACAGTAATAACTGTACTCTCTGACCCCTCTGCCAACAGGAACACCCTACCATCTTTGCTGAAAACTATCGCTTTGTAAACTATACTCATATCCACAAAGCATCCAATTATACACAGATGGATTTGTCACCGGGGCTACCACCAACGCTGGATATGGTGCAGTCATTAAATAATATAACCTGCATCAAGAAGACCACCCCTACATCTATGGGCCTTGTGGAGAGACCTGGTCCAATTACGAAGCAGAAATAATAGCAATAGAAAAAGCTTTGTGCTGAATAATCTGATTTCGAAAGTGGCACTGTACAGCCGGGGGAGATCGTTGTTTTCCCAGACTCTAAGTCTGCGCTCCAAACCTTGGAAAACAGAATGTCTCCAAATGTTGAAACAACTACAAATTAATTGACCAATTGTCCACCTCTTATGGAGCGGAAGTGGTGCTCCAGTGGATATCTGGCCATGTCGGAGTCCCAGGAAATGAGATGGCTGATGATTTAACTTAATTTAACTATACTGGTTTAGAAGACTCACCAGAGTCTGTATACAACGACTTACATTTGCATTAGCCTGCTCTAAAAGCTATTCACAGCCAATCTTTTCTTAAATGCGTTAACTGTCCCTGCCTCCACCACCTCCTGGTTTCTCATAGATAGTACAGGTAAAATAATAAGAGAAAATAGGGAAGAGGCTAATCTACTAAATCAAAACTTTGACACAGTCTTCACAAAAGAAGACTGAAAAAAAAAAACAGAGCTTCATATAGTTTGACAAACACTTCCTTGCTCCTATGTTTAATAGTGCTTTGCATCATACCTTTCCTTATCTATCATTTTAATATTGTTCTCGTCCATTCTGTAATTATGTTCCATGTTGGATCTACCCACGTGGGTGACTGTACATTTATTTAGTTTAAACTCCATTTGCCGTCTCACAGACCAGTCTCGAATTTTATCTAAATCCGATCTCAAAATATCCACTTTTGTTATAAATGAGACACTCCTACATAGTTTTGTGTAGTCCCCAAATATTGCAATCATGGATCCTATATCAATGTCCAAATCGTTTATATATACCAAGAACAACATTGGTCCCAGAGATGACTAGAAGCGGCAATGCTACCATAGTCACTACCTAGCATCACACTACAGACCTGCAAGCAAATCCTAAACAATATCTATAGACAGGAGTGGCTAGATCAGTGGGCCACATCCCAAATAGATCGAGTATATTTCAAATACCAAGCAAAACCAAATCCAATGACCCAGCCAAGAAACTGAAACGAAGAGACCAGAGTTTGATCTTCAAGCTGAGAACGGGCCACGCCTCTCTCTACACACATCGGAATAGATTAGACCAACTACGTGAACCAAACTGCAAGATTCTGCCATGACCACGAGAAGTCAGTCGAGTATCTCCTGACTATGTGCCCAGTGCTGGCCGATCTGTGGAACCTGCTGCTACCACCACACCCCACCATACACCATACACAACACACTATACACATCGCTACAACAATTGAGGAGGATGTGTGCTTTTGTCCGGGTGGCATTAGACTGTCAAGAGCTGCCAACCACAGCTTATATCCTCATCATTATCATTATCATCATCATCATGTCCGAAATACAATCCGTGACTGAATAAACAACACCACGCTGAGGCAGATAGTGGGAACAATGCGTGTTAGTGCCTACATTGACGTCCACAAAATAAAACAGTTTAGTCAGAATGCATTATGACCAGCCTGCAGCGAGAGCATAACATATGCAGGTCTCGGGTCCACGTGCAATGGGCCGTCCTCGATGTATGTGGGTCGAAGGTGTCTCCGACACAATCAGGAAGTTACACCTAACGACAACACAAGTCTTCCATCTGGCGATTACAAAAAAACCTACGCACTCTTCCTCTTTGCGACGCCTCAAAACTCTTATGATGTGAAAATAATTATCGACATTTTTTTCTTATTATTCTGTGTTTGTCTTGAAAATAACATTTGAGACATTGTGTCGGAGTTTACAGTTTAGCTGCGACTTCGGCACCTTTTATCCCAACAAATCCGATTTCAGCATGCATTAGATTTGCCTTCCTTCTTCTATCCCTAATCTCTTAGCCAGGCAGCATGGCTGCAGTCTATTTACAGGGCCGTCATTTGAAAGTGCAATATGGTCTTGGTCAGCTGTGGTTTGCTGACCCTGAGCAAGCAGTCATCTATGAGTCGTTGTTGATGGCAGCTGTTTCCCTATTGCATCTTCGTTTCCAAACTTGATTCCATATTCTCATATGTTCAATGCTCATGTCTAGCCAATGGAAGTGTACATGTTACTAGCCTATAAGCTTCTTGCAACACCAACAGGCATCTTTCTTTAATATTTTGTATTTCTAGATTGGTCATAGTACTGTTGTTTTGCTGAAGAAATATGTACCCTTCTCTTCTTCTTCTTCTTCTTCTTCTTCTTCTTCTTCTTCTTCTTCTTCTTCTTCTTCCTATTCTGCTTCTTCTTCTACGTTCGTTTTCAATCTCCTGCTAATAAACCATGAACAGGGTTTGCAAGTAGCAGGTTGTAGTCTGGAGAACGGAATGCGCTGTGTCGCTAGTTTACAGCTAGATTGCGAAATATTTAAACCTTTCGGTCGACACATGCGTCTTCGGCAGAGCTATTCTGTTATGAATTTAACACCAAAATCAATATTTTTTTAAATATTGACACAGTGCAGCCTTTTCTCAACATACTTCTGCTTTAAAAATAATTTTTAGACATTTCATAAGGATCAGCCTTCGTTTGCTAAAAAAAAAAAGACTTCAGTTTCTTGAACTCTTGTCAAACAAGTTTGCAAGCTCACACAACAAATAGTTCTTGTATTCTAAAAGCATTTCCTTTAATGGTTTTGATTTGATCCAAATTTACTTTGCCTTTGATTACAAAACAACTAAAATACATAGTTTTGTTACAAATGTCCGTATATTCACATATAATCATTGCATGGAACATGATTTAACACAGGAGGTCAGCTGTACGTAATACACAATGACATGTCACGCTGACAGCTATGTAAAGTTCTGCTTCATCAATTTGCCTAATAATATTTTCTACTTTAAGCTGTGACCAACCTGTGACGGACTGTTCACCGTGTATTTCTCCGAATAGTAATACTTTGAGAGACTACTTAGATGCTTACAAAGGTTAAATCTGTCTGTTATGTGAAGATGCAACGATTTCGAGAGAGTAATAATGGAAGGTATGGATTCCGAAAGGAAAAAAAGAGGTCGTCCCGACGAAGTTGATATTAAAACATTACGGACAGTCTGGGGATGTCTTTGTATGACGCCGACCAACTTGTCCCAAGTGAAAACGAGATGCACGAAGAGCTGTTGTGACGAAGACTACGTTCTGGAAAGAATATGTCACATGATGATGATGATGATGAAAGAATGCTAAGCCTTGGTGTAATGTTACAGTGACAAAGTTTTAACACGCCTCCTCTGATCGATCGTCAGCTTTTATGATCAATGAATAAATAAATAAAAGCCTTTATCATCACTACCTGTGGAGCATTTGACTTCAACTTAAACACCCCTCACCACCCACCCCATCTACCATCACTTTGTCGAGGTGGGGAAGAGGCCAGTGAGCTACGCCGGTAGGGTCACCCACGCCGCACAGATCAGTGGAAAGGGATCAGACTGGAAATGGTTGCAACAGAGCAGGTCAATGACGACAGATCACCTAAGAGAGGAAAACTACTCTTTGTCCGGGCAGGTGGAGCTCGAGGCCAGGGAGAGCAAAACATCTGAGGGCAATATCCGATAACGAACGCAACGTTAAAGTCGAAACGATCAAAGGGGAAGTCATTGCTAGACCACAATCTGACAGAACATGAGAACTGGACATAATAGACTCATCTTTACAACAAAATGAGGATTGGGACAGGTGACAGATGTCCATGTGGGGAGCAAACCATGACCGTTGACCACATCCTACATAGCTGCACCATCTCATTGGAAATGAGAGAACAATACTGGCTTAGAGAGACAGAAATTAGGCAAACGCTGTACGGAGATTTGTTGTTTTTTTAAGCATTCTTACAAACAACCGTGTCCTCACTCCTTTGTAAGATAAACTGAGACATTGATCTGAGGATGAACAAAGAAGAAGAAGAAGAAGAAGAAGAAGAAGCAGAAGAAGAAGAAGAAGAAGAAAAAGAAGAAGAAGAAGAAGAAGAAATTGAAAAACACGCCAAGTCTTCCTTCATAGGTCATCTACGCCTGCTCCACCTGCGTCTTCCCGGTCTCATTTATATTTGCCACCAAGCTCTCTACGCCACGAACGAGCAAACATGTGGTTTCAGAACGAGACTGATTTGTAATGCTATCAACTAGTTTGTATGACCGATCTAACGTCAACACCGTCTCTTCGTGTGCTGTTACACTTCCTTCTTCTTCTTCATCGAGCAACTGATGCTATGCTTCTAGTCCGGTGAGGTTCACGATCAACTGATGCTATGCTTCTAGTCCAGTGAGGTTCACAATCAACTGATGCTATGCTTCTAGTCCAGTGAGGTTCCCGATCAACTGATGCTATGCTTCTAGTCCGGTGAGGTTCACGATCAACTGCTGCTAAGCTTCTAGTCCAGTGAGGTTCACGATCAACTGATGCTATGCTTCTAGTCCGGTGAGGTTTACGATCAACTAATGATAACTTCTAGTCCGGTGAGGTTCACGATCAACTGATGATATGCTTCTAGTCCGGTGAGGTTCACGATCAACTAATGATAACTTTCTAGTCCGGTGAGGTTCACGATCAACTGATGCTATGCTTCTAGTCCGATGAGATTCACGATCAACTAATGATTTCTAGTCCGGTGAGGTTCACGATCAACTGATGCTATGCTTCTAGTCCGATGAGATTCACGATCAACTAATGATAACTTCTAGTCCGGTGAGGTTCACGATCAACTGATGCTAAGCTTCTAGTCCGGTGAGGTTCACGATCAACTAATGATAACTTCTAGTCCGGTGAGATTCACGATCAACTAATGATAACTTCTAGTCCGGTGAGGTTCCCGATCAACTAATGATAACTTCTAGTCCGGGTATGTTCACGAAGTAGACTGTGTTTCAGGTCTTCGTCGGTCCTCCACAGCTTTTCGAGCATCGTCGCTTCCCCGGACCAGACTGCCTCTCTTTGGTCTGCATATGTAGGGCATTCTTGCAGAATATGTTCTGGTGTTTGCTTGTGTACTCCACAATCGCACGTGGCAGTGTTTCTGAGACCAATTCTGTGGAGGTGGGCCTTGAGTTTACAATGTCCCGTTCTGAGTCTGAAGATCGTTGTCTGCCTATCTCTGCTAAATTTGTCTATGTTGTCATTTTCTGGCTTGTATTCTTTGTACTGTTCTCGCCATTCTGTCCTCATGGATCGATTGATGAGCGTCTTTGCTTCTTTACAGCTATGTGGACAACGAGTCTATGTGCCACCACTTACGGCTTTTGCGAGCTCTTCTGCTTTCTCGTTTCCGGGGATCTCACATTAGGCCGGGATCAACTGTAGGATTGACTCTGTTTTTTGAGACAGCAATCCTATATTGTATTTTATTCCACGCGAGAGTCTACCTTATTTTGGTGTTTGAGATGAATTTGGAGTACACTCCTTGAGTCTGTTAGAATGACCGATTTCCTTGTAGTTATATTTTGGCTGATAAGAATCTGAGTTGCTGCATGAACAGATCTTGATTCATCTCTGAAATTGGTACAAGTCTCTCCTGCTGGTATGGAGTGGTTTTCTATGTCGTTATTGGAGTGTTCGGTTTAGATTCCACAGAGGTAGGTCCATCTGTGTACATGTGTGTCCAAGCATTGCTACGGTACTGTCTGTTGAGCTCCTGTAGAACGTTGATTTTTTTGCTCTGTAGCCGGCTACTCACTTTTCTTCGTTAACCATAAAACCTCCAAGATTATTTTGGACCAGCCCTAGCTCTGTGTCCAGGGCTCTGGAATGAATGGTTCTGTTTTCTGTGAATTTCCGTGGCCAGATTGTTGGGGCTTTTTCTTCAGTTCAGTTCAGTTCATCCCGTAACCCATCAGGTCGTCGGGGCACACACGAAGACACTCCCAACATCCCACGCCATCCCTCTCTGTGTGTCGCCGCCTGTCGTATCTCACCGGGACGAAGGCCTGACCATTCAGTGATGTTGTCCACCCATCTCTTCCTTGGACGTCCTCGCCCTCTCTGTCCCGGTACGGAACCAAAGAGTATCGATTTGGTAATTCCGTTGGACCTCGCGACGTGCCTGCACCAGGCCATCTTTCGTCTTTTGATAGCTGTGAACAGATCTTCAAAAGGACCAATGGCGTCTGCAACTCTCTGACGTATTTCTACGTTCATGACACGATCCTTATATGTAACATTTAGGAGTTTTCTATAGCACCTCATTTCAATTGCATGTATTCCACTGCTATCGGTCCTGAACCAAAGCTGGAAAAGGGGAATTGTACCACAGGCATGGAAAGATGCAATACTGGTACCAGTACTAAAAACAGGAAAGGACAAAACAGATCCAAATGGATACAGGCCCATAAGCCTACTGAGCTGTGTCGGCAAGCTGATGGAACGGATGATAAACACCAGACTGATGTGGCATCTGGAAGAAAAACGAATACTAATTCCACAGCAAGCCGGCTTTAGACAGCACAGATCCACTGAGGACCAGGTCATCCTCATAGCCCAGGAGATAGAAGATGCCTACCAGGCACAGAAACACACAGTAGCTGTTTGGGTGGATCTGGAAAAGGCATTTGACAAAGTCTGGAAGGATGGACTTAGAGTCAAGCTAAGAAGAAGTGATGTCTGTGGGAATATGTACAAGTGGATCAACCACTACCTCAATCAAAGAACGGCCAGAGTCCAAGTACAAGGGCAGATGAGCAAAAAGGTGACACTCGAGCAGGGAGTACCCCAAGGGGGAGTATTGTCACCCACACTCTTCCTGGTATATATAAACGATATTACAGAGAATATACCAAAAAGAGTCCATAGCTCAATGTTTGCAGACGATCTGGCTATGTGGACCTCTGAAAAGAATCTCACCATAGCAAGAAATCGGATGCAGACGGCCCTAACATCGCTGGAAGAGTGGGCGAACTCATGGCTGGTCAAAATAAACGAGGAGAAAACCACATGCACAATATTCTCGCTTTCATTAAAACCCCAAAGTACCAAATTAAGTCTAAATGGCAAAATCCTGCAGCCAAACGACAACCCAACCTATCTGGGAGTCACATTTGATCGGCGCATGACATGGAAAAGTCAGATTGAGAGAAACCGAATGAAAGCCAGAGAAAGAATGGCAATCATGAGGAAACTTGCTGGCACAAGCTGGGGAGCAGACGAAGGCATACTAAAGAAACTGTATACTGGAAGAGTGAGACCAGTTCTCGAGTATGGCATTGCGGCATGGACAACAGCAGCGAAGGCAAACTTTGATAAAGTTAACAAACTTCAAAACCAAGCCATGAGAATTATAACAGGTGGCATGAAGTCAACGCCAATTGTAGAACTTGAAAAGATTACAAAACTGCAATCCATGACCGATAGAAGAGACTGCAGAGCCCAGCTGCAGTCAGAGAAATTCCGAAGACTGACCGACCATCCAATACACCAGAGACTAAACAATTTGGGAAATGGGAAACTAAAGCGGAGAAACTTTGCAGAAATAGCCAAAGCAAAGATGCACGAAGATCCCATAAACGCACTAACAACACCAAAACCCATCACTACTGTACGAAAACCTACCTGGAGGCAGGATATATTTCCAGAGGTGGTAGAAAATATACCAGGTATTGCAAACAAAAACTGCCAGACTGAAAAAGAAAGGAGAGATACTACCCTAAGCTTCATAACGAAAAGCTACCCAAGCATGGACTGGACCCATGCATACACCGACGGTTCTGTAACAAACACTACACAGAACGGAGGGGCAGGAGCATTCCTGAACCTACCAAATGGCAGACAAATAACACTGTCATTCGCTACTGGTAAGTACACAAGCAATTTCAGAGCGGAGGCAGAGGCACTAAGGGCGGCAGTGGAAGAAATGGTGACACACAGTGAAAATGAGAGCCATATAGTCCTGCTGACAGATGCTCTCGCCGTAGTCACAGCGCTAAAAAGCCAGAAAAACACTGAGCTTAATGACTTAAGAGCAGCACTCTGCAAACTGTGCCAGCAGTCCGCACCAAAAAGGGTAGTGGTACAGTGGGTTCCGTCACACTGCAACATCCAAGGCAACGAGGAGGCAGACAGACTGGCAAAAGAAGGTGCAAGACTACCACAAACAGATACCAGTATGACGTACGAAGAGTCAAAACGCCTTATCAAAGCCAGATACATGACCAAATGGGAAACCGAACATACTGGTTACACCAAAAACGATGCCTATTACCAGTTGAACCGAAGAGAGCAGGTCGTTGTCTTCAGACTTCGCACTGGCCACAACAGACTGAGGTACCACCTATTCAACAAATTGAAGATAGGGTGTACCGACGAATGCCCGTGCGGTACTGGTAAAATGACCGCTGAACATCTGCTGCAGAACTGCCCGACATACGAGGATCAGAGAGAGCAGATGTGGCCATTACCAGTGGAACTGCAAGACAGGCTCTATGGCAGTGGCGAGAGCCTCAGGATGACCGCCGCTTTTTTCGAAAAAATAATTGTTACTGTCTGACTGCGTACGCAGAAGAAGAAAAAGAAGAATTGCATGTATTCTGCCCTGGATATCTGCTGTAATGGTCCAGGTCTCGCAGGCATACATAAATATTGATAGCACGAAAGAGCGCATTAGTCTAACTTTTATGCCGAGGGCAAGCCGCTTGTCTTGCCATATAGGTTTCAGCCGAGACAGCGCTGCTGTTGTGTGTGCTATTCTTGCAATTACCTCTGGCTTCGATCCCTCTTCACTGATCAATGATCCCAGATATTTTAAACGTTTTAAGTTCCTGCCCATGTGCCTCTATTACAGATTTAAACCCTGCTATGTTATTGGTCATTTATCTGCATTTATTTCCATACCAAAACTCAGGGCCGCTCTATCCAAGCTACCAATCAACTCCTGCTGGAGTTCCCTTTCTGTGCCTGCCAATACATCAATAGCATCAGCAAATCGGAAGTTTGTGATAAGCCTGTCACCTATTTTAACCGTGCCAACATGTTCTTTTAAGGTCGTCTCCATTATTCTCTCCAAGAATATATTGAAGAGTGTTGGGGAGAGTATACATCCCAGTCTCACACCCACCGTCGTACGGAACCAATCGCCTAGCGTTCCTTCTACAGAGACTGCACTTGTCGCCTGCTCATAAAGGTTTGCAATTACCCTCACAATATCACTGTTGAACTTATAATGCCTCATTGTTGACCATAGCGCCGCATACCACACTCTGTCAAACGCCTTTCTAAAGTCAATGAAGGCATGGTCGAGTTGTTGTTGATACTCTGAGTACTTCTCATTCATTAGCCGAAGGTTAAATATCTGATCGATGGTACTCCTTCCCGCTCGAAAGCCCGCTTGTTCTTCGGCAATGATATTATCTGCCTGTGATTTCAGTCTGTTAAGTATTATTCTCAAGAGAACTTTACTTGGATGACTTATCAGCCTGATTGTTCGATAGTTCTGACACATATTTAGGTTTTCTGATTTAGGCAATGGTATAATTACCGATTTTGTCCAGCTGGAGGGCCACTCTCCTGTCTACCAAATTCTATTGCAGATGTATGTCAGGGTATCAATTGTTGCCTCACCTCCCACTTGTAGGAGCTCTGCTGGAATATTATCCACACCTACAGCCTTCCCTCTCTTCAGCATTCTCACGGCTTCATATACTTCTTCCCTTGTTATCGGTTGATTTTCTTCTATTAGACTCACTTCAAGAGACATTGCATTTCTGGGGTCACCTCGACCTTCATGCTTATATAGTTCCGAACAGTACTCTGTCCAGCGCTCACGAAATTCTTGAGCTTCTGTGAGACATTTCCCACTCTTGTCCTGAATCGTTGTATTTCGACTTTGTACATGCCTTACTAAGTCCATGACTAATTTATATGCACTCTTGACATCATTTCTTCCTAGATTTTGTTCGTTATATGCACACTGAGTCGTTATCCATTCCACATTGGCCAGTTTCATCTTGGCCTTTATGTTACCATTTATCTCTCTATATTGCTGAATCCCATCTAGTGTTTTCTTCGCTGTCTTCATTTGTCGTCTCTTGTCACATAAATCCAGTATTTCACTCGTGATCCATGCTTTCTTCTTAATCCTGCACCTGCATAGAACCTCAGATGCCGTAGGGATTAATGCCGAATTCAGGGCTTCATTTATCGTCTCAACATCGGCCTCCTCGTTAAGAACCAAGAGAGGTGCGAATCTTCCCCCATCACCGTTCCAAAGGTCTCCACTTTATCCGGGTACTTCAACTCCTCCAAGTCAAATCTCAGTCGAGTTATCTCTCTTTTCAGAACTTTCTTTAGTCTGAGATGCATGGTCATCAGCACTAAGTGGTGGTCCCTCCCTATATCGACCCCTGGGAAACTTCTTGTCCGGGCGCTATTGACGCTAGATCTGAATCTCTTTCGGACCAGAATATAGTCTATTTGACTATGAAGCGTACCATCTGGACTGTGCCACGTCCACCGTCTCGACATTTTATGTGGTTCTAGCGTATTCGCTACTACTAGCTTATTATAATACGCAAATTCCAGGAGTCTCAGTCCTCTATCGTTCGTGGTCACATTTCCATATGCTCCACATGTGCCTTTCCAGTCACGTACCATATCTTAGCCAATTTTAGCATTCCAATCTCTCTGTACCACCAGTATATCCTTCTTCGATACCTCGTTCACCAAAGCCTGCAAGTCCTAACAGAAGCTCTCAGCCTCGCTATCTGATGTAGGTGCATAGCATTGTATCACCGTGATATTGAAGGGCTTTGCATTTAGTCGTATACTGAGCAATCGGCTTGATACTGGTCGGCAACCCAATACACACTATGCTGTGTCTTTATGCACCAGCATTCCGACTCCATGAAGGTGTTTGTCAGGTCTTCCACTGTAATAGAACTTGTGACCTTCTTCTGTGGTGCGTTCTCCGAAATTTTTACAACGTGCTTCGCACATGCTAAGCACATTCGAGTGGTATCTTTCCATCTCATGAGTCAGTTCTTTTATTTTCCCACTTGCACTTTTAACATTCCAAGTGCCCAGAATGAAATCCTCTCTTCTGAGTCTTATGATATCATAAGTTGCACACGTAACACCTCCGCCCTGGTGTGTGGTGGCAGGCGCGGTCCTTGTTGACCTGGGCTGCGACCGATCCGGTAAAATAGATTTCGTTTTTGTCCTCATGTGTGATTCTTAGGCTTGAAATCACCTGGCGGCGCCCATCCCCTCTCCAAGCTGCGGTGGGCCAACATCTGCATTTAACCTGGAGGAGCCCATCCCCCCAGGCGAGCCATTGCCTCGTTAGCCTAGAGCCTCACGGTTCTAGTTGCCCAGTGAGTACCCAGAGGAGGTGAGGTTGGCTTGTGAGCTCACTTAATCGGCAGGCTACTAATTTCACTTTTCACTCTTCCAGGGAAGAGCTAGCCAACCACAGCGCCACTGGAATGTGGTGCCGAGCATGAGCACACCTTACACACTTTTTCTTAGTAGTTTGTTTTTTGTTTTCTCTGGGAACTGCTGTTGCGGTTTTCTCTTATTTGGATTTCGTCCTTTTTAAGTGAGCTATTAGCGCTGATTTTATAGAATTGTGCGGCAGATATGGCGATAGACATCTATTTATAGAATCATTGTGGGCTTGGGTATTTCCGTGGTATTTCCTTCATCATTACAGAAATACCACAACTGAAATCTCCGTTGTTTGCGAAACAAGTGCATTGAGACAGCAAGAACTGAAGAAGACCTAGTGTGTGATTTCACTTTATGTACCACAAGGCAGGAGTTGACATTTTCATCTTCTTGTAAATATTAACGTTTCACCTTCGCTTTACCGACTAAGTTTCACTAAGCCAAGGAAGGTTACAGTACAGTACAGTACAGTAGTAGTAGTACACATTCACATAACTTACATGAATACATCTCTAATGTCTGTAATGACGGAGTCAGTTGTTCTAGCATAGTCATTACTATAATAATCATAATGTGTCATTGTGTCGGATCGAAAGGTGCAAATATCGCAGTCAAGCTGTAAACTAGAGACACATCGCATACCGGACTACATCATGCTACTTGCGAAGACCTGTGTACAGGGCTTGGTAGCAGGAGATTGAGAACGAACGCAGAAGAAGAAGAAGTATTAGTAATAGTATCATTGATAATCATAATGATAATTTTAATTTAACATTAGACTTAGTTTAGGAGGTGACCGTAATTATCCGGTCATTAATGATTTAATGGATCAATTGCTTCATCATTTACATGGAATATGTCTTTTTCGTCCTTTGTTCTCAATCTCCTGCTACCAAGCCCTGAAAAGGCTTTGAAAGTAGCATGATGCTGTCAGGGGAACGGAATGCATTGTGTCGCAGTTTACAGCTTGACTGTGATATTTGCACATTTCGGTCCGCTACATCCGACTTCAGCAGGCGTTTTCTAGTAGCTGGTTGGATTCACCTCATTGATCCCTTCTGACCTTCTCCTTAGCCAGTCTGTTCTGTTCCAGTCTTTTGTCCAGGATCACTGTGTGAAGATATAGAAGGGTCTTGGAAGCTCTGGTTCATTGGACCTGACGCTAGCAGTCAGCTTTGGGCCGCGTCAAAGACTACCTAGTATCTTGATCCACAAGAAATCAAGATGCTGAGCAGTGCATGAGCTGTAGCGGTCAGCGACCAATAGCTGGGTGCTAGCGTCAGGTCCAGTAAACCAGAGCTGTCAAGACCCTTCTATACCTTAATGTGGTGATCCTGGACAACAGACTGCAACAGAACAGACTGGCTAAGGAGAAGGAATCGAAGAGGGAAGGCTAACCTGGTACCCAAAAATACCTGTTGAAGTTGGATGTGTCGGACCAAAAGGTGCAAATATCACTGGACAACATCCTGCTACTTGCAAAGCCCTTTTCAAGGCTTGGTAGTTGGAGATTGAGAACGAAGAAGAAGAAGAAGATGAGTTTGAACAGCCAAATAAATACAAAAGAGCATATGACAGTAAAAGTCTCCTGAGGGCAGTTGTTTAAACTTGCTATACTTCGCTTGATAGTCCTCAGGTTTGCTATCAGCCTTTAAGGCTATCTTTAAGCATGAAATGCTTTGTAGCAGTGAATAAATGTTAAGGATGATGATAATTTTTCCATATAGGGCTCACTTGTCTGATATAAAAGTGTCTGTGATTGAAAGATGCAAACCTTTGCTAGAAGAAGATTAAACCAGAACAAACCAGAGTGGAAAGAAAATGTATTCAAAATGTACATTTGTTTTATTGAAAACCTGTTGAGATAAGTAACATATTAGTGCTTAATAAACACATTCCATATTTAAAAGAGAGCAAGTAAAAAGGAATGCATGTCAGAAGTTGTTGGTAAGTAAATCCAGAAGACACTATGGACCAATCCACTTACTCCAGCATGTTAAAGAAATTACACACAATTTTATAACAATATAAAACTGTCAGTAAATCAGTCACAAATGAATATTTTAAAAACAACCAAATTAGATACAAACTTGAAAACCATTTATTATTACACTCACATTGTCCCATTTTTTTCAACTTCATTTCCACCAACATTGATACACTTGTGCCATCGCTTTATCAGTGCACTAAAATCTGCAGTCTAAAGTCTTTGGTCTGCTATTTCAGCCACATTTACACTTCACATTCAACTTCTTCGTCATTCACAAAAATGTTTTGCATTATGCTGTAGGCTAAACCATGTGAATACCTTATTGCAGTTGCCACTCTGCTTATCATTACTTATTTGTCAGCTAACATCATCTTCCACATCCACCGCACAGATGCTTCTGTTGCAATCAGTTCAGGATGACCAGGTTGGACTTCATTAGCAATATTTAAGTGTCCTTGAGAATATGTATCGACCCAGTTATGCACCGTTTTATATTAACATGTGAAATCAAGAACACAGCTACATATACTCTTCTTCTTCTGCATTATTCATGAAAAATGACATTTTGTCATAGTTTACATTGAAGCTGCAATATCTGCGCTGTTCAGCTGGCACGCCCCGTTTCAGCTGGCTTTTTCAGGTACCAGGTTTGTCTTCCCACTGTGATCCCTATTCTCTTAGCCAAACTACACTACTGCAGCCTGTTTCCAGGGCCGCCGCTTGGATGGGGAATAGGGTCTTGGTCAGCTCTGGTTTGCTGACTCTGATGCAAGCTGCTGGCTTCCTGTGTTGCTGGCTACTGTCAGAGTAATTTTACTTTCATCACTTTGGACAAAATAAGTACCTCTTGTGGTTATCGAAAAGGCACGACAAACTGCGTTAGATGCCATCCCACCTTTCTACCCTGCGGGTTACATGTTTACGGAAAGGCTTCGGTGGTAACCCTGAGTCAAAATCTGCATCCTATGCTATCTCCAGTCGTCTCGATGAATGTCTTGCCACTGGCAAAAGGTAGCTTAGGCTCTGTGAGTGAGGTTGGCAAAAGGCGCAGTTTCTTCCTCACTTTAATCTAAATCACGGCGCTCGTCACCCATTTCAGCGGACACAGCAAGAGATACGACTGTCCACACGGCTGAACAAAGAGAGTGGTCTTCATCACTTGTGCTGGACAAAACTATTATATATATATATATAATATATACATTCTCATCAGCATGAATCACATCAACGGTGATAGTAAAGACCAGTTAGGTAGTCGCACAGTAGAAAACACTGCTGTTGTGAATGAAGTGTTAAAGACTTCATTGAACTTGGTCTTAGCTTTTTCTTGGTGGGGTGATCAGGTTCCCATTTACAGCTGAGTAGAAACCTGCAATCACACTCCATGTTCCACAAATGACAACCACTCTATCCTCTCTGCCACTCAGATGGTTTCTTTTTATTTGGAAATGGGGCTAGGATCACTGCAAATTATTTTGTATGTTGTAAGGGATTACTGCAAAATGCAATGCCTACGAAAGGTAAATTCGTTCGAAAGTGAGACAACATAAAAAGAAGAAAGAATTACTAAGGAGGTTTGTGTATAGAGCTCGCAACTCTCTCATGATGTAAGAAGAGCCACTACAATCCCACTACTAGACAAAAATTTGTTAAAAGTGATAAACCCAAATATAAGTAGCTACATAAATAAATATATCAGAGAACAACTTTATCTTTATATCAAATAGCAATTTTATCTTTAAATCAAATAGCAATTTTATCTTTAAATCAGAGAGTAACTATCTTTATATTTGACAGCAACTTTATCTTTGCATCAGAGAGCAATGTTATCTTTATTTCAGAGAACTTTATCTTTCACCACAGATTTTATCATGGCACAATCAACAGGCAATCCACCACCACCAGGAGTAGCAGAATCACAGGCATATGTTTTTATCCAGTTTTACATTGAGAGACCAAATGGAGCTTTCGAAATACATGAGGTAAAATTACAATGTTTTCTTTACGTATTATACTTGTAATTCCTTTTTTTTTTTTATAAAGAATGAAAGTGCACATGGTAAGGAAATAGTGTATGTCATAAAATAAAACACTAATTTTTGTCAGATGAGATTCTAATTAATATTTACATTTTTGAGATGTTGTTGTAATGGATCCAGCGGCATCTAGGCTCCCGCCCTTTGGCCTAATGCCATGTAATGGTATCTGCATATGTTTATCAGATGTTATCTAGATGTATCTGGCCGTGGAGGAAGAAGCATTTTCCTAAAATTGTTGAGCGCTGAGCACTCAAAGAGATGATAATCAAGTTTCATATGGGTGTGTACACAGCTGGCACTCAGGAGTGGGTTGTGATTTTAATAATGTTCAGGTGCCTGTTAAGTGGGATGTGCTGAGTTCTCAGTCAGAAAATGGTTCTCTGATCTTTCCTTGTGAGTTGATTTATACTGTCATTTGGACTGAGCTTTGCCATATGTCTGTAGACTTCTCTCCCTGTGTTTCCCATGGCCATTTGGTCAGCCAAGTTTCTTTGTTTGCTGTTCTTATGAGCCGTTTGTAAAGCTGTTGCTGTGTGTGGCTGTTCTTGTCTTGATCCGTTATATGCTGGTCTGTCCGCCTTGTCATTGCCAGGTGTGTTAACTTCCAGTCATAATAGAAAGCACAAAACAGGATAATACTACAATGACAGGACACATTTTGCAGCCAACTATTTCAGTCAACCATTGCAGATGTACAATCTCTTGGCCGGCCCAGCAACATGACGTAATCCATCTGATTTACCATGGTACATATGGCTGCAACGGATGATCCCACCTTCTTCTTATTTTGAGCTATTTTATTGAGTTCCCTTCATGAGATTTAAGTTTCCATGGTTTCCTAAATAATGCCAACCATCTTTTGTTTTCATGTCAACTCCTATATCTACCTAGGCCATGAGATAAATGCCGACCATCTTTTGTTTTCATGTCCTCCTATATCTACCTAGGCCATGAGATAAATGCCGACCATCTTTTGTTTTCATGTCCTATATCTACCTAGGCCATGAGATAAATGCCAACCATCTTTTGTTTTCATGTCAACTCCTATATCTACCTAGGCCAAGAGATAAATGCCAACCATCTTTTTTTTTCATGTCCTATATCTACCTAGGCCAAGAGATAAATGCCAACCATCTTTTGTTTTCATGTCAACTCCTATATCTACCTAGGCCATGAGATAAATGCCGACCATCTTTTGTTTTCATGTCCTATATCTACCTAGGCCATGAGATAAATGCCGACCATCTTTTGTTTTCATGTCCTCCTATATCTACCTAGGCCATGAGATAAATGCCGACCATCTTTTGTTTTCATGTCCTCCTATATCTACCTAGGCCATGAGATAAATGCCGACCATCTTTTGTTTTCATGTCCTATATCTACCTAGGCCATGAGATAAATGCCAACCATCTTTTGTTTTCATGTCCTATATCTACCTAGGCCAAGAGATAAATGCCAACCATCTTTTGTTTTCATGTCCTATATCTACCTAGGCCAAGAGATAAATGCCAACCATCTTTTGTTTTCATGTCAACTCCTATATCTACCTAGGCCATGAGATAAATGCAGACCATGAAATCTCTAGATAATGAAAAGCAGCTTGGTATTCCTTAAACTCCATTAACCCAATACTGCAAGAGGGGAAAGATACCACAGCAAGAGTACACACTTTCAATACCATGGTCTTGTTCACTTCTGTGTGTTTTTGGTAGTGTATTTCTATATATCTTTGTCAGTTGTTACATAAATTGTGTATTACTAAATGAAACTGTCACATATTTATTATACTGCTTGATATTATTATGTGTCAGATTATTATGTCATCTTTTTCAGGCTGACTGTCTTCTTGCTTCTGAAATAATTGGCCATAAAGAAGATTTAGAGAACGTGGTATGCTGACATTGTTGTCATAAAAACAAACGCACACATATGGTATAACACATTATATGTTACAACACAGTAGATGGTACAACACATTAGAAGGTACAACACATTAGGTGGTACAACACTTTAGATGTTACAACACATTAGATGTTACAATACATTAGATCGTACAATACATTAGATGGTACAACACATTAGGTGGTACAACACATTAGGTGGTACAACACATTAGAAGGTACAACACATTAGAAGGTACAACACAGGTGGTATAACACATTAGGTAGTACAACACATTAGATGGTATAACACATTATATGTATTGCAATGTAGTGTGTTTTTATATACATAAATTAGCAGTAAACAATTGCAATTGAAAAGACTACACCACATGAAAGTTAAGCAAGGAGTGGGATCAAGATGCTGAGCAGCGCATGAGCTGCAGTGGTTAGCGACCCATAGCTGACTGCTAGCGTCAGGGCCAGCGTACCAGAGCTGCCAAGACCCTTCTACACCTCCACGCAGTGATCCTGGATAACAGGCTGCAGCAGGGCAGACTGGCTAAAGAGAAGGGATTGAAGAGGGAATGCTAACCCGGTACTCAAAAAATGATTGCTGAAGTCGGATGTGTTGGACCGAAAGGTGCAAATATCGCAGTCAAGCTGTAAACTACGACAAAACGCATTCCGTTCTCTGGACTTACGTTGTGCTACTTAAGCCCTTTCAGGGTTTGGTAGCGGGAGATTGAGAACGAACGAAGCCAAGCAAGGAGTAGTATGCTCACATGTAGTTATCTGTAATCCCGGTATTCAGTCTGGTATGTTAAGTGCCTGATGGCAGATAGCCCAATTGCTGTTAAATTCAACATGGTTTGCTGCCTTGGATTACCATGTTGGACCAAAGCCTTTACTCGCGTCATCTCTCTATTTCATTAGTGGACGTGCGAGTGGGCGCTTAAAGTTGTAGGGTCACAAGGACATGCACTTTTTATGTCCATCTGTTGTCCACATGTCACATCTGCATTTTCTTAATAATGCAGTATCTATGACATTCGTTATCGTGAAGTGGCGAGGGAGCTCGAATTTTACAATTGCGCCAGGATCTAAACCAATGGAAATTAAAGTGTCCAGAAGGGTCACCCAGACTAGACACGTGGCAGGTCATGAGGGAGAGAATAAACTAAAAATGGAAAACTCACTTAAAGTTTAATAGGTAGATTGGGGCAGACCACCCAAATCTTTAAAAACAAAGTCGGTTACAGAAAAATTTACAACAAAACAAAAGCAAACAACATTGTGAAAGGAAGGACTGCAATACAGTGAAACCAACATAGCAACTGTACGGCTGACTTCCCTTATGGCTGCCAAGAAGAAAACCAAAATAGCAACATGGAATGTTAGAACATTATACCAGACAGGAAAAATGACACAAATAGCTAAAGAGGTTGGGAATTACAACCTGGCAGTCCTAGAACTGCCATAAATAAGATGGATACAATCAGAAAAGATTAGACAACCGTGGAGATTATTATTTACTCTGGAAACAAGGGAACTAACTAATGCCCTTCACTCAGAGGGGATAATGCTGATGCTTACTAGAGAAGCACAGAGGGTGCTCATAAAGTGGGAGGTTATTAGCCATAGAATTATGAGTGCAAGCTTTAAGTCCGAAAACAAAAACATTAAAATGAACATCATTATGTGTCATGCCCCAACTCAAGGTCAGGTCATTCCATAGCTGGTGAGTTGGTTGGGGCACCCATGAAGACAACCTCATGCTACCTCATTCTCTATCAGCGGCTTTTGCCTGTACCTCCTCTGGTTGGAGATTAGTCTTTTCTTTTATGTTGTCCTTCCACCTCTTTTTGGGATGACCTCTTTGTCATACGCCTTGCACTCTGAGATGCAGGATCGCATTTGCAAGACCATTTGATCTCGATATGTAGCCGTACCAAGTGAGTTTCCGTCTTTTGACCATTGTTAGGGGGTCTTCATGCTGCTATTGTAATTCATTCTCGTATTTCCTTATTTTGTACCCTGGTCTTTGTATGTGACATTTACAAGTCTTTGGAAACATCTTAACTCCATGGCTTCTATCCAAGGCATATATCCAGGTCAGCTGTAATTGTCTATGTCTCACAAGCAAAGAGGAATGTTGACAGGACCAATGAATACATTAATCTAAACTGTTTATCTTGCCAGATTTTTTTAAGCCGTGCAAGCGCCTCTATTGTCTGTGCAATTCTGGCCAACACTTAATATTTGTATCCTTCTTCCCTGATAATCGAACCCAGATATTAAAACAGTCGACCACTTTGAGTTCCTGATCATTGGTCTTTGTATGTGACTTATTTAACCTAACATCTTTATACTGGTTTAGACGCCTCTGCAAAGTCTGAATACAACCAGTTTCATTTACATTTCCTTGCTCTAAAAGCCATGGACATCCAATCTATTTTTAAATACATTATTTGTCCCTGCTTCCACTACTTCCTGTGGCGATGCATTCCAAGCATAAACCACTCTCTGCCTAAAAAAATATTTCCTAATATCTTCTTCTTCTGTGACGTTCGTTCTCAATATCCCACTACCAAACCCTGAACAGGGTTTTGCATGTAGCAGGATATAGTCCGGAGAACGAGTTGTGTTGTGCCGCCAGTTTACAGCATGGACTGCGATATTTGCACCTTTCGGTCCGACACATCCGTCTTCTGCAGAATTCCTAATATATAATCTGGACCTTTCTTTAGTTAATTTGTAACTATGTCCTCTTGTTCTTGTTGATGATTGTATTTTTAAAAACTTGTTACAGTCTAATTTAGCATCTTTGTTGATTATCTTATAAACCTGTTTTAAGTCACCTCAAATTCTCCTCTTTTTTAGACACAGTAGAACGCCTTTTTAGAGTCTTTCCTTATAACTTTAATTCTGGAATCCCACTATCAGCTTTGTCACTCTTCTTTGTATCCTTTCCAGCATGTTTATGTCCCCTCTATGATAAGGACTCCACACCTGTACACAGTACTTCAATCTAGGTCTAACTAATGCTATATACAGTTTGACTATCATTTCCTTGCTCCTATGTTTAATATTTCTTTTTATCTGACCTAACATTGCATTTGCCTTTTTTACTGCTATCTGGACTTGCTCACTCACATTACCTATTTGATCTATTATAATCCCTAAGTCCCTTTCCTTTTCTAATATTGTTCTCGCCCATTATGTAATAATGTTCCATATTGGGTCTTCCCATGTGGATGGCTCTACATTTATCTACATTAAACTTCATTTACCAGTTCAGAGACCATTCTCAAATTTTATCTAAATCTGACCTCAATATATCCACTTCTGCTTTAGATGAGACACTACTGCATAGTTTTGTGTCATCTCTTAATTTTGCAATCAAGGATCCAATATAAATGTCCAAATCATTTATATATATCAGGAACAAAATTGGTCCCAAAACCGAGCCCTGTGGCACTCCACTTTTTACTTCACACCACTCAGAGTAGTCCTTATTTATGCCCACTCTCTGCCTTCTTCCCGTTAACCAATTTTCGATCCATTTGGCAACTTCCCTACCTATTCCATGTGATTTTAACTTTTGAAAAAATCTTTGATGAGGTACTCTATCAAAGGCCTTTGCAAAATCTAGATAAATAACATCTACTGGCTCCCCTTTATCTATCATTTTAGTAACCTCATCCATGAATTCTAATAGATTTGTTAAGCACGATTTCCCTCTAGTAAACCCATGCTGACTATTTCTTATTAGATTAAACTTGTCTAAATGCATCTGACTTTTTGCGCTTCTTGAATTAGGGGATCACTCTTGCATCTTTTCAATTCCCTAGAACAATTCTTTTTGCAAGTGATTGAGAACATAATATAGCCAATGGTTTTGCTAGTTGGTCTCTAATTTCAAACAGCAGTTTTGGATGAATACCATCTTATTTTGACCTGAACATTTATCCACTTTCAACCCCTCCAATCTTTTGTAAAACCATTTCCTTCGTAATACAGATTGATCCTAATTCCACTATATGCAGGTCTCTTTGGAAAATATCTATGGGCTCTGGGATCGTGGAGCAGTCTTTTGTGTAGACTTTGACAAAGTACTGATTGAGTAGATTAGCTGCCTCCCTATTCTCACTTATTATTTTCCCTGTGCTATCTATGAGAGGGCCTACTTTAGCTTTTGTTTATTTCTAACATTAAAAGAAAAAAAGATATACTTTGGAAGGTCATGGGGAAATTCAGCTGTCCAAGCAGATTCACCAGGATCGTCAAACAATTCCACAAAGGTATGAATGCTCATGTGCTGAGTGATGGGGAGACGTCAAATGCCTTTCCTGTGACAAATGGCTTCAAGCAGGGCTGTGTACTAGCCCCAACAAATGGTGTCAAGCAGGGCTGTGTACTAGCCCCAACAAATGGTGTCAAGCCGGGCTGTGTACTAGCCCCAACAAATAGTGTCAAGCCAGGCTGTGTACTAGCCCCAACAAATGGAGTCAAACAGGACTGTGTACCAGCCCCAACAAATGGTGTCAAGCAGGGCTGTGTACTAGCCCCAACAAATGGTGTCAAGCAGGACTGTGTACTAGCCCCAACAAATGGTGTCAAACAGGGATGTGTACTAGCCCCAACAAATGGTGTCAAGCAGGACTGTGTACTAGCCCCAACAAATGGTGTCAAACAGGGCTGTGTACTAGCCCCAACAAATGGTGTCAAGCAGGGCTGTGTACTAGCCCCAACAAATGGTGTCAAGCAGGGCTGTGTACTAGCCCCAACAAATGGAGTCAAGCAGGGCTGTGTACTAGCCCTAACAAATGGAGTCAGCTATCAGGGCTGTGTTCTAGCCCCAACAAATGGAGTCAAGCAGGGCTGTGTACTAGCCCCAACAAATGGAGTCAAGCAGGGCTGTGTACTAGCCCCAACAAATGGTGTCAAGCAGGGCTGTGTACTAGCCCCAACAAATGGTGTCAAGCAGGGCTGTGTACTAGCCCCAACAAATGGTGTCAAGCAGGGCTGTGTACTAGCCCCAACAAATGGTGTCAAGCCGGGCTGTGTACTAGCCCCAACAAATAGTGTCAAGCCAGGCTGTGTACTAGCCCCAACAAATGGAGTCAAACAGGACTGTGTACCAGCCCCAACAAATGGAGTCAAGCAGGGCTGTGTACTAGCCCCAACAAATGGAGTCAAGCAGGGCTGTGTACTAGCCCCAACAAATGGTGTCAAGCAGGGCTGTGTACTAGCCCCAACAAATGGTGTCAAGCAGGGCTGTGTACTAGCCCCAACAAATGGTGTCAAGCCGGGCTGTGTACTAGCCCCAACAAATAGTGTCAAGCCAGGCTGTGTACTAGCCCTAACAAATGGAGTCAGCTATCAGGGCTGTGTTCTAGCCCCAACAAATGGAGTCAAGCAGGGCTGTGTACTAGCCCCAACAAATGGAGTCAAGCAGGGCTGTGTACTAGCCCCAACAAATGGTGTCAAGCAGGGCTGTGTACTAGCCCCAACAAATGGTGTCAAGCAGGGCTGTGTGCTAGCCCCAACAAATGGAGTCAAGCAGGGCTGTGTACTAGCCCCAACAAATGGAGTCAGCTATCAGGGCTGTGTACTAGCCCCAACAAATGGTGTCAAGCAGGGCTGTGTACTAGCGTCAAGCAGAGCTGTGTACTAGTGTCAAGCAGGGCTGTGTACTAGCCCCAACAAATGGTGTCAAGCAGGGCTGTGTACTAGCCCCAAGAAATGGAGTCAGCTATCAGGGCTGTGTACTAGCCCCAACAAATGGCGTCAAGCAGGACTGTGTACTAGCCCCAACAAATGGAGTCAAGCAGGACTGTGTACTAGCCCCAACAAATGGAGTCAAGCAGGACTGTGTACTAGCCCCAACAAATGGAGTCAAGCAGGACTGTGTACTAGCCCCAACAAATGGAGTCAAGCAGGACTGTGTACTAGCCCCAACAAATGGTGTCAAACAGGGCTGTGTACTAGTCCCAACAAATGGCGTCAAGCAGGACTGTGTACTAGCCCCAACAAATGGAGTCAAGCAGGACTGTGTACTAGCCCCAACAAATGGCATCAATCACGGCTGTGTACTAGCCCCAACAAATGGTGTCAAGCAGGGCTGTGTACTAGCCCCAACAAATGGTGTCAAACAGGGCTGTGTACTAGCCCCAACAAATGGCATCAAGCACGGCTGTGTACTAGCCCCAACAAATGGTGTCAAGCCGGGCTGTGTACTAGCCCCAACAAATTGCGTCAAGCAGGAATGTGTACTAGCCCCAACAAATGGCATCAAGCACGGCTGTGTACTAGCCCCAACAAATGGTGTCAAGCAGGACTGTGTACTAGCCCCAACACTCTTCAGCATAATATTTGCTGCCATGCTCAGCGTCAGCTATCAGGGTTGTAACCAAAACGGAGTGGAAATTAAATACGGGACTGACGGGAAACTCTTCAATCCCAGGTGACTGCAAGCTCACAGCAAGGTAAAGGACACAACCATCTCAAACTTGCCAATTGCTGATGACTGTGCCCTCACTGCTAGCATTGAAAGAGACATATAAACATATGTGGACAAGTTCTCAACAGTCTGTGACATGTTCGGTTTTACAATTAATACAAAAATAATCGAAGTCATATTTCCGCCTGCCCGGAGTGACGCATATCATGACCCAGATATCAGAGTCAAGAATGAGCGCTTCCAATCAGTAGACAGCTTCATGTACCTTGGCAGCACTCTATTTATATATATATATTAACTATTGTGGTGTTGTTTATCATCAGTGTTTGTTTGTTATCACTTTTGCCCATTTGATATTTAGCACAGTAATATTTTCAAATATGCCATCACTATATTTTGTTTTCATTTAATATACAATCTTACACATTATTATTAGCTACATAAAAATAAAGTCAGGAAAGACAATACTTTTCACAGTATTGAGAATTTTACAATAAATCCGTGTTTTGCTTTTAATAATTTCTTTCATTTTTCAGCTAGGGGATTCAAGAACACAGAGATGGCTTTATGATGGACAGCTCTTGGACGATAACCAAAGATTGCTTGACTATAAAATTAATGGTACAGAGAGTATAAAGATTGTTGTAAACCACTTTGAGAAATAAGGAAGACTAAACAAAAGCATAATCTTATCAGTGCAGTGTCTTTGAATGGTCATCTTAAACATTATCATGTTGACTGCCTCAAGGTCTCTTTATTGGTTTTCTTGGCTCTGTAGCATTATCAGATACTGTCCAGCATCTTGTTACCCTCTCACTCCTTATCAATCATTTTTATCTTTTATCATGCATTGTATTTCAACTTTACTTGCCTTAGAATATTGGAACAGTATATTCAAATATTTTGGTTAAAATTCTACAAATATATGATTTGTTAAATACATGCGCGTAAGTGTGTGTATATATATATATATATATATATATATATATATGTCAGGAGTTGGCACAGGATATGGCTTGGCTTCATTCATTCTCAATCTCCCACTACCAAACACTGAAAGGGCTTAAGTAGCAGAATGTAGTCCAGAGAACGGAATGCGTTGTGTCGTAGTTTACAGCTTGACTGCGTTATTTGCACTTTTCGGTCCAACACATCCGACTTATTTCTCTAATCCCCAAGGCGTTGCACTGTGGTTTTTATTTTGCGCCTGTCAGCCCAGTGCATCCGACTTCAGCATGCATTTTATGTAAGGGTCTGCTTCCTCCTGCATTTTCTAAGGGTTTGCTTCCCCAGGGTAACGGCCGGTGCTGTGATGGGGATCGAACCCAGTACC
Source organism: Ariolimax columbianus (assembly GCA_036924085.1). Lineage (NCBI taxonomy): Eukaryota > Metazoa > Mollusca > Gastropoda > Stylommatophora > Arionidae > Ariolimax > Ariolimax columbianus. Next base: position 10,454,220 of record JAVGWX010000017.1, on the reverse strand, counting down.
TTCGAATTGTGAGCAGTGCCACTTAACCACTAGGCCACGCCGTCCCCGCTGAGAGGGTTCACTTCTGTGATTGTCAGTGTGCTGAGAGGGTTCACTTCTGTGATTGGCCCTGAAGCCAGGTCATTAGAATCTTTCCATATCTGATATAGGTCCCTCTCACATTTTGTAAGCCTTGTAGTTTTCAGTGGAACCGAAACTTTAGCAGATTGGAGAATATTTTCATTGTTATTAAGGGTTGTCGTGACTGTCAAGTGCAACATGCCCAAATCACAAGCTATAGCATTCACTGGTTTTCCACCCTCGTTCTACTTACCTTTTGTTCCACTTCCAAATCTTCTACGTACGCTGTCAGACGTCAACTTGAATTTGTTCGAAGAAAGCAGCTGTCATCCTGAGGCCGTCGACACTGCCATAGAGCTTGTCTAGTGTTGGCACTGGTGATGGCCACATGTGCTTTCTCTGGTCCTCGTACGTCGGGCAATTTTGCAGCAGATGTTCAGCTGTCATTTTCCCTGTGCCACATGAGCATTCGTCAGTGCCACTTATCTTCAGTTTATTGTAGTCTGTAGTAGCCTGTGCGGAGTCTGAAGACCACGACCTGCTCTCTTCTGTTCAGCTGGTAGTAAGCATCATTTTTTGTGTAGCCAGTGTGTTCTGTTTCCCATTTGGCCATGTATCTGGCCCTAATAATCCTTTTGGACTCCTCGTAGGTCAGACTAGAATCTGGTTGTGGTAGTCTTGCACCTTCTTTTGCCAGTCTGTCTGCCTCCTCGTTGCCTTGGATGTTACAGTGGGATAGAACCCACTGTACCACTACTCCTAAATCATTAAGTTCAGTATTTTTCTGGCTTTTTAGTGCTGTGACACACTTCCAAATCAATACTTCTGCTTCATCTGTTGCTGCTTTCACTAGAACTGGTTTTGCTGCATTTGGAAGCCATGTCTTTTTCTTCTTTGTTATTTCTCAATCTCCCGCTACCAAGCCCTAAACAGGACTTTGCAAGTAGCAGGATGTAGTCCTGAGAACGGAATGCGTTGTGTTGCTAGTTTGTGTTGCTTGACTGCGATATTTGCACCATTCGATCAGACACATCAGTCTTCAGCAGATAGCCATGATGTACTTCACAGTATTTTTGAAAGAAAATGACACAAAGATGACGCTACAACACTTCAGATTCACAAGGTTTGATCTGTTCCTTCAGATTCAAAGCATACACCTATTATACGGCAAACTTATTATTTTTAAGTAGGTAAAGTTCACATTAAAATAACAATAAAACATATAGTAAACTGTCTATATAGGCCAGTAACATAGACATTTATTATGGCTATCAAGACATTTGTACTGTATTATAAATGATATATGCACTATACCATCATTTATCTGGCATCACAATTACTTTGTACTGTATACACCAGACACACATGTTGTATTCATGAAACTGTCACTTTTGCTACACACGGTTACACCTGTTCTTCCATCAGGATTTCTGAACTCTATTGTAGCCTTATGGGACCACAAACGTTGTGCGACGCGCGACATATATAGATATATATATATAGTGGGATGTGTGAAATGAGATAGCGAGATTAGAATACATAGACAGACAGATTTAAATAACAGAAACTGAAATTGCAAGTGATTTTTTTTAAAACAAATTCTTAAAAAAATGCATGAACAACAATCACAAGATTAATGGGTTCACTCACTTGTGATGTTGATGAGCTGGAATGTCACTCAAGATTTGTTTGGTTAATGACATTCAAGGGCGTTCTACTTTCTCACTGATAACATTATCATATTTGAAAGATACTGTCCTTTCACTTCAATCTAGTTTGTTTGGGAAAAATACATTTGCAAAAAATATATTTAATTTTATTTCTTTGCACGTTTTTTTTAAGATCGTTGTAAATTGACTAGTAACTGCTTGTGTGATGAACAGTAGCAGTAAAAGTAAATAAGTTGATATATCATCAGAATTCTACTCTCCCACTCAGGATTTTGCCTTTTGTGTGGTAAAATCCTAGTCTGTACATTGTTTGCTTACTGCAGGGGCAAGCAGCCTTTATTCCTCAACCCTATAAATCCTCCCTGTGAATTCCCTTTTGTTGTTAATCACTTTGTGGCAAAACTATACGACTGGAAAGTTCCAACTGGTTGTCTAAAGACTCTGCAGAGTCTTCTGGGGCTGCTGTGGTCGAAAGGTCAGGCATTCAAGGCAATGAATAGAAACTGTGGACTATCGAATCCCACAAGTTTTACAGTATCCCTGGTCTCACGGGAGGGGGGAAATCAGACTGCCTGCATCCTGAGTTGCCTCCTAATGTCTTGCCACTGGTTCAAAGTAGCTCGGGACCAGAGAGTGAGGTCGATGACAAGCACAGTTTCTTCCTCACTATAATCCAAATACAGCGCAAGTTACATCATCAAGACAAAACCGTCTGTTAATGTGGCCATCATCGCTTGCGATGGGCAACTAATAGTAAATGGGGATGAGGTCAGATCAGATAATTTGCGATCTCTGCATCGAATGCTTCTCCAACTTTAACTCTTGATTGATATTACAATTTGACACATTTATTCCTGTTCATTTTACAATAGTGTCAAAAGTGAAAAGGTGATAATATTGATGTATTGGCAGGCACAGAAAGGGAACTCCAGGAGTTGATTGGTAGTTTGGATAGAGTGGCCCTGAGTTTTGGTATGGAAATAAATGCAGATAAAACAAAGCTCATGACCAATAACATAGCAGGGTTTAAATCTGTAATAGAGGCAAATGGGCAGGTACTTGGGGTGATAAAACGTTTCAAATATCTGGGATCGTTTATCATTGAAGAGGGATCGAAGCCAAAGGTAATTGCAAGAATAGCACAAACAACAGCGGCGCTGACTCGGCTGAAACATATATAGCAAGACAAGCGGCTCGCCCTCGGCATAAAAGTTAGACTAATGCGCTCTTTCGTGCTATCAATATTTATGTATGCCTGCGAGACCTGGACCATTACAGCAGATATCCAGGGCAGAATAATTGCAATGTAAATGAGGTGCTATAGAAAACTCCTGAATGTTACATATAAAAATCATGTCACATACGTAGACATACGTCAGAGAGTTGCAGACGCTATTGGTCCTTTTGAAGATCTGTTCACAGCTATCAAAAGACGAAAGATGGCCTGGTGCGGGCATGTCACGAGGTCCAACGGAATTACCAACTCGATACTCTTTGGTTCCGTACCGGGACAGAGAGTGCGAGGACGTCCAAGGAAGAGATGGGTGGACAACATCGCTGAGTGGTCAGGCCTTCGTCGTGGTGAGATACGACAGGCGGCGACAGACAGAGAGGGATGGCGTGGGATTTTGGGAGTGTCTTCAAGTGTGCCCCAACGACCTGATGGGTTACAGGATGAACTGAACTGAGCAAGTGTTTTAATATGACGAAAATGTATGATTTGTCTACTCTTTATGTCTTTCAACAGTTCTTTTTTCATCCCGTTTCTCTAGATTGTTTTTAGCCTCCAAACCTCACATAGACATCTCGTTTTATAAGATATGTGTTTTAAATATATGTTTCTTGATGATTTTAATTAGCCTTTGTCTTTTCTTGAATTTTGCAATAATTAAGTATGTATGTACTATAGATATATGAACTTTTATGTGGAACTGTCAGAAAGAGTCAAACAAATGCTAGTGGAGAGGAAGATGAGAAATAGACACTGGATCCCAACTGAAAGAGCCAAACAAATGCCAGTGGAGAGGAAGATGAGAAAGAGACACTGGAAACCAACTGAAAGAGCCAAACAAATGCCAGTGGAGAAGATGAGAAAGAGACACTGGAAACCAACTGAATGAGCCAAACAAATGCCAGTGGATAAGATGAGAAAGAGACACTGGAAACCAACTGAAAAAGCCAAACAAATGCCAGTGGAGAAGATGAGAAATATACACTGGAAACCAGCTGATGGCATTACAAGACAGTCTCTGTTCTGGAATCTCCAAGTTCAGGGAAATAGAGATAGAGAGAGAGAAAATAAATACACAGTGAAGGTAGCTCAAGACGGACACAGAAAAAAGAAAAACGATGTGAGAAGAGTCAGGACAGATTACACACAACAGGAGAACTTATGTATATATTGAAAAAGATCTGTTCTTCACAGGAAGCTCAGTGATTTTGATGATATATCAAGAGTTTTTAAAGTTCAGTCAAGTTTTAGATGAACAGAATTAGTATTCTTGAGGCATATTTCCATCAGAATTCACATAACACATATAACTATTTTGTAACTGCTTTCTATTCGCTGAAAAATAAATATTTTTAACAAAATATTTGACCTTCCATGTAATAGGGATAAGTCTGACAGAAATAAATTACTATTTCAATTTTCATACGAGACTTTCAATGCAGTTAGGGCCAGACCACCAGAAAAATTCTAACATTTAGAGTGACTCAGTTTCAAAATGATAAGATACTTTTAACATAAATGTCAGCTTGTACTAGTTAGCCATAATTTGTAGCGTTTTGTTTGGATTTCCATCAGTGTATAATCATACATAGTTTTTTTGTGTTGTCTTTAAATGTTTTCTTATCAGCTGTGTAAATATACTTGTCATTCAAATCGCTGACATTTTTTTAAACCAGAAGGCCTCTTAAACAATCTATTAAACCAATCCAAAATGTGTTACCTAATAATCAGTTATTTTACAGTAATGAAAATGGCCACAATTGTATCGCTAACAAAAACAGTAGTGACCATTAAACAACCAGCTTGATTTATAAATTTCAAGAAATCAACAGTAAATCACAGACAATTTAATTTCCATCTGATGTATTTTGTGAACCTGCATTTTAAGTACGTACACTGTATGTCCTGGGCATATACTTCTGACATGTAAACTAACCCTCCAATGCTGATCATATGAAGCCAATACATCAATATTGATACAAGTCATCATCATCAAGATCTACATCAACATTGGTCGCTGATATGCCACATAACCTGCACTATTACAACTGGCACAAATACTATAGTTTAATACCTTAGCCACATAAATAATCAATAAAGTCTTTGATTGACAGGCACTTTATGTTTCTTCAATTTATTTTGTCACATGACATTGTGTATTTCATCATTTTCTTTACTTTTGTGTGTTTTATGTCCTATGATATTTTTGATGTTATTGTTCACGTTTGTTTACCAAGAAAATAAACTATCTAGCATACTTTTCTACAGGTTTTTGTAAATGTATCACTTAAAAATTATTCTTCACATTTTTCTGTGTGAATCGCAATATGTATCACTCATCCTTTTTGTTTATGTGTGTATTATTATTGTCATAATTTCATCCTTCCACACTTGTGAGTATATCACTGTATACAGTCAGTTTCTTTAACATTCACTTGATCTAAAAATATATATGTGCATCCAATCTATTCTTGAATGCATTAATTGACCCTGCCTCCACTGTTTTCTGTGGCAATGCATTCTAAGCATACACCACTCTGGTTAAAAAAATATTTTCTGGTATCTAATCTGGACCTTTTTTTACATTAATTTGTGGCTGTGCTCTCTTGTTTTTGTAGATGGCTGTATTTTGAAAAGCTTGTTATAATCTAATTTATCCTTTCCCTTTGATTATCTTATAAACCTCGAATTCTTCTTTTCTCACAGTAGGTCGGTTTTTCTGAGTCTTTCCTCATAATTATAATTCAGGAATCCCACTATCCTTTCCAGCATGCTTATATCCCCTTTATGGTAAGGACACCACATATGTACACAATACTCCAATCTAGGTCTAACTAATGCTTTATACAATTTGACTATCACTTCCATGCTCCTGTGTTTAATATTTATTTTTATCATACCTGACATTGCATTTGCCCTTTTCACTGCTACCTGTTAATTATTTTGTTGTCATGAGCCATCCTAGACGACTACACAGTACAGGGGCAGCTATTAGAGAATATTAGAGCACTGTACCAAGGGTGCCAAAGTATAATAATAACAACATATGGTCTGACCGAAACAAGGGAGATAACAGCCGGGGTGAGACAAGGGTGTGTGTTGTCACCCCTACTCTTCAACTCGTATATGGACAGAATAACTCTGTAGGCCAAATAGAAGCATCTGTCAAGAAATGTAGAGGCTGAACAGTTTAACAAACTCCTTTTTGTAGATGATCAATGTCTACTTTACGAGAGTGAAGATGATCTGCAGCAACATCTGACTGCGCTCAACTCATGTAAAAGATAGTTTGAAAATTTACACATCCAAAACAGAAACTATGCAGATCGCCTGAAAACATGAACATTATGATGAACGGGACCAAGATAAAACAAGTGCATGAGTTCAAGTACTTGGGTAGTGTTTTCACACAGGATGGAGGTTTAGATAGAGAGATTGAGAACAAGTACCAAAAAACGAATGCAATTGCATACTAGCTGTCACCATTAATGAAACACCCTAACATAAACATGTCCACACAAAAAATGCTAATCAACAGTATATTTATGCCAACTCTCTGTTACCAGTGCCAAACATGGACATTAACAAAAACTCTAGAGAAAAAGATCACGACATGTGAGATAGATGAGTGAGCAAGTTAAGGTAGCAGTGAAAAAGGCAAATGCAATGTTAGGTATGATAAAAAGAAATATTAAACATAGGAGCAAGGAAGTGATCGTCAAACTGTATAAAGCTTTAGTTAGACCTAGATTGGAGTACTGTGTACAGGTGTGGAGTCCTTATCATAGAGGGGACATAAACATGCTAGAAAGAATACAAAAAAGAGCGACAAAGATGATAGTGGGATTCCAGAATTACAGTTATGAGGAACGACTCAGAAAAACGGGCCTACAGTGTCTCGAAGAGAGAAGAATTCGTGGTGACTTAATACAGGTTTATAAGATGATCAGAGAAATCGATAAATTAGACTATAACAAGTTTTTTAAAATACAGCCACCTACAATAACACGAGGGCATAGCTACAAGCTGATTAAAGAGAGGTCCAGGTTAGATATTAGGAAATATTTTTTTAGTCAGAGAGTGGTGTCTGCTTGGAATGCATTGCCAGGGGAGGTGGTGGAGGCAGGGACAGTTAATGCGTTTAAGAATAAACTGGATGCGCGTAGATTTTAGAGCAAGGTGATGTAAATGTAACTGGTTGTATACAGACTCTGCAGGGTCTTCTAAACCAGTATAAAGACGTTAAGTTAAGATGCCTCGGGAAAACAATCAACGAAACTAGGAGAGACAGAATGTGCAATGAAGATGTGAGAAGAATAGTTGAAGCGAGACCCTGCTCGGAATATATTGATGAAGTGAGAATCAAGTGGTTCGACCACCTAATGAGAATGCATCCTGACCAACTACCCCTGTGCGCCTATAACGCACGACGTTCAGGTTTTCGCAATTGTGGCAGACAGAGAACTAGATGGATAGGAAATGTTGCAGATATTCTAAAATGTCATGGGATGACAACTTTAGTGACACGTCCTAGCCCTGGACAGAAAACTACAACTCTTCACGGCACAAGTGGATATAACAAGACAATACCTGCTAACTCACCTTACCTCTATGATCTATTATAACCCCTAAGTCCTTTTCCTTTATTCTCTCCAAATATCTGTTGGTTCAAATCAATGTACTCCTATATCATTAGAAACTACTATTCAGATGTTTGTATTTGTTTCCCATTTACTGTCTGTAAGCATTTAATCATTTCTTAAACATCTACACTTTTGTTTGTGTGTATGTTATAACTTTATTCAATCATTTATCACTTTTGTTGATTTGTGTATAATTATTTTGTTGACAGATGTACTGCTTTTGAACATATAATGAATTTACTTAACTATTTGTCATTTTTGTTTGTGTATACATCAGTATTTTGTTTAAACATCGATTCTGAGTGCACCACTATCTGAAATTATTCTTCAGATTTGTTTGCTTTGTGTCATTCTTTGTTCCTGTGCCAAATTTGTTTTTGCCTTTTTGTTGATAGTATTTTTAAAGTATTGTTCATTAATTTATACTTATCTTTTTGTTGTCAACTTTATGTGGCTGAAACGTATGAGAAATGTCACTTGGGCTGAAGACACAGTGAACGAGATGTCAGCAGTCAGGGACTCAGAGTTGACTGCCCTTGCATCAGGCTTGGCGAACCAGATCTGTCCAAGACCCTATTCAGCCTTCTAGTGGCAGCCCTGGAAATAGGCTGCATCCGTGCAGTCTGCTTGAGAGAATAAGGATCAAAGAGGGAAGGTAAATCCTATCCCAAAAATGCGCTGTGCTGAAACCAGAGGTTTTGGGCAGAAAGGCACAGATATTGCAACCGTGCTGTAAACTACAACATAAAACATCTTGTCAGGACAATCGACACAGAAGAAATTTCACTGTTGTGACATTTAGTAATATACACACGAAACAAATGAAAAAGTCATATATACAAGAAATAAATTGAAACAGTCAGCATATTTATTACTTGCAGCAGTAAGTTGCGAATACAGTCTAAATGTTTGTATTTATATTTCCTGCTGAAGTCGGATGTTTTGGATCGAAAGGTGCAAATATTGCAGTCAAGCTGTAAACTACGACACAACGCATTCCATTCTCTGGATTACATTCTGCTACTTGCAAAACCCTTTTCAGGGTTTGGAAGCGGGAGTTTGAGAACGAATGAAGAAGTATGTATATTTGTAGCATTTTAACAATATAAAGTATCACGTTGCAAATAATAATAAACAAATCTGACATTTTTAACACACAAAAATAAATTCAAAAACATACACAGGTGATAATAAAATATGACTCATCACTTTCCAACTTACAACATGCCTTAACAAAAGGACTGACAAAAAAATAAATGTTCTTGATTTTTCTATTATTTCTTACAACATTGTCTTCATTCACTCCCACCTTCACTTCTAAGGTGGCATTTTAACAGTCTACGAGCTTCAACCAATCAAAACCTATTAGTTTCCTGTGTAGGGAGAGGAGACTAATGTCTGGTCAGGCAAAACATACCTGTCAGACAGTGTTCAGGTGAAATATACTGACCAACACCACCATCTCACTTCCATGGCAACCTGGCCAATGAGGTTAGGTATCGACATCATTCCGTTTGTAGTGAGCGACATGCAGATGGTGTCGAACATAGCACAACCGAAAGGAGTACCTTGTCTACCTTCATCAGGATGTGAGGAAAGCTACTGCAACCCACTGCCCAACGTCCTTTGTAGAACGCAAAAAATAGTAAAGTATCTCATTGTGAACATTCAACAACAGTTCCCCGTAGACCACATGTCTTCGACAAACACACGCCAAGTTCTCCTGTTCTGGGACATCTGTTCCAGTTGTCCATATCTTCTGTTTTTCCTTTGTTCATCTCAAGTTCTCTTCTCCATGTGTGTTGTGGTCTGCCTCTACTACTCTTGTCTTGTGGATTCCAGAACCGGTCCTGTCTTGTAGTTCTATCGACTGATTTCCTTAAATGTGTTCTTTCCAATGCCAGCACCGTTGCACTTCATGTTCCACTGATATATGTCTGGTTCTTTCCAACAGTTTCACATTAGTGATCTTATCATACATTTCAATATCACTATTCTACCCAGCACCAATCTTTGAAAGTCTAGTTTTTATGTTGCGGTTTTTGTCGCTGAGAAACGACTTGTGTAGTATCTTGTGGGCCGGGGTTTCCTGGTCCAGCCATACAACATAACTGAACAAAGAAACTCAGCATCGGTCAAGTGTTTCTGAGATTGGGTGAAGGCCTGTTTTAGTAGAGACCATGTTGCGGATGTAGTCATGCCATCGGATAACCAGGATACGCCGCTGGTTGTGCATGTGGAAGGCCTCCAGTCTCGATATGTCATGTTTCGGCAATGTCCAGCTTATGGAGCCTTAACCCTTTCGCTGCCACGGACGACTAAAGTCGTCCAAACTTAATGTCCCTTACAGTGCCACGGACGACTTTAGTCGTCGAGCGGTATGAAGTTTTATTACGGTGATTTGCGCTACACAAACACCGGTTTTGTCAACAAATATGACAATCCCAAGCACAAACCAAGATGTGTTGTTTGCAATGCTGCTGGGAAGTGAGCCCAAACTTCATATTTCTGTAAAGGATGCAATGTTGCTTTGTGTGTTGTCCCATGCTTCGAATTGTATCATACTGTGGACAAGTATGGGGAGTGACGCCAACAGCAGTAGCATTTGGATTATGAACTATGGACTATATGTACATACAGACAGGTTAGTTGCAATGTAGATATGAAAACATGACTTATAAATGTGAAAAAATATAGACTATATGATATAATTTTTTTTATTTAAAAAACATTTTGACCTGAAAAATACAGCATTTTGCAAGACCCAAATAACACTAAAAGAAACATGTTAGAAATGATTTAAACATCAAATAATGTTTCATAGCATGTCATCTAACATGTCATCAGTGTGTTTTAGCTTTGAAATCAATTATCTTATTTTTTGTAAAATTTCTTTGAATGTACCCTTGTTTTATTCAATAAAATGTGTAAATCTAAGATGGCCGCCAAGGTCACGTGACCCAATGTTACGCGATGATGTCAAAATTATTAAGCTTAACCATGTCCGAACACAATCTGAAAGTATCAAGGTCCCAAGTTTATTTTTTGATTTTTTATGATTTTCTAAAATTATCACCCTTAAAAGTGATCATGACCAAAAAATGCAGTGGCACTGGGCAAGACTTGGCTGAAAAAAGTGTGGCAGCGAAAGGGTTAAAGCAGGACTGGGACCACGCAGGACTGGTAGATGGGGATTTTTGTCTCAAGGGGAGATCTTGTCATTACTCCACACACATATTCTACAGCCTACATAATGGTTGGTGTTACAAGGTCAAATAATGAAGCTGATGAGACTACAGGGCATTTTATATAACATTTTGACTAAATAAAGTATCTATATTTTAAAAAAATTAACAACAGTAATAACACATGATACAATAACCATTTCCAATTAAGTGCGAGATGAAGAAAGTAAAACAAATTATTGATAGTAGTTTTGTCCATCACAAGTGATGAAGACCACTCTCTTTGTTCAGCCGCGTGGACAGTCGTATCTCTTGCTGTGTCCGCTGAAATGGGTGACTTGCGCGGAGATTTGGATTAAAGTGAGGAAGAAACTGCGCCTTTTGTCAACCTCGCTCACAGAGCCTAAGCTACGTTTTGCCAGTGGCAAGACATTCATCGAGACGACTGGAGATAGCATAGGATGCAGATTTTGCCTCAGGGTTACCACCGAAGCCTTTCCGTAAACATGTAACCCGCAGGGTAGAAAGGTGGGAAGGCATCTAACGCAGTTTGTCATGCCTTTTCGATAACCACAAGAGGTTGTATGGACAACACTCAGCGTGTGAGTGAGTCTGGCATCTCTCCCCAGCTGTATTCAGTTCATCATAGTAGCATCTAAAATTCCCACACGCCAAATTCATGAAGGTGAACCGGCAGAACTAACCCGTGAGATACGACATAGGTATAACTAGTTTAAGCAGCCGGCGTCCAGACCAGGATAAACAGATGGAAGAAATCACAAAAAAAGAACGAAATAACAAGTCCAGAAGGAAAACAACTCCACGTATCCGTGAACACAAGTGTAAGTCGTCGACTAGTGTGAATTCCAGGCAAATCCGTGGTCTGGCGGCATCCATAATGATCCAAAACATTAGAGAAATGTAGACTCGCAGCCAGTTACGGCGCCATCTTTGCCAGAAACAAATTATAGGTATGTTGAAATATATGGGGTAGAAACACGAACAATGAACAAACAGGAGAAAGTGAGACCTGAGCCTTTGAATGAGCAAACAGTTGCAAGAGAGAATTGAGGCCTTTGAAATGTGGATAGATATATATATATATAGAAGAATGAGGCATATATTATGGAAAGAAACAGAAATAAAAAAGGTCTTGGAGAAGTTATGGCTAAAGAGACAATTAATTAACAGAATGTTCAGTTCAGGTGCCATCTCCGCATCGAAGGTCGGCATCAATGGATCTCCAGTGTACTCTATCTCTTGCCGTAATGGTGCAATCTGACAGGCTTTTTCCAGTCCATCTCCTGATGTTATCCACCCACCTAAAGCGTTGTCTGCCTCTTGAGCGACTGCTTTCCACCACTCTCTCCAGTAAAGTCTTCAACAAGGAGGTATGTCTTGTTATATGACCAAAATAACTTAACTGTCTAGCCCTGATTTCGGTCATTAATTCTCTTTTCACCCCCAACTTTTCCAATACCTCCGAATTTGTTTTCTTCTCTTTCCAAGAAATGCAACCCAATCTTCTATATGCCCATATTTCGAAGGCTTCAATACTCTTTTCCAACTTGTTATTCATTGTCCATGTTTCTGCGTCATAAAGTAGTGACGAGTATACATAACACCTGACAATTCTCATTTCCAAATTCTGATTTATCTGTTTGGATGTCAGTATATGTCGCATGTTGCTGAATACCATCTTGGCCACACCTATTCTCTTTCTGATTATTTTTCACAGCTGCCTTATTACGTTATTATATGACCTAGATAGGGGAAACTTGTACCTGTTCAAGTAGTTGATCTTTCATTATTATCTGCATACATCATTTCTTGTCACTTTTCCCAATTATAAGAATAGTAATCAGTCAGATAACTAAAATATAAAATGACATAACACTTTGCTGAAATACATTCTGGAAGCAAAAGTAGAGATGGGCAATGTACATGAGCTAGACAACATTAAGGTGAGGAAGTATAACTTCAAGAGATTTGCAGGATCAATCCCACGGAATTGTACAATCAAAGTAAATAAGAAAAAGTAGATTGGAGATCCATAACTGACCTAGGATGTAGAGATGGCAGATAATTTTATCTGAAATGTTTCATATTTGACTACTTGAAGTCTTAACGCTGAAGATCCATAACTGACCTAGGATGTAGAGATGGCAGATAATCTTATCTGAAATGTTTCATATTTGACTACTTGAAGTCTTAACGCTGAAGATCCATAACTGACCTAGGATGTAGAGATGGCAGATAATCTTATCTGAAATGTTTCATATTTTACTACTTGAAGTCTTAACGCTGAAGATCCATAACTGACCTAGGATGTAGAGATGGCAGATAATCTTATCTGAAATGTTTCATATTTGACTACTTGAAGTCTTAACGCTGAAGATCCATAACTGACCTAGGATGTAGAGATGGCAGATAATCTTATCTGAAATGTTTCATATTTGACTACTTGAAGTCTTAACAGAAATAGAGCTGATGCTGCAGTGTGGCCCTTTGAAATATTGAACTTGTATGTATATGGCAACAGATCTGTGTGAGTTTAAGACTATTGTTCTACCATTTATATTTTCTTTATGAAGCCATCATATTTTCAAGCAGACAGAATATTTTTGTTTTTAATAACAGAAAGCTTGAATTCTAGGAAGCTCTGAACTATGAGCAATTATCTAGCCTACTCTAAACTACAAGACAAGAAGGTATGCTCCTCACTTTCCATGACAAAACAAGAGACAACTCCACATGGACATAATAGAGGAGGCAGGGACAAAGGAGACAAGCTTCTGATACATGAATCAAAAGGAAAAAAAAAAAAAAACTTTACGCGAGGGCTCGACTTCATAACCTCGGGTACCCCATCTGTCAAGAGCATCGAACTCCGTAGCTCCAGCAATGAACCAAGGGATCTCCTAAAAAAAATTGACATCATGGACCGACCGTCGCAGCTCGAATTCGAACCCCGACCGTCTGAACACGAGGCAAACGGCTTAACCACTTCACCACAGAGACCCCAAAAAGGAAAAGCAGAGGAAATGATTATGGCTGGATTGGACTGCGTTCTCTTTTGTCTTATGCACAAACAAATATTAAGAATCGGGCAGTACTACAGGTTTAGTTTGTCTTACATAAATCTTAATAGTATGTCTGTCTCTGCCGTTAAGACCATATTTACTAAGCGTTTTAGTGTCCACTAATTTTGTAGTCCTGTGAAACCACTCCTGGCCATCTGGATCTCCAAACTGAGAGAATAAAAATGTTTGAAATAATCATTAGTCTCATTTTCAACAAACTCATCTAAGGTTCATGTTCACAAATAACATCTTAAACATTTATTCACCACTTCATCTGTCCATATCTACCATTAGATGTCATGGGAAAATGCATCTTCTTATGTTTGCTTAGGAGGCTGCATGGCCTAGGGATGAAACTTGCTCGGCTTTCACAATCCTAAAATTCCGGGTTCGATTCCCACTTGTGTCCAGTTTGGCAGACACTGGGATTTTTTCTTGGGCGAATGCTCCTCAACGTACGGAAAGTAATGGCAACCTACCGTTCTGCCCACTTGCCAAGAAACTTAAAATAGCCAAATAGGTGGCGGTTGTAAGAAGCTACGTTCTGTAAAGGACATGCTTCTTACTATGTTCGCTTGGAAATGTAATGTCTATATCTGCAATATTGTCTCCTTTCTGCGTTCGCCTTATTTCTCTATTCCCTAGGGCGGTGTGTGTTGCGTTATGTTTTTATTTTGTGCCTGTCTGTCTAGTGCATCTGATTCCATCGTGCATTTTATGTAAAGGTCTGCTTCCTCCTCCAGTTTCTAAGGGTTTGCTTCCCCTGGGTAACGGCCGGTACTGTGATTGGGGAGCGAACACAGCACCTACAGTTTGTGAGCCATGTCACATAAGCATTAGCCCACATGGTCCCCTACAATGTTGTCATTTGTATAAACTTTTACTGTAGTTCACATATAGGTCCATAAAGTTTCCCTTCCATTGTTGCTTCTCTGGGTCAGTGGATTTTTCTCAGTATTACACATTCTGTAGTATGTGCTCTGCAGTTTGGGTTGCCTGTGTGCATGTACACTTGGCTGGGTTGTCAATTTTAAATTGTATGTCCTGTTCTGAGGTGCAACACAGCAGTTTGCTCGTCTGTTTACATTATAGATGAGAAGGTGCAATCTTCTTTCATGTGCCATCTGTGTGGCTGTTGCCTTTTCCAAAAAAATTGTTCTTGGTATTCCTCTTGTTCAGAAGCCCTGCTGTGTGGTGTTATAGACTCAAGCAATGGGTAGGTTTGGAGACATTCTTGCAGCATGACCAAGCATTTATTTGTATGTACTGAATAGTGTCACTGTGGACAGAATGGGAAGAAGCATGGACTGCCGGTTAGAGATGAGGAAAGGCTAAGAAGAAAAATTAGTTTCAGCTCAAAGTATACCACTTTCGGGATCAAGACGCTGAGCAGTGCATGAGCTGTGGTGGTCAGCGACCAATAGGTGACTGCTAGCGTCAGGGCCAGCAAAACAGAGCTGACAAAACCCTTCTACACCTCCACTCAGTGATCCTGGATAACAGGCTGCAATAGAGCAGACTGGCTAAGAAGAATGGATCGAAGCGGGAAGGCTAACCCAGTACCCAAAAATGACTGCTGAAGTCGGATGCGCCAGGCCGAAAGGTGCAAATATTGTAGTCAAGCTGTAAACTATGACAACGCATTCCATTCTCCGGTCAACATCCTGCTACTTGCAAAGTAGGGCTTGGTAGAGGAAGATTGAGAACGATGAAGAAGTATACAAGGTTCTGGGAGAAATAATGCTGTTTTATTTATTTATTTCTGTCGTTCATCTAGAAAAGGATGTTGTGTCGCAATTTACAGCAATGATGCAATATCTGCACCTTTTGGTTCATACATCCGGTTTCAACACATAATTTTTGGGACCAGGTTTGCCGTTCGTCTTCGATTCTCTCAGCCAGACTGCACAAATGCAGCCTTTTCCAGGACCGCCATTTGGAGGGGGAATAGGGTCTTTATCAGCTATGGTTTGCCGACTCTGACCTCAGCAGCGAGTCGCTGGCTGCTGTCAGTTCACCCACTGCTGCATCTTCAGTCCTAACTGTTTTATTAATTGACCCCACATTGTCAATCATCCACCACAAATGAGGTTCAGAATATGCCAGAAGGCAATTGACATGATTTATTACATAAGTGCATAACATGCTAAGGTTTGTGTCTATCTTTCTTACTTGTTCCTTTGTATTCAATGGGGACATACAACTGTAAGTTCATCATCATCAAAACCTTTCAGCTCCCTGCAGAGCACAGGTCTTCAACAAATACACGTCAAGTTTTCCTGGGCTATTCATTCCAACTGTGTCCATGACTTTGCTGTTTCCTTTATGTCTTGAGCCCTCTCTCCATGACCATTTTTGCCTGCCTCTACTTCTCTTACCTAAGAGGTTCCAGAGTACAGACTGTCTTGTAATGCTATAATCTGGTAATCTTAATGTGTAACTTAAATGCCATTGATTCTAATTTTGTACTGTCTTCTTATGTTTGTCCATGAAACTCCAGTTTCTATTTTTATCTTATACTGTTCATCTTCGAGTGCTCTATGCGTTCCCACTCTATTTTCTTGTGAAATTCCAATTTTATTAGCATGCTTTCTAAGAGTCTATCCATCGCAACTGGCCTTCCTTTATCTTCATGTGTATTGGTTGTTTTTTTCCCCAAGTCTGTTTTTGCTATTACCATCTTCGAGGCTTACCTTGGCACTTTGTCTAATGTTTCCTGCAATTTATCAATATGTGCCACATAGTGTAATACATAACATTTGTACAGTTAAATTTGACTGTCAGACTCTTAGTGGATTATCAATAATTGTTACCTTGAATTGGACAATAAGCTCTTAATTAAATACTCCCATAGTGTGCAGCTCAAATAGCCACTGACACCAAGGTACCCAACTCCTTGTCTTGATGTGTCAGACTTGTTTCGACCAATAGAAGAAGGGGAAATATGTGAGTATCTGCCTCTTTGTAACCAGATGCTTTTGGTAGATGAGACATGCCAGCCCTGAAGGCAGCTTATCTAGTAGAAGGAAAACTGATTTCAAAATTCTTGCTGCCTTGCATAAGAGATACTGGTATATTATAGGCTACCAAAGAAAGAAATAAGGCAACCTGGGTTTCTGGTTAGATGAGATTCATTAGTCTGGAAGCTAGATATCTTGAAGAAGACAAAATCTGACTCCAAATCATCTACTGCCTTGTAGATAAGCTTTGGACAGCCAAGGACAAGTGAGAGTGGATCCAAATAAAACGATTTGCTGAAAGTGGATGCGCAGCACTAAAAGGGACAGATACAGCAGTTTGAAGAAACACATCGCGTATTTTTAGTTTTTGTAATTATTCATGAAATAATGACCATAAAAATTGTATAGATTAAAAGGTCGAATTAGTAGTGGCTGAGTACAATATTTCAACTCTCCAGATAATTATAAAGTAGGTTAAAATAGGAAAAATAGAAGTCCACAAACAGACAACGGTCATACCAAGTTAAATAAAAGTTTTCAAAAACCTGGTTGAAACACATATTCTGTAATACAATTTTGATAAACCTACTATGCTTCCGAAATCCAGCTTGAGGCCACTAATCAGTATTTCTGTCCCACAGTCTGCCTAAGAGACAAGAAGTACAAAAACCATAAAACTTATATTACATTTTTTGTAAATATCTCTTATTTACAAAATAATACACCAATTTAATGAATTGCATATTTTTATAGATCAGATATTTAAAAATTAGTGCCAGATACATTCAACACTTTATAACTCCAATTTTCCCTCCTTGACAACACTCTTCTTTGATAATCACATCTTGGCCTTGAACTGTCATTTATCGTACAACAATTTTCTACAATTTACTAGCATAGCAAGAGCTTCATTCTATTCAAACACTCCTGGATGAAGTGAATACATTCATACCTATGAAATGCAGGGGGACGGCGTGGCCTAGTGGTTAAGTGGCACGGCTCACGACCCGAAGGTTCTGGGTTCGATCCCCATCACAGCACCGGCTGTTACCCCGGGGAAGCAAACCCTTAGAAAATGCAGGAGGAAGCAGACCCTTACACAAAATGCGTGCTGACGTCGGATGCACTGGGCCGACAGGCGCAAAATAAAAACACAGTGCAACGCACACCGCCTTGGGGATTAGAGAAAAATAAGGCGAACGCAAAAAAAAAACAAAAAAAAACCTATGAAATGCAAAAACAAAAGCGCAGATTGTGATCAAAAAGCAAGGATATCATTTCTGGCACCAGCAAAAGGATCTGGAAATTCATGAAAAATACTAAATTTAGATTTCTCGCACACAAATGATCAGACTATTTTAAACGAGACGTGCTCAAATGAAACTGAACCGAACTGCACCAAGTGAACATACGTACAATGCGCATGATGATGTCTCTTTTGGTGTAAACAGCACATACCAACCATCAAGTTTGCAAAATTTCATTATCCTCTGACTCATAGTTTCCGCAGCAGACTGTTGAAAACATGGCGGTGTGTGATACGGAATCTGTCCAGAGTTGATCAGCGAGCGGTGATTTGGTTTCTAACAGCTGAAGATGTCAACCAGTTGACATTCATCGCAGAATGCAGGCAGTATATGGTGACAAAAGTGTGTCAAAGACAACAGTAAAGAACTGGACAACAATGTTTAAAGAAGGACGTGAGTTAACGAAACATCTTCTGAGACCAGGTCAGGCGCATATTATTGCGTCAGAAGATGCCATATGCCAAAATTGATATAGCAATTCCAGTGGACCATTGCCGGAGCTTACGTTCGCTAGCATAGAAATTCGCTATGTCACTAAGGACAGTTCAAATGGTAGTTAGCAAGAAACTGAAACATCAGAAGTTGTGTTCACAATGGATACCTTAGTTGCTGACCAACGAGGTAGGGTGATTCGATACGAAAAGGATGTTGATTCGTTTCTTTTGCACATAGTGGCAAGTAATGAATCTTGCTGCCACCACTTTGAGCCGAGCAGCATAACTGCTAGCATGGAATGGAAACATCCCAGATCACCGAAACCATAAAAATTCAAGTCACATATTTCCGATGACAGTGGTTTTTTTTCCATGAGGGACTTTTGTTGGTAGATGTTAAAGAGCCTGGCTTGAACATCAATGTCATCCGCTACAATGACACACTAGACATGCTGCATACAGCAATCAAGAATAAACGACCCGGCATGCTTTCGTGTGGTGTGATTCTGTTACACATCAATGCACGTCCACATGTTGCGAACATTGTTCAGAAAGCATTAGCACAGAAAAGGTGGGAAGTACTGCCACACCTATCATATAGCCCAGATATGTAGCCTTGTGACTTCCATTTGTTCAGACCCTTAAAAAAATGTCTGAAGGGACAGACATTCGATTCCAATGCGGATGTCATGGCCTCTGTGACCAAGCGGTTCAAAGAGCAACCAAAGTCATTTTTTTTGGACGCCATCCGTCGTCTGCCCAAGCAGGGAGATGCGTGTCTGAAATCATATTCCAACTTTTTCTAACTAACCCTGTGGCATGATTGAGCTAAGAAACAATAAACTGCAGAAGACGGATGTATTGGACAGAAAGGTACAAATATCGCAGTCAAGCTGTAAACTAGCAACACAACGCATTCCATTCTCAGGACTACATCCTGCTACTTGCAAAGTCCTGTTCAGGGCTTAGTAGCAGGAGATTGAAAGCGAACACAGAAGAAGGGATCAATAAAGAATACACAAAACATAGTCCTTCAAAAACGGTAGTTCAAGAAAGATGTATAAAAAAAGGGAGCTACCATTGAATTAACGAGATAAGATAATGGCCGCACAAGGACATTAGATCAGTGCTATTTAGAGATAGGCAGTTCAAACCGAAACAACTCTTCATTTTTTTACCAAGCCCTCTTACAAGTAAGGGCTTTGGTTTAATCCCTGACATTAACACATTCTAGTCTACTCAGCTGTTGAATGCACACAATGAGTTGGATTACTCTTTTGTGCGCCCTGAAAAGGCGGGTCGACGTAGCTATCCTCACATCCCGAGCGTGCTGATGAAGGTGAAACGGGGATCCTCTAGGTGGGAGTGCTATGCTTGACTTCATCTGCGTGTCGCTCACTATTACGGGGATCACGTTGATCCCTCACCTCGTTAGCCAGGCTGCTATGAGAACAGCCCGTTTCCAGGAAGGGCTACGGGAAGCCGAGGTGCGGGTCTTGGCCAGTATATTTTGCCTGACCTTGACTAACATGTTTGACCAGCATGTTATGCCTTACCAGACATTAGTCTTCCTTCCCCTACTTAGCTGTAAATGGGTACTGGATTTAGAGAAGGCAAGGTGATGAGGATGGAAGCTGAAACTTACAGGCTCTAACACTTTATCCGTGATGGCAGTGTCTGCTATGGGACTGGTATCACCTGTTTTTAGCTCTAACATAGGAAAGTGTATGGTCTAGAGGTTGTGAGCTTGCTTTACAATGAAAAAATACCAGGTTCAAAACATGTTATGCTCAGTTTGACAGACTGGCATGTTGTGGATTTTTTGATGGTATGATCACTTCCCCCAGTCGACCCAGCAGGAGTTAAGAGTTCTGTCATCAGCACTTTCAGCAATGAAAGGGGCTGAACACATATGGAGGCACTCAGGTGCTCTATCAGCCAATTTCCACACACAAAAAACAAAAACTCCAACATAATGGATGGACTACCGTACACAAAGTGTGTATTCATTACCAAAACAAAGCATAAAAAAAGGAATATTACCTTATGAATGCTGATTGTTCCAGTTCTGGTTGTCTGAAAGTTGAATTCAACACTAACATATCGTTCTGCTTCTGGAATTGCAGGAGTGTTACGAGACATGATCAATTCTGCATGGGAAAAAAAAATCAGCAATGTCAGTATTTTACATCACTATAAATCAATAGTTTTGTCAGTTTTTTTACATCACCATAAAGCAATAGTTGTGTGAGTATTTTACATCACCATAAAATAATAGTTTTGTAAGTATTTTACATAAACATAAAACAAGTTTTCTAAGTATTTTACATCACCATAAAACAATAATCTTCAAAGTATTTTATTTTAAATCACCATGAAATAATAGATATAGGTACTTAGCTGATAATGAGATGAGAGAACAGAATATTTATTTATTTGACTGAAATACCCGGTAATACATTCACAAATTAATAATACTATATTTTCTGTACCTGAGTTGAAAATAATATAACTACTAGAACCTTTCAACTATATTACTATATTATGATCATTATCACATACAGGGCTGACTCAAACAGGCAAGAAATGGTCAAAGACATACAAAAGGCCTTACAAGCAATCTTAGCTTGTTGCGAAGAGATTAATTCAAACAAAGAATGTGGTGCAACAAAAGAAACTGTGACACATACAGAGGCATATCACTACTTAGCCATACTGGTAAAATGTATGCCAAATTCCTGGAACAAAGAATAAGACCCATTGTTGAACCTCAACTATCCAGAGCCCAATTTGGATTCTGAGGTATGAGTTGCACGGACGTCTTGTTCACCGTAAGAAAAATAAGCTCAATAGAATGGATAAGATCAATAGAATACAACAAAAATCTATGTGTAGCTGTCATTGTTTTGGAAAAAGCGCTTGATGGGATAGACAGGATTAAACTTTGGAAAATTATGGTGTACAGGGCCAGCTTCTTGATAATGTCAGAGCACTGTATCGTTCGAGTACAAATGTCGTCAGAACAACAGATGGTGTCACAGATGCTTTTGAAATCACTACCAGCGTGAGACAAGTGTATGTGCTTTCTCCTCTGTTGTTTAACATCTATATGGACAAAATTACACCAGAGACTGGTCAAATTGAGACATCTGAAGCAGAACATAACTCAATACACGATTTACTTTTTGCAGATGATCAGTGCTTGCTGTATGACGATGAAAACAAACTGCAAAACCAAATGAACGCGCTTGCTGTGCTATACACAATATGTGAATTAGCGAGAACAAAACAGAAACTATGATGATCAGTAGAACACCTGGACCACTCAAGATAAGTCTAAATGATATTGCTCTTCAACAGGTCCATGAGTTCAAGTATTTTGGCAGTATTTTTTCAGCAGACAGTAGGATTGACAGGGAAATTGAGACTAGGTGTCAGAAAGCATCTGCAGCAACTTATCAGCTGTGCCCACTGCTTAGACACCCGAGCATTAGTTTGGCAACAAAGCAACAGCTGATTAACAGTATATTTATGTCGTCTCTGTGCTACCAGTTCCAAACATGGCCTCTGTCCATGGTGCATGAGAGCAGAATTTCGACTTGTGAAATGAAGTGTTTGAGGAAGGTCATTGGTGTTACCAGAAATGACAGAGTGTGGAACGACGACATTCGAAGTATGATCGGCAGTAAGTCTTGTGGTGAATACATTTCCAGGCAGAAAATAAGTTGGTTTGGTCATCTCATGAGAATGCACCCTCATCAACTTCCACTGATGGTTTACAATGCTGGTAGATCTGGCTACAGGGCAAGGGGGTGGCTACGAGGCAGGTGGATAGGTGACAGAGTGACTGTGCACCGACAAGGGCTCACATTGACCGACGCAAAGCACTTAGCGCAGGATAGACAGACAACTGAAGCTCCTCACGACGCTCAACAGCACAAATTGAAAGAAAACTTGAATAACTTCATAGTGAAGATATACACATACTCACAACCGGTCAGCGTTGGAATTAGATTGGTCGTGTCATAAGAAGAGAATAGAATACCATCACCAGAGGGAAGTTTGAAAGGGAGACCAATTTAAGGCAACGATGAAGAGCCATAGAACCCAAATGGATATAATGAACCAGTGATGTGGCACTGTATGAAGGATGGGAGAAGACCAGGTGAAATGGGTTGAGTTTGTTGCTGCCTCTAAAGACGCCATCAGACTTGATGGTCACTAATTGCTTGCTTTGTCAGCCATTGGCGAAGGCTCTACGAAGAAGGCTGACCTCCCTAGCTTTACCTTTGACAGGTTACATCTCTCATCAACACATATAATCACAGCCTGTCACATAACTACCATGTCAATCAAACCATGGCATACCAATAAGCGAGATCTGGTAGCATTTAAGGCAATGGCAGCTGTAAACCTAGAGCAGAAAATACTTTTCATCTTACGAGGATGATTTGAAAAGATTTGCCTTTGATGAGATAATTTAATTAATGTGCAAGCTTTACACATGAGTTATACTTTTTCTTAAATTTGGAATGTCATTAAAGTGAGGTGTCATTATTTTTCAATGTAATTCACCAGTTCTGTCCACACACAAACACCGACGCCAGAAAAGTTGTTGCATCCTGGTGAGGGAAAAAAATTTAGACGTGTCCTCCCAAAACCAGGTATCCACAGCTGTTTGTACCTCCTCGTCAGAAGCATTACGGTGTCCCTTGAGCATTGGAAAGAGAAAGAAGTCACAAGGTGCCAGATCAGGGCTGTACGATGGTCGCGGTAAAATGTCATATCTTCTTCTTCTTCATTCGTTCTCAATCACCCACTACCAAACCCTGAAAGGGTAAGTAGCAGATTGTAGTCCAGAGAACGGAATGCGTTGTAGTTTACAGCTTTGCTGCGATATTTACACCTTTCGGTCCAACACATCAGACTTCAGCAAGCATTTTTTTAGTACTGGGTTAGCATTCCCTCTTCGATCCCTTCTCCTTAGCCAGTCTGCCCTGCTGCAGCCTGTTATCCAGGATCACCACGTGGAGGTGTAGAAGGGTCTTGGCAGCTCTGGTTCGCTAGCCCTGACGCTAGCAGTCAGCTATGGGTCGCTGACCACTGCAGCTCATGCGCTACGGGTCGCTGACCACTGCAGCTCATGCGCTACTCAGCATCTTGCAACAATGCAACCCCTGTTTGTTGACTCGTGTGTGAGCGAGCATCGTCATGCTGAAGAATTAGGTGCTTGCCAACACGAAAACACAGCAATCGTGCTTGAAGCTTCTGCGAAGTTTTCACATATCAATCGGAGTTGATTGTATTGCCGTGCTCCAAAAATTAAGTGCGGAATATGTTTTCACAGTCCCAAAAGGGAGTCAAGATGCTGAGCAGTGCATAAGCTGCAGCGGTCAACGACCGAAAGCTGACTGCTAGCATCATGGCCAGCGAACCAGAGCTGCCAACACCCTTCTACACCTCCACACGGTGATCCTGGATAACAGGCTGGCTAAGGAGAAGGGACCGAAAAGGAAAGTCTAACCTGGTACTCAAAAAATACCTGCTACCGAAGATGGGTGTCTTGGACCAAAAGGTAAAAATATTGTAGTCAAGCTGTAAACTAGCGAGACAGCGCATTCCGTTCTCCGGACTACAGGTCAGATCATCCCATAACCGGTGAAGTCATTGGGGCACACATGAAGACATCCTCACAATCTAATTTCTGTCTAATCTCTCTTCAATGTTTGTACATTGCTTCTTTCGCCTCTCTCATCTTTTGTTGTATCGCTTTCTTGACCACTTTATATCTGCCAACCTCATCAGGTGGATGTTTTTGGTTTTTCAGTGACCTTCTATCACAAAGGTCTAGAATTTCTTTGGTCACCTATGGCTTCTTTCTTGTTTGGTGGTACCCTGGGATCTCTGTTGCTGTATCTATGAGTGCTGAGTTAAAAGACTCTGTTACTGTATCATTTCGGTATCCAGTCCCTCTCTGGGAGCCAACAGTGGAGCAAATCTCCCTGCTACCCTCGATTGGAACACTTTGATGATTGTTGGGTCTTTTAGTTTTAGGATACAAGTATAAAAGTAATAAAAGTATATATATAATTATCGTCTTTCTATATTTTTCAGTCTGGTGGTTATTTTAACTTATAAAAGAGTTATTGTGGTAGAAATGTGTGTCGTGTTATTGTATGTTTCGTTACATTGATGATTAAGTACTAAAGACTAAAGTCTAAGTTAATTTAAGTATATGATACAATAATACAAAATACAAGTAATAAAATATTAAATAATGCTACAACTTACACTTTGACTTAGTCTTACAATCAAGTTATAATGAACAATCAAATTATCAGTCTTATCAATCATATTCTAGATTTCATGATTTATAGTACGATCATGAGACAATTGATAGACATGTCATAGTTAGTAATTATAGAGAGTAAGAGAGAGACAGAGGTAACTTCGGTATCAGATTTCATTATCACTTTCACTGTACTAATCAGAGGTCCAAATTTACCTTATAATATACATATGATTACCAAAAAGCTCAGGATGCTCAATTGATACGAGTGACTTGTTTAGTCTGCCAAAACACTCTGGATACAATGAATCTAATGCGAAAGACTTAGAATTTACTCAGTCTGATATTATTATGCCAGATCATTCAGGAACGGCAAATATAGCCTGGACAGGGAATCCTTCATGTTATTTATACCAACAAATTGTGGAGAGTTCCAAAAGATAAAAATAGCTTCTGCGAAATTGCAATCTGGATAGTCTACTCCTGATACGGCTTAGAGTATACCGTATAGAGAAGTAGAAGGATGCTGTCTTCTCTAATGCAGTAGTAGTACTAAGTTCATGCAGCTCGCAGGAGCCCTGGCTGGTTTGATGACAACAATGGGACTTCTGGATGAAAAACGTCGTTTAATAAGACTTCACCAGTACGATCCTTCCTCGTCATCCAAAAAGTATGCCTCGTAGGAATATCCAAAACCACTTCAGGGACAATCACTAATCACTACTTACTATTACTAATCAGGATGACTGGCTCAACGACACATTACATCCAGCGATATGCAGATGGTGAGATAGTATGACTCGAAGCGATTTTACGCTGTTTGGTGTAAACAGTCTATAGTTCCAAGTCATATCACTCATTCTGTCGCTAATAGTAATAATGTTTGCACGGAACAACTGACCGACAAAGAGCATATTCTAGTGCGCTGGTCTCATGGCTGGTCAGTGATGTCCCAAACAGTCAATCCCCCATCAGCGAACTAGTCATCAGGGTTGCCAGATCGAAATTCAGAAAAAAGTCAGTGTCTAAAAAAAGGAAGGGGGGAGTTTAAAAAAAGCCACATAAAAGGCCAATCAAATTTAATTGGATTTATCATACTGACATCACAAAAACAGTTCCAGGTCCAAATCATGGCTGTTATCCCCACTGCAACCTGCATCATGAACATTGTCAGATGGAAATTATTGTTACATTTTTGCCGATGCAGTGAAATCCTTGCAATATATGTTCGAAAAGACCAGCTCTGCTATTATTCTCACAGTGGCATCTAAAAGATGCAGCTGCATTCTGTTTCTTTTCTTAGTTTTAATTGAAGTGTCAAGAGAGAATATTCTCTTAACTATTGTACTACTTAGGGGTTTTAAGACAAGTAATGGCAAGGGTGGTAAGCTCTTTAAATGCCCCATGCCATGTTGGAATCCAAAACTGTCTGTAAGAAGTCCATCCTTTTTAAATTGGGAATCTTCTCTCCAATCCACAAAAATAATTTTCCTATATTGTTCTTCAATCGATTTGATGTTGTTTCCTGTCTTCTTCTTTGCGTTCAGGATCTTTTTGGTCATGCTATATCTGCAGGCCAGTCGCCATGATGAAGTCTGTAGTCTTCACCAGGTCGGAGCGGCTGCCCTACAGCTTTTGTCTCAGCTCCGCACCCTCTGGTCAGGTCTGGCATCTCATTTCCCTATAGATTGGGCATTCTTGTAGAATATGCTCAGGGTTCTGGCATCCTGTTCCACATGGGCACTCATCGGTGTGTGAGATCTTCAGTCGGTACAGATGTTCTAGTAGTCTGCAGTGTCCAGTTCTCAGGCGAAATAAGGTAGTTTGTTGATTTCATTTGAGATAGTGAATTGGGTATGGTGTACTGCTTATGTTTCTGTCTTCTCTCCATTGGTGTGTATACTGATTTCTGATGATGTTTTTGATTTCTCTGTATGGTACTCGATGATTAAATTGTGCCTTTTTGGTGCCATCTTTTGCCAGAGCATCAGCTCTATCATTTCCCGTGATTCCGCAATGGGATAGTAGCCACTGGAGCGCTATTGTTGAGGATCTGGAGTTTTCCTAGTTCTGATCTGATCTCCGATGACAGTGGTTCGTTGTTTGTTTTTTGTATTGTCTCTAATAGTTATCTGCAGTCCGTGAATACAGCTATTTTTGTTGGAGGTTGCCTTTCTGTTTGAAGTATTCTCAGTGCTCGCAGGAGGGCCATCGATTCTGCTCTGAGGTTTGTGGACAACTTTCCTGTTGGGAGGGCTTCTTCTGTTATATTTCCACTTTTGTGTCTTATGAATATGCCTCCTCCCCCGTTTCGGCCTGCCCCCTCTGCTGAACCATCTGTGTACACCTGTGTCTATTCCTTGGTATTATATTTCTCCTCAATCATTGTTTGTGCTAAAATTTTAAACTCGTGGACACTGTGTTGGTCTTTTCTTCTTATTCCTGGGATCTCTGTACTTATTTCGATGTTGTTTATGTTGCAGCTTGGCTCTTCATAGTTAATAAGCATTTCTATTTCTGTAAGTTGGTTGGGAATTAGTTCTCCATATTTTTGGTGTAGGTGGTTTGATATATGAATGAAGCTGGTTCTCTTTAGCCTATTTTTAACTGGGTGTTTTAGTTTGATATGTATGGGATGATCAGGCATGCGTAGCATCTTTTCACTATGTGTCAGCACTCTTTCCTCTCGTCTAGTATTTAGGGGTCTTATATTTGTGTATGTTTTCATTTTCTGGATTGGTGTAGTCTTCATTCCTCCTGTTATTATCATTAAGCCTGAATTTTGGTTAGGCGTTCCATGTTTGTTTTTGATGCAGTGGGCCAGGCTGTCATGCCGTGTTCAAGTACTGGCCTGACTGTGCCAGTGTATACATTTTTGAGGATGTTGCTATTTGCATCCCAGCTTGTTCCGGCCAGCTTCTTCATGAGGGATAATTTTCTGGTTGCTTTTTGTTCTATCTCCTGTATGTGTTCCCTCCATGTGAGTCTCTTGTCCATTTTAACTCCGAGATACACAGGGGTATTTTCTTGTACAAGCTCTTTGCCATTTAGAATAAATTTTGTTACTTCCTTGGTGTTGGACAGTGAGAAGCATGTTGTAACTGTCTTTGAGATGTTAATCTGCAATCCTCAATCTGTAATCCATTTTCCAACAGTGTCCAGTGCTGTCTGCATTCTATTTTCAGCTATTGGTAGTTTTTCTGCAGCACTCCACATTGCGAAGTCGTCAGCGTGTAGGGCACTGGATACTTTCTTTGGGAGTTTTCCCGCTATGTCGTTTATGAACAGGATAAAGAGGGTAGGAGAGATGACGCCTCCCTGGAGTACGCCTTGTTGGAGAGTTATTCTATGGCTCAGTGATCCATCTTCTTCTTCTTCTTCTGCGTTCGTTCTCAATCTCCCGCTACCAAGCCCTGAACAGGGCTTTGCAAGTAGTAGGATGTAGTCCGGAAAACGGAATGCGTTGTGTCGCTAGTTTACAGCTTGACTGCGATATTTGCACCTTTCGGTCCGACACATCCGTCTTCGGCAGCAGTGATCCATCTAATTTGACTCTTGCTGTACTGTATCGGAGGAAGTCTTGTATCCAGCTGTACATTCTCCTTTCTATTTTGTTGTTTAATAGTTTTAGGAGGAGTCCTTCTCTCCATACCTTGTCAAAAGCTTTTGCCATATCCACAAAGACCACAAGTACTTTTTCCTTACCTTGGAATGCATTTTCTATTTCTTGGGTTAGGTACACTAGTTGGTCTTCTGTGTTGCGGTTTTTCCTAAAGGCTGACTGTGAATTGAGTAGGAGATGGTTTTTTTCCAGATGTTTTATTAGTCTTGCATTTACTATTTTTTCCATGACTTTTCCAACACAGCTGAGCAGGCTTATTGCCCTATAACTTTCCTTGCCTGTCTTGTCTTTTTTTGGGTTTTCTGATGGGGATAATGATAGCCTCCCGCCACTGGTCTTGGATCTTACCCTTGCTCCATGATTGATTGAAGATTTTCAGGAGTTTTCTTCTTGACCCTTGGTCTAGGTTTTTAATCATTTCATTTGTGATGCCATCTTTTCCTGGAGCTTTCTTGTTTTTCAGTTTCTGAATAGCAGTGTTTAACTCTATCATTTTGAATGATGACTTCATGCAGGGATCCGCATTCTGTGTCTTCAGGTTCTCTTTTATCTCTTTTTTTTACTTCTAGTTTGCCTTCTCGTGTCAATGTTGTGGTACTCTCATCTCTGAAAAATTCAGCTAGGATGTTTGCTGCCATTTTCCCTGTATGATGTTTCTCATTTTCCTTAATGACCGTCTTCCCATGGCTCCCTCTGGTTTCCTCATTTAAGGCTCTTGTCAGGTTCCAGAGTTTACTTGTATCCCTGACCATGTTGAGACTTTCAGTCTTTTCATGCCAACTTCTTTGGATCTCCTCCTTCTTTTACTCTATGAATGTGTTTGTAATTTTGCTGTGTTTCCCTATGTTTTCTGGCGAAGGATTTTTTTCCGTGGTATTTCTTGCCTCACTTAGTTCTTTGTGCAGTTTCCCTAGTTTGTTGCTCCAATAGGGTTTATAATTTTTCCGTTTTCCACGTGGAATTGATTTCTTTGCTGCCTGGATGATAGCCTCCGTCATGATGATAACATTTTTATTTAAATTTTTGGCATGGGATATATCTTGACAGAGTTTATTTACATTTTCTCTAAATAGGGTCCAGTCTGCTCTTTTAAAATTCCAACTTGGGTGCATATCTGTTATCTCTGTTTGTCCCATGTTACATATTTCTAAAGTTATTGGGACATGGTCGCTCCCACCCAGTTGGCTGTTGACTGTTCTTGCTATTAGTCGGTGAAGGTCGTCCGTTGCCATCGCAAGGTCTGGAGTACTAATTTTTTCCATATTCTAGAGTAATATGTGTGCCTATCGTCTGGCCTATTTATTAGGATGAGTTTGTTTTCTATCATCCAATCTTCTACCTCCTTGCCTCTCTGGTCCATTGTTTCGTAGCCCCAGCTTGGGGAGTGACTGTTAAAATCTCCCACTATGAGGTGTCTCGATTCTTCAATTTTGACTTTGTGTATTGCCAGAGCTGTGGCTGGTGGACTATAGCAGTTTGTTATCATTGAGTCTCCACTGGGTAGGAATATCTTTACTGTGATGTATTCTAATTCATTTGGTCCAGATTTATTTGTTTCTACTGCTGGTATAGAATTTTTAACTAGTGTTATTATTCCTCCTTTGGATCTTTTTTCCTTTCTTGGCGGAAACGTTCATATCCTCTGATGGAAAATTTTTGAGTTTCTTTTAGGTGTGTTTCCTGAATACAAATGATGTCTATATCATTTTCCTTGAGAAATTCTT
This sequence comes from Ariolimax columbianus, assembly GCA_036924085.1. NCBI lineage: Eukaryota > Metazoa > Mollusca > Gastropoda > Stylommatophora > Arionidae > Ariolimax > Ariolimax columbianus. The sequence continues at coordinate 10,424,012 of JAVGWX010000017.1, read as the reverse complement.
GCAGTTCGGGTTTCTTGTTTCTTACGCCCTCTGCACTCCATTGTACTACTTTTAGGGTCCTTGTTTGTTGATCAGTTGCACTACTCTGCCTCCCCCTGACCACTAGGTTAGCAGAGGCACCGGTTGCTTGGGTTGGTCCCCTCGAGGCTTGGGCCCGGCACCGCTCCTCCCCAGTTGTGACTTGTAGAAGCGACACCATGACGATAGGGTAGACTGTCGCATGACCATATCCTGTTGGTGCGTGTGTGCCCTGATTTTTCTTGGTTCCTGCGCCGTAGCTGACACACTCCGTCTTCGGCAGGTCGGGTACCTGCAAGGCAGTAGGCTGGTTTGTCTACCGTGGTTTCCTTCCCGTGGCTAGAGCATATAGCGGCTCTTACCCGCTTGGTGTACCCGTCATAGGATACATGGGGTATTTCAGTGAGGACAGCAGTGCCACCTGTTGTCCCACCCCATCCTGCTGGAATACACCGCCGGTTGGTCCACGACTGCTTATTCGTCCAGTTATTATACCTGGCTTGTATCGCAACTGACGCTCCATATCTGGAGGTTGTTCCACTATCCGCCACCTGTGGACGCTCCATATCTGGAGGTCGTTCCACTATCCACCACCTCTGGACGCTTCATATCTGGAGGTCGTTCCACTATCGGCCACCTGTAGACGCTCCATATCTGGAGGTCGTTCCACTATCCGCCACCTGTGGACCCTCCATATCTGGAGGACGTTCCACTATCCGACACCTGTGGACATGCCTGGTTGGGGTCGGTCGCCCCACTATCCGCCACCTGTGGATATGCCTGGTTGGGGGAGATCGCCCCACTATCTGCCACCTGTGGACGTGCCTGGTTGCGGTCGGTCGCCCCACTATCCGCCACCTGTGGACGTGCCTGGTTGGGGTCGGTCGTTCCACTATCCGCCACCTGTGGACGTGCCTGGTAGGAGTCTGTCGCCCCACTATCCGCCACCTGTGGACGTGCCTGGTTGGGGTCGGTCGCCCCAACTATCCGCCACCTGTGGACGTGCCTGGTTGGGGTCGGTCGTTCCACTATCCGCCACCTGTGGACGTGCTGTGGACATGCCTTGTTGGGGTCAGTTGCCCCACTATGCGCCACCTGTGGACGTGCCTGGTTGGGGCCGGTTGCCCCACTATGCGCCACCTGGGGACATGCCTGGTCGGGGCCGGTTGCCCCACTATCCGCCACCTGTGGACGTGCCTGGTCGGGGCCGGTTGCCCCACTATCCGCCACCTGTGGACGTGCCTGGTCGGGGCCGGTTGCCCCACTATCCGCCACCTGTGGACGTGCCTGGTCGGGGCCGGACGCCCCACTATCCGCCACCTGTGGACGTGTCTGGTCAGGGTCGATAGCCCCACTATCCGCCACCTGTGGACGTGCCTGGTCGGGGTCGGTCGTTCCACTATCCGCCACCTGTGAATGTGCCTGGTTGGGGTCTGTCGCCCCACTATCCGCCACCTGTGGATGTGCCTGGTTGGGGTCGGTCGCCCCACTATCCGCCACCTGTGGACGTGCCTGGTTGGGGTGGGTCGCCCCACTATGCGCCACTTGTGGACGTGCCTAGTCGGGGCAGGTCGCCCCACTATCCACCACCTGTGGACGTGCCTGGTTGGGGTCGGTCGCCCCACTATCTGTCACCTGTGGACGTGCCTGGTCGGGGTCGGTAGCCCCACTATCCGCCACCTGCGGACGTGCCTGGTTGGGGTCGGTTGCCCCACTATGCGCCACCTGTGGACATGCCTGGTCGGGGACGGTAGCCCCACTATCCGCCACCTGTGGACGTGCCTGGTCGGGGTCGGTCATCACACTATCCGCCACCTGTGGACGTGCCTGGTCGGGGTCGGTCGCCACACTATCCGCCACCTGTGGACGTGCCTGGTCGGGGTCGGTCGCCACACTATCCGCCACCTGTGGATGTGCCTGGTCGGGGTCGGTTGCCCCACTATCTGCCACCTGTGGACGTGCCTGGTCGGGGCCGGTAGCCCCACTATCCGCCACCTGTGGACGTGCCTGGTCGGGGTCGGTCCCCACACTATCCGCCACCTGTGGACGTGCCTGGTCGGGGTCGGTCGCCACACTATCCGCCACCTGTGGACGTACCTGGTCGGGGTCGGTCGCAACACTATCCGCCACCTGTGGACATGCCTGGTCGGGGTCGGTCGCCACACTATCCGCCACCTGTGGACGTGCCTGGTTGGGGCCGGTAGCCCCACTATCCGCCACCTGTGGACAAGCCTGGTTGGGGTCTGTCGTCCCTGTCCTCCAAGGTTGTTTCCTGTAAGGGGCATGAAGGGTAAGTCTGAAAAAAGGGAGTCTAGAAACCTTGTTCAAGATTATCTAACGCTAAATTTTGATAGGGCTTGATAAGTATTTGTCAAAGATGGTAGTCGAAATCCAACTTGGCTGAGAGCTTCTAGCATAGATAAACAATCTAGCTTTTACATTGTCTATGTCTTGGTGGGCCTCGACGCCGTTGTTCTGTTGTAGGAACTTTTCACATTCTGTTAAAAATTTGACACCAAAATCTACTTGATGAAGCCTTTTTTTTTCTCCTCATTGACATGATTATAATAATAGCCGTCCATTGCAAGCGATGATGACAACAGCAGTCAGACATGTTGTGCTGCACCTCACCAGTGAATTCGGAGGTGATTGTATAGTCCAATTCTGGCACGGAAAATCATTTCACATACGTAGCATTTAATGTCAGAATTGGACATGTGAGTGTCAGTTATTTTGTCTTTTCGCAAAGTGCGTTTATTTTCTTTGCTTCGGAGACCCGGCGTTCCTCAACACTGAAGGTGCATCTGATGGTGGTTCTACTCCCTGCCTTCCGATCCTGTGCGAGGCATTCCCATGCATTTGCATCGATGCTGAAGCGTGTCAGAGATTATTTGAAGGGATTCTTTGAAACGTTTCTTTTGGCCACCGACTTGACGTAGGTCATTTTTCAGCTCACCATACAATAGCTGTCTTGGAATGCGGTTATCTGGCATGCGCACGACGTGGCCGGCCCACCTGATCTGGGTCTTCTGCAATAGTGTGTGGATGCTCTGCATTTTTACCTTCATGAGGATCTCGGTGTCTGGTACCCTATTCTGCCACTATATTTTGAATAATCTACGGAGGTGGTTTATTTTCCTAGCGTGCCAGCTGTACACAGTCCACGTCTCAATGGCATACAGAAGGGTGCGGAGCACTACATCTCGGTAGACTGAGTTTCGCACCAATCCCATCGATTCCAGACAATGTTGCGCAACCTCCCAAAGACAGCACTGGCCTTAGGGATTCTGTAACTGACCTTAAAGTCAATAGTAGTCTCACTGGAAAGAGTGCTGCAATGGTACTTGAAGTTGTCTACTGATTGGAGACGCTCGTTCTTGACTCTTGATATCTAGGTCGCGATATGCGTCATTCGGGGCACGCTGAAACATGATTTCGGTTTTTGTTGTTGTTTTGTATTAATTGAAAAACCGAAAATGCCGCAGGCTGTTGAAAACTTGTCCATATACGTGTGCATGTCTCTTTCGGTGTTGTAAGCGAGGACATAGTCATTAACAAAAAACAAGTTTGAGATGGTTGTATCTTTTACCCTGCTGTGAGCTTGCAGTCGCCTGTGATTGAAAAGTTTTCCGTCAGTCCTGTATTTTATTTCCACTCCGTTTTGGTTACAACCCTGATAGCTGACGTTGAGCGTGGCAGCAAATATTATGCTGAAGAGTGTTGGGACTAGTACATTAACGCCATTTGACACAGAAAAGGCCACAAATATCATATCCACAGTCCGACGACCCGGTCTGAAGCCACACTTGCTCTCTGGAAGAAGACCATGTTCTAGGTGAACGAATAATCCGTTGAGGAAAACTCGTGCCAGTATCTTGCCAGCAGTCGATAGGAGAAAGATTCCTCTGGTTGTCGCTTTCCATTTCGCTTGAATAAGTGGACGATTGTATATTCCTTCAGTTCTTGTGGGACAGTCTCAGTGGTCCATATTGTGTTGTGGGCCAGTCTCAGTGGTACATATTGTGTTGTGGGCCAGTCTCAGTGGTCCATATTGTGTTGTGGGCCAGTCTCAGTGGTCTATATTGTGTTGTGGGACAGTCTCAGTGGTCCATATTGTGTTGTGGGCCAGTCTCAGTGGTCCATATTGTGTTGTGGGACAATCTCAGTGGTCCATATTTTGTTGTGGGACAGTCTCAGTGGTCCATATTGTGTTGTGGGACAATCTCAGTGGTCCATATTTTGTTGTGGGACAGTCTCAGTGGTCCATATTGTGTTGTGGGACAATCTCAGTGGTCCATATTGTGTTGTGGGACAATCTCAGTGGTCCATATTGTGTTGTGGGACAATCTCAGTGGTCCATATTTTGTTGTGGGACAGTCTCAGTGGTCCATATTGTGTTGTGGGACAGTCTCAGTTCTTTGCTTGGAGTAGCTCAGCAAAGCTAAAATAAGCTTTAAGTTCTACACAGTTCATCAACATGGTATGCATTACTTCTGCTCGTACAAGTCACCCAGTACATGAAGGTTTTTCAAAGAGAATGGCTGGTTTGAGCAGACTCGGATTCTGTAGCTGTGTTATCACTTCAAACAAATCTTTATAAAATTCTCGTCTTAACTCGCTATGTTGATAACAGTGATGTATCTCTGGCAATAAAAACCAGATATTTGATGGTATCATTGATACTGCATGCTGAATGTACAACGCAAGGGAATGACAGATACATTCGAGCTGCACACAATGGGGAGACACATCTTTCAATCTCGACCACACCGAGTTGTGACACCAAACAATGTTTGGCGCACCATTCGATGCAAACCCTATGCAGTTTGTAAGACTTTGACGGCATTTTGCAATTTCCTCCTCAACCAAATTAAATGTTTTCTCTCCTAGCCTCTTGTACCGGAATTAAACCTAGAAATCCAGTCAAAATGTCTTTTGTTCTATCACTTAAAAAATGAACCAAAATACACATGTTTTTTTGTTGAAATGTCCCAAGATGAATCTATTATAGCATACTTTTTTCCTTTTAAGTCATCAATCAGATCGATTTTCAGGGAAGATGAGATAATGTTCTTTATTAAGCATCAACATTTAGTTCTGTGTAACTTTATTTGTCCCAGCGTGCTCCCTTGTTCATGATGGCGCATAATTTCACTCACGTGATCATCGGAACGGATTGCACAATGGCATGCCATGGTCACATCAATTTGCAACCCTGCTGCTTTAACATTGTCATTTTGCCTAGATATCTTCTCTACAGGTTGAAATATGGTCCATTGCGCTGTACGAACACCAAAAGCCTGCCTGTTCTGACTGATTCTTCGAGAGTGATGTGAACTCTGGCAAGGATACATTTTAACTTAACGTCTTTATACTGATTTAGAAGACTCTGTAGAGTCTGTATACAACCAGTTTAATTTACATTACCTTGCTCTAAAAGCTATGCGCATACAATTTATTCTTAAATGCATTAATTGTCCCTGCCTCCACTACCTCCTGTGGCAATGCATTCCAAGCATTCACCACGCTCTGATTAAAAAAATATTTCCTAATATCTAATCTGGACCTCTCTTTAGTTAATTTGTAGCTTTTCCCTCTTGTTATATTTTGAAAAAAAACTTCTTATCCGTTTCTCTCATCATTTTATAAACATGTATTAAGTAAAGTTAAAATCACATGAATAGATAAGGGAAGTTGCCAAATGGATTGAAAATTGGTTAACGGGGAAAAAGAGAGTGGGCATAAATAAGGAGTACTCTGAGTGGTGTGAAGTGAAAAATGGAGTGCCACAGGGCTCGGTTTTGGGACCAATTTTGTTCTTGATATATATAAACGATTTGAACATTGATATGGGATCCATGATTTAAAATTTGCTGATGACACAAAACTATGCAGTAGTGTCTCATCTAAAGCAGGAGTGGATATATTGAGGTCGGATTTAGATAAAATTAAAGAATGGTCTGAAAGCTGGCAAATGGAGTTTAATGTAGATAAATATACAGTCATCCACATTGGTAGATCCAATATAGAACATAATTACAGAATGGGCGAGAACACTATTAGAAAGTTAAAAAAGGAACAGGACCTAGGGGTTATAATAGAACATACAGGTGAGGTGAGTGAGCAAGTTAAGGTAGCAGTGAAAACGGCAAATGCAATGTTAGGTATGATAAAAAGAAATATTAAACATAGATACAAGGAAGTGATAGTCAAACTGTATAAAGCATTAGTTAGACCTAGATTGGAGTACTGTGTACAGGTGAGTCCTTATCATAGAGGGGATATAAACATGCTGGAAAGAATACAAAAAAGAGCGACAAAGCTGATAGTGGAATTCCAGTTATGAGGAAAGATCGAAAAACCGGCCGACAGTATCTAGAAAAGAGAAGAATTCGAGATGACTTAATACAGGTTTATCAGATGATCAGAGGAATGAATAAATTAGACTATAACAAGTTTTTCAAAATACAACCACCCACAAGAACAAGAGGGCATAGCTACAAATTAACTAAAGAGTCCTGATTAGATATTAAGAAATATATTTTTAGTCAGAGAGTTGTTAATTCTTGGAATGCATTGCCACAGGAGATAATGAAGGCAGGGACAATTAATGCATTTAAGAATAAATTGGATGCGCATAGCTTTTAGTGCAAGGTAATGTAAATGAAACTAGTTGTATACAGACTGCAGAGTCTTCTAAACCAGTATAAAGACGTTAAGTTAAGTTAACTTGGAATTATTCTTTTTTCTAGACACTGCAGGCGAGTTTTTCAGAGTCTTTCCTCATAACTGTAATTCTGGAATCCCACTATCAACTTTGTCGCTCTTTTTTGTATTCTTTCCAGCATGTTTATATCCCCTCAATAATGAGGACTCCACACATGTACACAGTACTTCAATCTAGGTCTAATACTTAATACAGTTTGACTATTACTTCCTTGCTTCTATGTTTAATATTTCGTTTTATCATACCTAACATTGCATTTGCCTTTTTCATTGCTACCTGGGCTTTCTCACTGACCTTACCTGTATGATTAATTATAACCCCTAGGTCCCTTTCCTTTTTTAACTTTCTAATATTGTTGTCGCCCATTCCGTAATTATGTTCCATATTGGATCTACCCATGTGGAGGACTGTACATTTATCTACATTAAACTTCATTTGCCAGCTTACAGACCAATCTTGAATTTCATCTAAATTCGACCTCAATATATCCACTTCTGCTTTAAATGAGACACTACTGCATAGTTTTGTGTCAATAGCAAATTTTAAATCATGGATCCCATATCAATGTTCAAATCATTTATATATATCAAGGACAAAATTGGTCTGAAAAGCGAGCCCTGTGGCAATCCACTTTTTACTTCTCACCACTCAGAGTACTCCTTATTTATGCCCACTCTCTGCCTTCTTTCAATTAACAAATTGTCAATCCATTTGGCAACTTCCCCACCTATTCCTTGTAACCTTCACTTTTGTAAATATCTTGTAAGTGACCAAGAGGAGAGTAATTGGATGATAGTTTCTTATATCCTCTTTGCCTCCCTTCTTGTGCAAGAGTGTTGTCCTTGAGTTGTGTCAGGCAGAAGGTGTTCCTCCCGAATGAAGATAACTTATAAAACATTGAGCTACGGCTTGGTAAATGGGTAGACTGCAAGCCCGGATGACCTCTGAAGTGAGGCCATCTCCACCTAGTGATTTTCCTGATGGTTTTGACTCGACAGCAAGGCGAATTTGTGAGGGCAGAAAGTCTGGGAGAGGTGATACAGTGGATGGGAGGGCCATTGGAGAGAGTTCTGATGTTCTAACAGGTTGGTATAGTATGCTTTCATTATTGGCTCCATGTCCAGCTTTGATGTTGTGCGAGACCCATTGGAAGCTTTCCGACAAGGAATGATTTGGCAGTGTTCAGCAAGGCTACGAGTAGCTAATTTGATGCTGTGCAGATATTCAGCAGACGTTCGCGGGCAAAGTTGTCAAGATCTTTGAGTTTTTGGTGACAGATCTTGCTTAAGGTGGTGAAGGCTGTATGGTTGTCTGGAGAATGAGCCATCTTACGCCACTCCTCTAGCAAAGCTTGAGTGGCAGGTGAAATGCGATTTGTGGTGCGAGTGGGTACTGGATGAAAGGCTGCCTTTTAAATAGATGTGATTGTTGCAATCAGATTTGAATAGTCAGCCTCGATAAAAACTCAGAGTTGCTTACTAGCTGCGAGGGTGATAGCAATCGTGGGGTCAATGAGCGTCTCTGGACCCTGATACGATCGCTGCTGCTGAAACTTGACAGGTTTTAGATCGAGTGGAAACGGGCATGGATGAGGCAATGGTTGCTTCCAGTGCAGAAGGAACCAATCACAAAAAGATATCAGTTGCCGATCTACGATTAAACCCAATCAAAAGCCTTTTTATAGTCCATGAAGGTGAATATCAAGGGCGTCTGGAACTCTTGGACTGCTTCAATAAGGCAGCAACAGGTTGAAATAGATGGTTGTCATGACCAAGACCTACGGGCCTCCCTCTTCAATTCCACTGTACTCCCTGCGATGTGCTACAGTTTCAAGACATGGACACTAACAAAACGCTAGAGGACAAATTGAGAGTGACCCAGCCCTATCTTGAGATACACTTGGTCGAAATCACTCTCCGGAACCAACACATGCAAGGTCTCCACAATTCAGACATAAGACAATTATTCCTGGTGAAGGATGTGGTAATCCATGTAGACAAGGTAAAACATAGATGGGCAGGTCACATGTTGCGATGAAACGAGCAAAGCGACAGCAGTCTGGTACCCTAGAAGTAAGAAGAGACAGCGAGGAAGACCTCCAATGCTTTATTCAGACTTCCTTGGTGTATGCTGCATCATCTGAGATGCCTCTAGAGGAGCACTTACCACACACTGGACTTCCGTGGCCTAAGACAGGGTCTGCTGGAGACGAAGTTGGGACTCGCAGCTACGCTGAAGAACGGGAAATCAAGATCAAGATCTTCTCTACTTTAAGTTCCTTCTGGCCTTCTGAGGGGGTTTCATCATGTTTACAGCTTTTTCATGATTTGTGAAGTTACTGAACATTTGGAACAATGGTGCAGTGACATAATTTACAAAACCCTCCTCAGCAGTTTTTTAAACCCATTTTAAAAACGAAATTTGTCATGACTGGATTTTGTTGTATACCATAACCACTAGATGGGCACTAGATAGTGTCCAATAGGAAAAGATAAAGTTCAAGTGGAGTTTCAATTATATGTATTTTTTTCTTCGATTTAAATTTTTTTTTTTACACCAGGAAATGGGCAAAAAAAGGGAAGCAAATTTACTGACGCCAAGTGATTTTTGAATTAAGCCAGAAAACAGACAAAAAAGCCAAATGAAAAGTCTAAGATCAAACACTCTTTAAAAAGATCAGATTTGTGGAATTTGGCCGTAAAAAGTACAATTTGTCAACCCTGCTAGTCATAGCATGCGTGTAGCGGTGCATGAAAGTCATAACACATATGCAGCGAGGAGAGGAAGACTTAACGTCTGGTCAGGCAAAATATACTGATCAGACATGTTAGTCAACGCCTGGCAAAATATACTGATCAGACATATTAGTCAACGCCTGGCAAAATATACTGATCAGACATGTTAGTCAACGCCTGGCAAAATATACTGATCAGACATGTTAGTCAACGCCTGGCAAAATATACTGACCAAGACTCTCACATCCGCTTCCTCGTAGCCCTCCCTGGAAACGGGCTGTTTTCATGGCAACCTGGCTAACAAGGTGAGGGATCGACGTGATCCCCATAGTAGTGAATGACACGCAGATGAAGCCAAGCATAGCACAACCGCCTGGAGGACCCCAGTTTACCTTCATCAGCACACTCGGGATGTGAGGAAAGCTACTGCAACCCGCCACTTAACGTCCTTTTCAGCGCACTCAACAGAGTAACCTACTCATTGTGGGCATTAGCAAACAACATGCATGTTCGGGAACTGAGATGCTGTCCAGTCCGGCACAACATACTGACCTGGATGGGGATGGCGTGGGCTAGTGGTTAAGTGACATGGCATACAACATTAAGGTGCTGGGTTCGATCCCCATCACAGCACCGGCCGTTTCCCCAGGGAAGCAAACCCTTAGAAAATGCAGGAGTAAGCAGACCCTTTCATACAATGCATGCTGATGTCGGATGCACTGGGCCGACAGGTGCAAAATAAAAACCACAGTACAATACACATCGCCTTGGGGAATAGATAAATAAGGCAAACGCACACAAAAAAACAACTGACCAGGATGTCACATCAGGGTCAATACACTGACCAAGACCACAATCTCTCTTCCATGTAGCGTTCCCTGGAAAGAGGCTTTTTTAAGGCAGTCTGGCTGATGAGATGTGTATCGAAGTGATCCCCACTGTAGTGAGCATCACACAGATGAAGCCAAGCATGGCACAACCACCTGGAGGACGAGTCCATCTTCGTTAGCATGCTCGGGATGTGAGGAAAGCTACTATAACCCTCTGCTTAACGTCCTTTTCAGGGCTTACAAAAGAGTAAACTTACTTATTGAGGGTATTAAATAACAACAATATATGCATGCTGAATATTTTGTTGTTACTGCTGAATGCTTACAATGAGTACGCTTACTCTGTTGTGCACCTTGAAAGGGCATTAGGTTGCAGTAACTTGCCTCACATCCCGAGTGCGCTGATCTAATGAAGGTGGACTGGGGACCTCCAGGCTGTTGTGCTATACTTGGCTTCATCTGCGTGTCACTCACTACTATGGGGATCACGTTGATATACATTTCGTTAGCCAGACTGCCTTGAAAACAGCTTTTTTCCAGGGAACGTACAGAGAAGAGAGATTGGGGTCTTGGTTAGTATATTGTGCATGACCCTAATGTGACATCCTGTTCAGTACGTTATGCTTGACCAGACTAATGTCTCAGTTTGCCCATTGAATATGTTAAAGTTGTGCTTTTCGTGTGATGGAATCTGGACTTGAAGAGCCGAGAAATAGTTTATTATTTGATCAGGCCACTGATCACACATCTGGATCAGACGTGGATATTCAATACAAAACTGATTACGGCTTTTATGGGACATAGAAGAAGCAAGGGAATGTGGTAAAGCTATAAATAGGATACAGCAAAAATACAAATTCATTTAGGGATTTACAAAATTAATTGTTTCCCCCTCTATATAAATGACATCTAACACTTCATACTAATATCTATTTTTATTATGAGTACCGTACCTCACGTCATAAATAATTTCATTATGTGTCTTTAGATCATAAATGAGCTAAATATGTGTTTCTAATTTTATTTTGAAACAAAAAATATTTGACATATGGAGATAAACACTTGAATTGGAATGTAAGACATATCTCCCAAATTAGGCCAGACTTAAAAGGGTTAATGCTTGTCAAATTGTGACCTGCGACAATATTTAGTTTCCCAAATGAAATGAGTTGTGTGATATGAAAACATTGACAAGTGAATAACATTTAATGCCAAGAAAGTGTCAACTAAAAGTCAAACATCTAATGTTTTATTGAAACACAAAGAACATGTCTATTCTTGTGATCATTTCTTTCATACAATTGATATGACATTCAGGAATAACATACACACCTGATGAATAGTGTTCAACACAAGTAAATGTTTGTAACTTTTCTCTCATTTCACACCTTTTCTCCTACTCAAAATCTTCCTGTCTTTTCTACATTTTCTCAGCTTGAAATGCTGTTTGTTGATGTCAAACTTACAACACAACAGTGTTTCAATGCAATATAGGACACATTTATAAGAAAACATTGACATACAAATCTGACACTCGACATAGCTAGGATAACAATAAAACATCAGCGAATGCAATGGAGGTGCGACAGCATTTACAGAAATATAAGAACTCTTTCCACAAATCACCAACAAATTGTGTGTCAGAGAGAACCACCAGGCACCTTTGCTTTCATTGCCGTAACAGATTTGACAAATTGTCTACAACTGATGCAACATCTATGATGTATAAAGCCATTGCAAGTCAGTTTGCTAATGTTGTACAGGAAAAACATTTGGGGGAAACTAGCCCTGATAAAAACAAACATGCACATTTATATGTCAGGAGAGGTGTGAAACCAGCATCAATGAGGTTCAGTTAGGACAACTAGATCAATATTGCTGTCTATAAACCAGCATCAATGAGGTTCACTAAGGACAACTAGATCAATATTGCTGTCTATAAACCAGCATCAATGAGGTTCAGTTCAGACAACTAGATCAATATTGCTGTCTATAAACCAGCATCAATGAGGTTCACTAAGGACAACTAGATCAATATTGCTGTCTATAAACCAGCATCAATGAGGTTCACTAAGGACAACTAGATCAATATTGCAGTCTATAAACCAGCATCAAGGAGGTTCAGTAAGGACAACTACATCAATATTGCTGTCTATAAACCAGCGTCAATGAGGTTCACTAAGGACAACTAGATCAATATTGCTGTCTATAAATCAGCGTCAATGAGGTTCACTAAGGACAATTAGATCAGTATTGCTGACAAATTGAAGATAGGGTGTACCGACGAATGCCCGTGCGGTACTGGTAAAATGACCGCTGAACATCTGCTGCAGAACTGCCCGACATACGAGGATCAGAGAGAGCAGATGTGGCCATCACCAGTGGAACTGCAAGACAAGCTCTATGGCAGTGGCAACAGCCTCAGGATGACCGCCGCTTTTTTCGAAAAAATAATGGTTACTGTCTGACTGCGTACGAAGAAGAAGAAGAAGAAGATCAGTATTGCTGTCTATAAACCAGCATCAATGAGGTTCACTAAGGACAACTATATCAATATTGCAGTCTATAAACCAGCATCAATGAGGTTCACTAAGGACAACTAGATCAATATTGCTGTCTATAAACCAGCATCAATGAGGTTCAGTTAGGACAACTAGATCAATATTGCTGTCTATAAACCAGCATGAATGAGGTTCAGTTAGGACAACTAGATCAATTTTGCTGTCTATAAACCAGCGTCAATGAGGTTCACTAAGGACAACTAGATCAATATTGCTGTCTATAAACTAGCATCAATGAGGTTCAGTAAGGACAACTAGATCAATATTGCTGTCTATAAACCAGCATCGATGAAGTTCAGTTAGGACAACTAGATCAATATTGCTGTCTATAAACCAGCATCAATGAGGTTCAGTAAGGACAACTAGATCAATATTGCTGTCTATAAACCAGCATCAATGAGGTTCAGTAAGGACAACTAGATCAATATTGCTGTCTATAAACCAGCATCAATGAGGTTCAGTAAGGACAACTAGATCAATATTGCTGTCTATAAACCAGCATCAATGAGGTTCAGTTAGGACAACTAGATCAATATTGCTGTCTATAAACAGAAATTATAATATTCTGAAAGACTACAATAGAAGTGGAGACACAAGGTAGTTTTTGTTATACCATGTTACTTTTGTCTGAACCTCCATAAAGACCTTAGATTGAAATGCTAGTGCTCGTCTGTTATTCTTTTGTAATATTGTGTTTGAACCTTTTGTGTTCTTTAACCACTATCTTAAATTACATATCAACATGAGCACCTTTCTCTTGATATGTCAAAGAGCCACTTTGAAAGTACACAATACGGGTTATTACTATGGTAGCATGATGTCATTAGATGGAAATGAGTGCCGTAATAGCTGGGATCTTGTTCATACAAGTGCATACATTGGATCAAATAAAAACTAATCCCTTGTTTTAACACTGCTTCGTTTGTTTCTTATTTTCCTTCTGTCAATTCTGTTTTCATGTCTAATTCATGTTGACAAAAGTGATCTATTAGAATTTATCTCCATTGCTGTTTGACAAATCTGTTCAACAGACAATCTATCCTTAACTGTTATCATCTCTTACCTTTATTTTCTTCATCCTTTATGAGCAAACACATCAGGTCTGTAAACCAACCTTAATACGTTTACATTTAACAAATGTGACAGTGCAAATCTGAATTTAACAATGAATAATCAATAGACAATATAGCTACAACTATGGCAAACCTTCAAAACTCTAAAATGTCAGTTTTACATTTGAACCAAGTGCAGTTCAACTGTAGTGATTTTAATTATTTCAAATAATTTATTTCTTGAATAAAAAAGATTCAAAAAGTGATTACTGTGGTTCTAATAAAAGTGACCACATTGATTCTTTTGTTAGAATTTCGGTCATAATCAAAGGAATAAAATATAAAAGTTACATCCGTTAATATGGTGCAAGCAAGACCATCCTAATACAATATGATAGTTGTCTGCACATTGATCAACAATATAGTACTGAATAGCAATATGGTTTTTAACTGTAGTCACTTTTCTACTTGATACTGATCAATTTGAAGTTGGCAAAGGTTTTCGTCCTCTACGAGCCTTGATCACGTAGGCATTAACTAATGACTGAATCTTTTCCTGGTGGACAACCGTCTCCTTGGAACCACACACCTGAAAATATTTCGATACATTTGAAATGAACACATTAGAACAAGAAAGCCCATAATAAATACTTAAATCAAAGTCTGGTCCTAAATGTTATCATAGCTGAAAGTGAAATTGAGGGTCAGTTCTCAATTCTAACTCTACCAGTATATACAGCACATAGCCTCCAACAGCAAAGGTCCAGTTCTTGGTCTTCTTGTGGTGAGACTTCTTACTAGCAGGATGTTGTTGAATGCCTACAATGAGTAGGTTTACTCTTTTGTGAGCCCTGAAAAGGACATTAAGTGGCGGGCTGCAGTAGCTGTCCTCACATCCCGAGCGTGCTGATGAAGGCGAGACTGTGGGTCCTCCAGGCGGTTGTGCTATGCTTGGTTTCATCTGCATGTCGCTCACTTCTGCGGGGATCATGTCGATCCTTCACCTCGTTAGCCAGGTCGGCATGAAAACATCCCGTTTCCAGGGAGAGCTATGAGGAAACAGAGGTGAGGATCTTGGTCAGTATATTTTGCCTGACTCTGACTAACATGTCTGATCAGCACATTTTGCCTGACCCTGACTAACATGTCTGATCAGAACATTTTGCCTGACCTGACTAACATGTCTGATCAGCATATTTTGCCTGACCCTGACTAACATGTCTGACTAGTATATTTTGCCTGACCCTGACTAACATGTCTGATCAGCATATTTTGCCTGACCCTGACTAACATGTCTGACTAGTATATTTTGCCTAACCAAATGTTAGTCTTCCTTCACCTACTAGCAGGAGAAAAGGCGAGGTGTATATGTCCTAAAATGAGTATGCTCTGGGTATATGAAGCACATAAATCATAGGGCTTCATTCATTTAGAAGGAAAAACTAGTGTGGTGACATCTAAAGGCTTGAGAGAGTTATCACACAAAATATTCGCAGAAAGCGGATATAACAAACTTAAAAGTGTAAATTAGGGTCCTCAATATTTGGAGTTCTCAAAAAAATTGTTCAGCATGTTTCCAGTATTTGAAAAGCACTCTATGTCTGCAGCAGTGTGTGAGTAGGGTTTTCCACAAGTCCGTACTTCCCAGCAAGTGAGCAAGATTGCATCTAGGTCGTGCTGTTGTGTATGTATCAGTACCAAGAAGCAGTCAGTATGCCTTATGCGATGAAGGCAGACAGTATAGCATATCTTGACCCTCCCCGTCTCCTCCTAGATATCTCTCTTGCAATGACTTGAAGACTGACAAATCGAAAGCGGGAATCATACCTAAAGAACTGGTCTGCCCTTGTAGCACATGTCAGTAGGTGGCCAGTGACAATATTCTTCTGTTGAGGCCAACGGAAATCGTTAGGGCCAACTGGATCTATTCTGCACATAGTGTGCTGCTACCCGTCTCTGGGCAAGCGAGCAAGCAGGTGGAGAGGTCAATGAATCGGTCAGTCCCTCGATTCCACTCCAGATGTCCATGACAGCTATCTAGTTGATTCTGCCAGTAATTATATGCTTGTCTCAAAGAACAAGCCATGCATGTCTAAATTCACGCCGGCTAACGGCGAAACCGCAAATGGCTCATTAGATCAGTCGAGGTAACTTATGATATGACCCTTCTTGGATAACTGGCAATTCATTCAGTCAAGTGGAAAGCCGAGTACAAGCCCCTTGGTTCTGGAGTTCAGCAGTAACCGGTTGTTCTCCTAAGTAGACTAGACAAATTGTTTTACTGCAACTTACCTAGAACACATGGCCCAAGTGCTTAGAATAAAGGAATGTAATGGCGTTGTTTACACGGACAGTATGAAGAATTTCCCTACAATTTGTTTCAAGAAAGCTCTGCTGATAGAATGTTGCAATATGAGACTAAACAAAACCACAGAATGACTCATATTTGAAATGTAGCAGAATGGAACTTTAAAAAAAAGCAAAAGTATGAACAACAGATTTCAACAAAGCATTTTAGCAGCGTGCATTTAGTGTTATGCCAAAAACCAAAGTTCTCACAATATCATTCATCTCATATCAACAATTTTTTTAAACAATTTTAAATACTAGCTAAATTGGTTAGTTTGCAGTGGTCACAACCAAATAATGGACATGATAATTTCAATAACTTACCA
Source organism: Ariolimax columbianus (assembly GCA_036924085.1). Taxonomy (NCBI): domain Eukaryota; kingdom Metazoa; phylum Mollusca; class Gastropoda; order Stylommatophora; family Arionidae; genus Ariolimax; species Ariolimax columbianus. The sequence continues at coordinate 10,407,414 of JAVGWX010000017.1, read as the reverse complement.
ACAATTCACAAAATATTATTTATTCTAAAGATCTACATGGAAAATGTCAAAGAGAACAGATGTTCCTAGAAAGACAGCAGGCCATCATAACACCTAGACATTTAACCATGGCAACTCACGGTAGAAGAGCAGCGACTAAGTAAGTAACTACAATTTTGAAAGATATATTAGAGATAGAAAGTATAATTTTCTTGTTTGCTATTTACCTGACTCCCGAAATTGTGTCTTGGCTAGTAAACTGGAAGAGATTTATGCACTTCCATTTCTATGTTTGTAGGGTGTTGAATAATTAAACCATACATATGAAAAGATCTGGGATCAAGACACTGAGCAGCGCATGAGCTGCAGCAGTCAGCGACCCATAGCTGACTGCTAGTGTCAGGGCCAGCGAACCAGAGCTGCCAAGACCCTTCTACACCTCCATGCGGTGATCCTGAATAACAGGCTGCAACAGAGCAGACTGGCTAAGGAGAAGGGATCAAAGAAGGAATGCTAACCCGGTACTCAAAAAATGATTGCAGAAGTCGGATGTGTTCAACCAAAAGGTGCAAATATCGCAGTCAAGCTGTAAACTACGACACAACGCATTCCGTTCTCTGGACTACATTCTGCTACTTAAGTCCTTTTAGGCTTTGGTAGCGGGAGATTGAGAACAAACGAAGCCAAGCCAAGCCAAAAGATCTGTAATTTACAACTCCTTAAAAAAAGCCTGTGTATGTTCCATCACAAAGAAACATCTTCTCTCAATCTTTACACTCACCTTCTCCACTGCTCGTTTAAAAATATCTTTGTACTCCTCCTTGGTGATCTTCTTTGAGCTCCATGCACCCTTGAGACCACATCGAACTGCATCTTCCACAAGTTGACGGAAACCTTTCTTTACCTATACAGAACAGAAATGGAAACTAATGAAAATTGCTGTCAACTATTATACCTTAAAAGTATAGTCTTCACATGCCAGAATACAGTTGTGAACTGCATCAGGCAATATCTGACTGCATATATGACAGTAGCCCCATGAAGTTACAATAGAGTTAAAAAATTCAAATAGGAGAACGGAATGCAGTGGACTTTACTCAAAATAGCATAGACATATTTCCCCGACACTACACATATATCACATGTCTCTTGTATACAGTACAAAGCAACTGAGATGCCATTTGTATAATGGAACAGTACATATATCACTTTGTGTATGACAAGGACAAGAATACCACCACTGCCTCACAGAGAGCATGTCGTAAGAGGCGACTGTGACATAGCATAACACCGGCCATGGTTAGGTGGTTTGTTTAGAGCAGCATAGATGGCGCCTAACTGGCTGCGGGTCTACTTTGCTTCAGTGTTTGAGTCTATTAAGATTGATTCACACAACAGTTAATCACCTTCCGTAAGCGCCAGTCCCAATGCAGTATTAAGCTGCTAGAGCCTAGCCTACTAGGCAGGAAACCCTTCTCCCGGCTACACCCAGCTCATACCAGAGCTGGGACCTGCATAAGGGCATCTGCCCCTGTAGAAATACAGGACGACTAAGAACTAAGAAGAACATATATCACCTATAATATAGTACCAAATTCTTAGCTAACTTGTTCTTCTACACCTCCACGCGGTGATCCTGGATAACAGGCTGCAACAGAGAAGACTGGCTAAAGAGAATGAATTGTAGAGGGAAGGCTAACCCAGTACCCAAAAATGCCTGCAGAAGTCGGACGTGTCAGACTGAAAGGTGCAAATATGGCAGTCAAGCTGTAAACTACGACACAGCACATTCCATTCTCAGGACAAGATCCTGCTTCTTGCAAAGGCCTTTTCAGGACTTGGTGGCAGGAGTTTGAGAGCGAAGAACGAAGATGAAATTTTCCTTGTGCAGGACCCAGCTCTTGTGAAAATTAGTGGTAGCTGGTAGGTATATTTCTCTGCTTAACGGGCTGGACTTGAGTAGTAGTGCATGCTTTGGTCGTGAGAAGGTTCCAGTCGGTTTTGTCTCGAATGGGTTGTCCAGTGGATGGGTAGCTTGTTCGTTTCAGGGTCGCAAATGTTGTTGTGTAGCTCGAGTGAATCTTGCCTCCAGGTGGAAGATCTTTCAGGAGGTCTTTTTTTTGCCATGACTGTACTACAGAATGGTTGCTATGCTCCAGCATTTGTCTTTCTTTCTGACTACATGGCCAGCCCAGAGATGCTTGAAGTTGTTGACATGCTGTAGGACATCCATGTCGTGTGACATTGCCTGGATGTCACTGCTGTGTAGGTCCATCTGGCACTGTTCCCTAAGTTCACTGTACAGTACTGTCTATCATTATTTTAATATGAACTTTGCCTACTTACAAATAAGTTTGCATATATATATCAGCATATACTTTGAATCATAGGCAGCAGCATCAAAACTCATGAACATATACCGTTGTAGCACTATCTTTGTGTCATTTTCTTTGGAAAATACATTATCATGAACTACATGCTGGCTCTCTTAAATGCAGCAAAACCAGTTATAGTGATAGCTATCTCTGCTAATTAGTTAGTACAAGTATACTCATCATAGGTGTCTCAGTCTCTATAGACCATGCGCGTGGCGAGTGACAATCCCTGTCACAGACCGTACAACCATTCTGATGAGGCTGGCTTGCCTTGCTGCTCCTTGATCTCTTCAGTCTTTCTCTTTTCTCTGCAGCCAGAAGACCTCGACGAGCGTCAGCAGCCACTACGCCCCCTCCAACTGACTGTCCAGATAGCTCGATCCTGAGCAATTTCTTCCCAGCCCTCGGATGGGATGTCGCATGACTTCATGTCACTCTTGCATACGTCCTTGACTCACAGTGTGGGACGGCCGATTCTTCTAACTCCAATGGCTAGCTGTCCATAATGGATATCCTTTGGCAGTCTATCGTCTTTCATGCGATAAACATGTCCCAACCATCAAAGACGTCGCTGGCTCAACATCGAGTACATACTGTAAGTGTTTGTTCTCGGTAAGACCGTATTATGTGACACTCTCTTGCCATCCAATCCCCAATATTCGCCGTAGATACCTCATGTGAAAGGTGTTGAGCCACCATTCCTGTTTAGTGTAAGTGCTCCAAGTCTCGCTTCCATACATGAGAGTGCCAAAAACGTAGATCCGATAGACCCGGACCTTGGTGTAGTGAGACAGCGCAGTGTTCTCCCAGACTCTGTTCATCAGGCGGACCATGGCGGTACTTGTCCTGCAAAGCCTACTATCTATCTCCTCCTCGAGCGAGAGAGTGTTGCTGATGGCAGACTCCAGATAAGTGAAACTAGTGACAACCTCCAGAGTGCCGCCATCAATCTTTACAGGGGGCGTAGTGGTAATGCCCTGTGTGCAGACCTTTGTCTTTTCCAGGCTTATGATTAGCCCAAATTGCTTGCACCCCTCGGCGAACCTGTCTCCCAGTCTCTGTAGGGCCTCTTCACTATTGGTCACTAGAACTGCATCATCCGCAATAGCATCTCCCTAATGAGCACCGTCCTCACCTTGGTCCAGGCACACAGTCGGGACAAGTTAAACAGCCGCCCATCTGACCTGGTGTGCAGATAAACACCGTCCACAGATGTGTCATTAGCGTATGATAGGAGCACGGAGAAGAAGATCCCAAAGAGGGTTGGCGCAAGCACACATCCCTGCTTCACTCCACTCTTGATGGGAAAAGTGTTTGAAGATGATCCATTGTATAGAACTGAGCCCTTCATATCAGTGTGAAACGAAATTATCATGCTACGCAGTTTTGGGGGGCAGCTGATCTTCTCGAGGAGTTCGTATAGACCTTTTATATTAATCGAGTCTTCGTGAGGTCTAGAAACATCAAAGATCTGCTAGTCTTGTTCTCTGCACTTCTCCTGGATTTGACAAAGCGAGAAAGCCATATCCATTGTTGATCTATATGCTCTAAAGCCACACTGGGATTCTGGGTACACCCTGTCCCCGAGCAGTCCCAACCTGTTTAGCAGCATGCAAGTGTAAACTTTGCAACGCTCAGGAGCGAGATCCGTCTATAATTATTGCAGTCCCCGCGGTCATCTATCTTTTTGTAAATAGTCACAATGATGGCGTCATGCATATCTTGGGGGACTGCACCTTCCTCCCAGCAGAGGCATAGAAGATCAAACATCGGCTGAGTTAGTGCTGATTTCCCCGCATTTGATGGCTTCGGGTGGGATACATCTCCCCCTAGTGCTTTGCCATTTGATAGCCTTATCAAGCTCATCCAGAGTAAGTGGTCTGTCAAGTTCCTCCATAATGGGCAGGACCTGTAGCCTGTACAAGGCCTCATCAGTGACCACCGTTTCCTGAGAGTAGAGCTCAAAGTAGTGCTCCACCCATCTGCTGGTCACTACAAGTCCATATAACATTCTATATAACTTTACTAAGCATACAGTATAGTGTTCGCAATACGCAGTGTGGAGAACTTCTGCAACCTGCCACTTAACGTCCTTTTCAGAGAGCACAAAAGAGTAACCTACTCATTGTGGGCATTTGCAAACTAATAACAACAGCGGTAGTTTCTATAACAAATTCCTTTTCATGGCAGCCTGGCTAACGAGGTGAGGGATGGACGTGATCCCGATAGTAGTAAGTGACACACAGATGAAGTCAAGCATAGCACAATCGCCTGAAGGACCCCGGTCCACCTTCATTAACATGCTCGGGATGTGAGGAAAGCTACTGCAACCCGCCACTTAATGTCCTTTTCAGGGTGCACAGAAAAGTAACCTACTCATTGTGGGCATTCACAAACAACCCAATCAGGTTGCTAGCCCCCATGCTCTTTAGTCACCTTTTATGACATGCTTGGAAGGCTAGTGACCCAATTTTTTGCTTCCGTTCACTTTATCAGTCTCCCGCTACCAAACCCTGAAAGGGCTTAAGTGGCAGAATGTAGTCCTGAGAACGGAATACGTTGTGTCGTAGTTTACAGCTTGACTGCGATATTTGCACCTTTCGGTCCAACACGTCCGACTTCAGCAAGCATTTTTTTGAGTACCGGGTTAGCATTCCTCTTCGATCCCTTCTCCTTAGCCAGTCTGCCTTGCTGCAGCCTGTTATCTAGGATCACCACGTGGAGGTGTAGAAGGGCCCTGGCAGCTCTGGTTCGCTGGCCCTGATGCTAGCTGTCAGCTATGGGTTGCTGACCACTGCAGCTCATGCGCTGCTCAGCATCTTGATCCCACTTTATCTCTGATACTTACTTACTTTCCGTGTCCTGGACACCACAATATACATCCTGTTTCCAATGTTCAGCCATGTAGATTGCCTATCATTCCCCTTCAACATCTCATCCATATTACATGTTTCCAGATGGTTTGGGCAGATCATCATACAGTTTGGTATTCATGTAGTTTGGGTATTGAGTTGCTAAACAGTCACAGCCTCACTATCCCTGTATTTCCAACTCTAAGTTCTTCCTGCATCATGCTACACCAGTTTGAAGTCTATTTAGTGACTTCCATATTGCGTAAGGCAAGTGGTGTCTCAGATTAATTCTTACTAATTCTCTATTTTCCTGTGTTTAATCAAAAAATGCACAACCGTAGTCACCTTTTATGACATGCTTGGAAGGTTGAAGTGACCCTATTCTTTGCTTCAGGCCACATTCTCTTCAATGAACTCTTATTAATTTTCAATACACCCTCAATACACTCCTGTGTTGTTTGATCATTTATTTTGTCAAATTTCTGCTTCAACTTGTTTGCTAATACAGAATCCATTGTACCATAATTTATGCATTTTGAGCAAGGACATTTGCCATTTTTTAAATGGGTTTACTTTCCATAGGAGTTCGACCCCTGCCATTTTTATAAACTATAACATTAGCAGATTTGAGTTGTAAGCCATGCCACTAAATGCATTGCCATGCCACACTCTGTGTTTATTATGAATATGATGTTCGTCCATCACATGTGATGAATGCCACTCTTTGTTCAGATGCGTGGACAGTATAATTTTACTCTGTCTGCTGAAATGGGTGACGTCGGCAGTTATTTGGATTACATTGAGGAAAATGTGCGCAATTTGTCAACCTCACTCTTTCATTTTGAGCTACCTTTGGTCAGTGGCTAGACATATCAAGACTGGAGATAGCATAGAATGCAGATTTTTCCTCACGGTTTACTCCCGGACCCTTTCCTGTAAACAGGTATCACGCAAGACAGATGGGGTATGACAACATCTAATAGGTTGAGAAAGTGTATGAATGGTACAGAAATAATGTTCCAGATATTCACAAAGTCTTGTCATGAATATACTCATATAATTTCAACTTCTTACAAACGCCCTCTCAGTGTTAACGGCTCTCAAAAACCAGCACAAAAATGAACTCGGCACTCTGGCAGACTCACTCAAACACCTGTCCCAGTGCTTAAAAAAAACATAGTCCAATAGATACCAGCCTATTGCAACATTCTAGGTAACGAGGATGCGGACAGACTCGCCAGAGAGGGAGGAATGCTGCAGCAGAGTGATACAGAAATCACATACAATGAGACCAAAGCAGACATCAGGGCAATGTATAGTGTAAAATGGAAAAATGACCGCCTTGGCGACATAGAAAATGATGCCTATCACCAACTCTCCAATTGATCATTCTCCTGCTACGCGCAGGACACAACAGACTGAGATGTCATCTGTACAATAAGTTCAAGATTGGCACAACCCCCATGACGGCAAAACACATTTTGCAGTCCTGCCCACTGTATACCAACAAAAGTAGTAGCATTTGGCAACAGACAATGTCCTTCCACGAGAAGATATAATTTCAACAACTTTTTCCTCCTCTTGTATCTTTCATGTTTTGTGCAAACTTTCTTAGTTTATCTGTTAGCCTCTGCTGGTGTAAAATGTCCTGCTAAATTAAAAAACAGAAAGAAAGGTAACATAAAGATAGTGTACATACCTCATTAAGCAAGATGCTTGAATCCACTTTGTCATATGTTGTCACTCCTTTAATGGGAGCAGCAGGCGGAGAGATGTGATAGCTTGCTCTAGCTGTCTTCATATCACTGGGAGAACTTTCCTTAATGGCCTCCCTCCGCTTTTGAGACTCGTGATGAGAAGCAGTAGGAGGTGGGTTAGAAACCGTAGTGCTTGTTGATTCTTGTTTGGTGGTTGCTGCAGTGTGAGGTACACTAGGTTCTTGTTTCACAGCTGGGTAGCTGTAACGAGGCACTGCCGGCGTGCTGGAGGCAGGGAGGAGTGGCGGCTGTGGTGGATATACAGAAGCTGCTGTTGTGGAAGTATAGACTGCTGGTAGTGCGGTGCTTGGGGCTACTGGTCTAGGTGGGTAGGTGGCATGTGGCATAGACTGTGGGTAGGGAGGGTGAGCCATTGCATGAGGGTATCTTGGGTAGCCTGAATGAGGCTGATTGGTTGTAGACATGTGAGGGTTGTGGTGACCAAGATTTGTACCCGGTTGTGATGAGTAATGAACTGCCCCTGGGTATACTGCATGTGGATATGGATGAGGGGGAGGTGGTGGTGCTTTTTGAAGTACATTTGAAAGGTGAGGTGGGGGATAATAAGTTGGGAATCCATGACGGGGTTGTGGCTTAGACTCTGGAGGGTGCGGCCTATTTTGAGCTGTGTATTGAACTGGTTGTCTATGTTGTGCTTGAGAATATGGTGGCTGGCCAAGTGAAGCAGAATGACTGAAAGGCATTGCTGGATGTGCAGCATGGGGATGGTTGGGACGAGGCGGGCCATGGTGATGAGGTGGAGGGGGTACATGTGACCCTGGGTAGGAATAGACAGCTAATCCTGTTGGGTATTGGTGAGGCTGATAGTGTCCTGAAGTTGGTAGACTAATGTCCGGCACTGCAGCGTGAGGGTATCCATTAGAGTGAGTTGTTGATGGGTCACTGCTTTCATGTTTTTGCTCAACTTTTTCATCTTTTTTCACTACATTCTCTTCAACATTATTGTCAACATGTTCTTCATCCTCATTGTTCCACCTCGATTTCTTTCCTCTCCTGCCATGTCTTCCCTTCTCTTCATGCTCTGTACCTCTCCTCCTCTTTTCTGCTCTCCTCCTAGGACTATCAGAACGAGATCTACTTCTCCACGATCTGTCTCTGCTCTCACTATCCCTTTTTCTTCTTCCAGTCTCTGCCTCCCTACCATGGTGTGACTTCAGTGACCTGGTTTCATTTAATCCAGACCTTTGGTTACCTGCTGGACTATCTCGTGATCCAGATCTCTGTCTGCCTCTGTCCTCCTCCTGCCATGAACCTCTCCTTCTGTCAAAAGACCTTGGAGCGGCAACCTCCGGTGCTTCATCAAGAGATTCATCCACATCATCTCTCCTGTCTCTCTGCATGGAGTTTTGCCTTCTGTTTTTATAAGGTCTCGAACCTCTGTAGCCAAAGTTATTGCCACCGGCAAAGCTGGCTCCTCCTCTAGTTTGATCAGCACTTTGCTCCAATCTTCCCTTATCTTTGTCTACTGTTTGCAAACCAAACTTTTTTGCACTTGCATCACCAATGAAATCCAGGATGCTTATAGTTTTCATTGCTAAATCTTCCTTTTCTTTCTCTTCTTCTTCTTTTCCCTGCTCTTCTTCTTCACCTTTTTCTTCATTATTTCCATCAACAAACTCATTTGTTTTAAGACTTGTCAGAAGGCTGGAAATCATAAATGAGCAGGTTACAGGTTTTCCAGTATTCAAATCATCTTCATTGTTATCTTCCTGCTCTTCACTTTCATTGTCCATCTTTCTTTCTTTATCTGGTGCGGTATCTTCCTCTTGTTTAACCTTTTTGCAACCCTCGTTGTTATTATCTTCATTCTGAGACATACTTCTCTTTCTAAAAGTGCCAATCTCCATTTCCTCTATGTGGATAGCATTAACGTCCAGCCCTCCGCTGTCTTCATGATCTTCTTCATCACACCTGTTTCTGCCAACAGCCCACCTTTCCCTTTCCTCTTCATCCACAATTTCTCCTTCCTCCTGGTCATCTTCTGTTCTCTGTTTATTCTCATACTCCCTAACATCGCCTTCCTCGTTGCTGTCACTGGCCTCACCTTCCTCTCTATCATAAGGATGATGCATGTATGTCTGAACATTATCATTTTCCTCCCCACTCTCATAACCAGCCAGATTAGAACTTGTGCTGACCAACAAGTCAAAGTTTCTTTTCATAATTCCTACACTACTGTCGTCATGAACACTGTTTAAATCACTGGCCACAGCGGCAAAGTTTCGGAGGTTTGCTTGTGAGCTTGTGGTTGTGCTGAAACCAATGCTATTATTTCCTGCATCCTCTTCTGCGTTCAGGCGTGCATTGTTGCTAAATACAGCATCCGCTTCCAGGTCCACCCCCGAGTTGACATCCGCGGCATGTAGTCTAGAAGAGTCATTTATATTAGGCGTTAGCACACTATCACTCTCTCTGCTTCCTATCTCCGGGCTATTGTTGATACTTAAGTTGTGATCAATTCCATTGGATGAAGATTCAGAGCCAGTCAAGGGTTTGATGTCTTGCTGAGTCACTGGTGCGTTAGCAAATGTGGTTCCAAATGTTGTTCCATTGATAAGTCCTGCATTTTCACTTGATGACTTGCTGCTATAACAATCTTCCTCCTTGTAATCATTCTCATGATTAATTCCGTAAGCAACATTAACCACAGCAGAGATGTCTGCTTCACCTTCCGATTTAACTGCACTAAAAGTTGGAGTGCCTTCAACATATGCTTTGCTCGGACTGGAACTGATACTTGTCTCTGAATGTAAAATGTTAGATTTGACTGAAGAAATACTGCCATCGCTGTTATCCGAGTTCTCTTTCTTCACCTCTACTTGTAAATTAGCTGCTGGATCAACAACTGGCAATTCTTCATCTGAACTGGTTGCTTCTGAATACTTTGATACATCATCTGCATTGAGGTCTGCCTGAAGAGAACTTGGCCTATTACTACTGTCAGAGAGAGTATGTTGGACCTCACTTCCAGGTTCCGATTTGACAGTTGTTTCTGAGTCTGAAGCAGATGGACTTTGAACAGAAACAATCTTTGAATGTTCAAGCTTCGATGGAGGTGTGCTGTCTTCAGATTTTGTTTCTGAAGGGCTAGCTGAAGCTGATGAGTTCTGCACACAATGACTGTTTCTAGTCTCAGTGGAAGACAGCTGTGTCGATGATGTGGATGCTGATATTCCTGTGATTATAGATTTGGCCACCGTTGTGGTCCTGGATAATGCTGTACTTCTGCTCGCTGCACTGAGAGACCCTGGTGAGAGAATTAAGAATATTGGAATATATATATATATACATCCTACCATTAATTCCGTTATGTCCATTGTCTGTCGTTCAGAGTAATTTTGATTGGTTAAATTGAATCGCATGTAATTTGATTGGCTGATTGAATCACATGATTCTCGTTTAAGGTGTCAGAAGGTCCAAGATTAAGATCCCATACAAACCCTAATATTTTTTCCTTCTAATTTTTTGTTTAAAATCTGATCAATACATTCCGTTCTATTATGGCATCCACAAAAATTAATAGCTGAGACCGAGAAACAGCTGTGGTTTGTATGTCATTTTTGGAACGGATGATAAACACCAGACTGATGTGGCATCTGGAAGAAAAACGAATACTAATTCCACAGCAAGCCGGCTTTAGACAGCACAGATCCACTGAGGACCAGGTCATCCTCATAGCCCAGGAGATAGAAGATGCCTACCAGGCACAGAAACACACAGTAGCTGTTTGGGTGGATCTGGAAAAGGCATTTGACAAAGTCTGGAAAGATGGACTTAGAGTCAAGCTAAGAAGAAGTGATGTTTGTGGGAAAATGTACAAGTGGATCAACCACTACCTCAAACAAAGAACGGCCAGAGTCCAAGTACAAGGGCAGATGAGCAAAAAGGTGACACTCGAGCAGGGAGTACCCCAAGGGGGAGTACTGTCACCCACACTCTTCCTGGTGTATATAAACGACATTACAGAGAATATACCAAGAAGAGTCCATAGCTCAATGTTTGCAGACGATCTGGCTATGTGGACCTCTGAAAAGAATCTCACCATAGCAAGAAATCGGATGCAGACGGCCCTAACATCGCTGGAAGAGTGGGCGAACTCATGGCTGGTCAAAATAAACGAGGAGAAAACCACGTGCACAATATTCTCGCTTTCATTAAAACCCCAAAGTACCAAATTAAGTCTAAATGGCAAAATCCTGCAGCCAAACGACAACCCAACCTATCTGGGAGTCACGTTTGATCGGCGCATGACATGGAAAAGTCAGATTGAGAGAAACCGAATGAAAGCCAGAGAAAGAATGGCAATCATGAGGAAACTTGCTGGCACAAGCTGGGGAGCAGACGAAGGCATACTAAAGAAACTGTACACTGGAAGAGTGAGACCAGTTCTCGAGTATGGCATTGCGGCATGGACAACAGCAGCGAAGGCGAACTTCGATAAAGTTAACAAACTTCAAAACCAAGCCATGAGAATTATAACAGGTGGCATGAAGTCAACGCCAATTGTAGAACTTGAAAAGATTACAAAACTGCAATCCATGACCGATAGAAGAGACTGCAGAGCCCAGCTGCAGTCAGAGAAACTCCGAAGACTGACGGACCATCCAATGTACCAGAGACTAAACAATCTGGGAAATGGGAAACTAAAGCGGAGAAACTTTGCAGAAATAGCCAAAGCAAAGATGCACGAAGATCTCATAAACGCACTAACAACACCAAAACCCATCACTACTGTACGAAAACCTACCTGGAGGCAGGATATATTTCCAGAGGTGGTAGAAAATATACCAGGTATTGCAAACAAAAACTGCCAGATTGAAAAAGAAAGGACAGATACTACCCTAAGCTTTATATAGAAAAACTACCCAAGCATGGACTGGACCCATGCATACACCGACGGTTCTGTAACAAACACTACACAGAACGGAGGGGCAGGAGCATTCCTGAACCTACCAAATGGCAGAAAAATAACACTGTCATTCGCTACTGGTAAGTACACAAGCAATTTCAGAGCGGAGACAGAGGCACTGAGGGCGGCAGTGGAAGAAATGGTAACACACAGTGAAAATGAGAGCCATATAGTCCTGCTGACAGATGCTCTCGCCGTAGTCACAGCGCTAAAAAGCCAGAAAAACACTGAGCTTAATGACTTAAGAGCAGCACTCTGCAAACTGTGCCAGCAGTCCGCACCAAAAAGGGTAGTGGTACAGTGGGTTCCGTCACACTGCAACATCCAAGGAAACGAGGAGGCAGACAGACTGGCAAAAGAAGGTGCAAGGCTACCACAAACAGATACTAGTATGACGTACGAAGAGTCAAAACGGCTTATCAAAGCCAGATACATGACCAAATGGGAAACCGAACATACTGGTTACACCAAAAACGATGCCTATTACCAGTTGAACCGAAGAGAGCAGGTCGTTGTCTTCAGACTTCGCACTGGCCACAACAGACTGAGGTACCACCTATTCAACAAATTGAAGATAGGGTGTACCGACGAATGCCCGTGCGGTACTGGTAAAATGACCACTGAACATCTGCTGCAGAACTGCCCGACATACGAGGATCAGAGAGAGCAGATGTGGCCATTACCAGTGGAACTGCAAGACAAGCTCTATGGTAGTGGTGAGAGTCTCAGGATGACCGCCGCTTTTTTCGAAAAAATAATGGTTACTGTCTGACTGTGTACGCAGAAGAAGAAGAAGAAGAAGTATGTCATTTTTGGATGAAACAAAATGTGTTTCTGCCTGTCCTTTGTGAAACTTTATTTTCAACCAGAATGGTGGTCTAGGGGTATGATTATATATTAAATAGACAGTTATAATTATTAAAACTACCTCCCCCAAGTGAATCCAAGGGTCCCTAGCTAAGGAGGAAAGAATAGGACCACTATATGGGAACAAGACGCTGAGCAGCGCATGAGCTGCAGTGGTCAGCGACCCAAAGCTGACTGCTAGTGTCAGGGCCAGCGAACCAGAGCTGCCAAGACTCTTCTACACCTCCACGTGGTGATCCTGGATAACAGGCTGCAGCAGGGCAGACTGGCTAAGAAGAAGGGATCGAAGAGGGAATGCTAATCCAGTACTAAAAAAATGCTTGCTGAAGTTGGATGTGTTGGACCGAAAGGTGCAAATATCGCAGCCAAGCTGTAAACTACAACACAACGCATTCCGTTCTCTGGACTACATTCTGCTACTTAAGCCCTTTCAGGGTTTGGTAGCAGGAGATTGAGAACGAACGAAGAAGAAGAAGGACCACTATATCTAATTGCCTGTTGTAAAAGATGACTAAAGAGAGTAGTGTATTTGGATTAGGAACCTCACCATGTGAAACAATTGATACAGAAACCCCACTGCTTTACAGTGATCCTACGGGGGACATTCAAGTCAAACCGGGACTTTTTTGTGGTAAGGAAAAACAAATTATTTTTCAAGTAGTCAAAATGCCATTTATTTTTCGATATAAACACCTATAACGTTTATGTACTTATCACAGCGTTTAAGAAATGCTTGAAAAACTTCAGCATAGACAGATAGTTATTCGTCAGTATGTTTGTACCAATCCAGGACAGCCTGTTTCACTTTGTGATCAGTGCTAAAATGCTGACCTCCCAGGATTTCTTTTAGGGGTACAAACAGGGGGAAATTGCTTGGAGCAATGTCTGGGCTGTAAAGTGGATGTGGCAATGTCTCCCAGTCAAGTTGCTGCAGATGGCACATAGCTCGGTGAGTCGTATAATGTCGAGCATTATCTTATGTACATCACTCAAAATGTGTATGTACTGTTCACTGTTGATAGTGGCACCACGGGGTAGAAAATCAACATGAATGATGCCAAGTTTGTCCCAGAAAACTCTCGCTATCACTTTAACTGCAGACACAATTGTCCTAAATTTGTTGGGTGGTGATGATTGCGTATACTTGGATGCTCGCTTCGATTCAGGCGTATAATGATGTGCACAGGTTTCGTCACATGAACTGAAGCAATCCAAAAGTTCACGCCCTACCATGTCAGGTTCCAGAAGAATGCAAGACTGCCCAACGAAAAATGCTGTTCCCGTGTGCCCAACGTGCGGTACAGTTTGTCACGCTCAGATCGGACTGTACAATCATATGCACATCATCTGAATAAACATGTCTGACACTGTTGACATCTTCGCTTGCAATGGGCAACTAACTAACTAATGAAAACAAAATCTTGTTACTTGGGGATTGGTTTTTAAATGGACTTCCGCTCCATTTACAGCTTCAGGCTAATGAAGGATATCTCTATATTGACAACTATTGTGAAATTGTAACGATTTAGCTGGAATCTTTGCTACAAAAGTCTAGAGATGATGTAGTATTTGATAAGGCCAGTCAACATGTCTACATTTTTGTCAAAATGACGTGCCGGTGTTGAATACAAGTGAAACTGACAAATGTAAAAGTTATAAGATATTGATAAGATAATTTGAACAGATGTCAGAAAAATTCATTTGATAAAGTAATGAAGCAGTCATTTTTGTCAATCACATTAATGACATTGCATTATCACTTCACTTAGTCACTTCACTTAGTCACTTCTATATGGGTGTGTACAGGTCATATTGTTGTTGTTTGCGAGTGTCCACAATGAGTAGGTCTACTCTTTTGTGCGCCCTGAAAAAGACATTAAGTGACGGGTTGCAGTAGCTTTCCTTAAATCCCGAGCGTGCCGATGAAGGTGGACTGGGGTAGTCCAGGCGGTTGTGCTATGCTTGGTTTCATCTGCGTGTCACTCACTACTACTACTATCATGTCAATCCCTCACCTCGTTAGCCACGCTGCCATGAAAAGATCCTGTTTCTACGGAGGGCTACGAGGAAGCCAAGGTGAGGGTCTTAGTCGTAAATTTTGCCTGAACCTGACTTACATGTCTGATTAGAATATTTTGCCTGACCAGACGTTTGTCTTCCTCCCCAGGTCATTTTGCATATACTTGTAATCATACAAACAGGTGACTGGCCTATTGTGTCTTCATCGCATTATACTAATATATATCTATTTCTGTGATAAGTAATTCAATTATTATGTTAGGCCAAAGATGCAGCAGTGAATGAACTGACAGCAGCCAGTGATTCATAACTGACTGCTTGCATCAGAGTCAGTCAACCACAGCTGACCAAGACTCTATTCCACCTTCAGACGGCGGATCCCGGAAATAGGCTGCACTAGTGTAGCCTGGCTGAGAGAATATTGAGCGTAGTGGATAGGCAAACATATTGTTACCCAAAGAAAGCCAGCTGAAATTCAGTGTGTCTGGCAGAAACGCAGATATCACAGCCTCACTGAAAACTATGATAGTGTCACTTTCAGAACAAATGCCGAAAAAGAATAATAATTATTATGTGCCTTCACATTAATGCCTTTCATCGCATCATAATAATATGTAAATTTAGTTATGAATACTTCATGTCACATATAGTTTAATTATCTGCCATACAATGTTTAGTTTGTAAATTTAGCTCTAGTTGTTTAACCTTTAGCATGCCGTCATAATTTTTAGAAAATTGTTCGCAACTTTAATGGTAGCTGACTTTCAAATATTTTAACTGTTCTGTTTGTTGGCCAATAAATCTGATTTTCTTGTGTGTAGAGACATCAATAAATAAATAAGTTGTTGATGTTATTGTTTTTGTTGTGTGTTTGTAAGTTTCTGAGATACAAGAAGATAAATGTGAAATTTTGTGAAAAAATGAAAATATTTGTACTTTCCCCAGCTAGAACTAGTCGCTCCAATAGAAATCCATGGAAACCACAACAAAGTATTGATACTGTGTTTATAATATCGGCACAACTGTTAGTTTCCAATTCAAGCGTGGTTATTAGATCTTAACAAATAAAATAAACAGATCTACCAGATAAAGATCCTTCCCAACAACCTACTTCACCTTTCCCCAAAAAGTCGGGCAGCTCCGATCGGCGAAATAAGAAAAATAAGAAAATAAATCTTCAAAATCTATTTGTAATCTAACATAGGATACTTTTACCCGCAAAAAGCCTGTGTAGATGGACGTGACGTATGCAGCAGTAAAAAAAAATGACTATTGTTAGAGTCTCCGTACTTAAAAAAAGTGAGTCAAATTTGGCTGTGGCAGTCAGTCTTCGGAGTGCTAAAGGTTAAAATTAATATTATTTATTTTATGGTGTACAAAAACTATTTGACACACAAAGTTACGACACTTGCCCCGGATTAAAAGACACAATCTGTCAAAATAGCCCAGCATGGAAAGGGCTAAGATAGTTAGTGGTATTGCCTTGGAATCTTCTTCTTCTTCGTTCGTTCTCAATCTCCAGCTACCAAACCCTGAAAGGGCTTAAGTAGCAGAATGTAGTCCAGAGAACGGAATGCGTTGTGTCGTAGTTTACAGCTTGGCTGCGATATTTGCACCTTTCGGTCCAACACATCCAACTTCAGCAAGCATTTTTTGAGTACCGGGTTAGCATTCCCTCTTCGATCCCTTCTCCTTAGCCAGTCTGCCCTGATGCAGCCTGTTATCCAGGATCACCGCGTGGAGGTGTAGAAGGGTCTTGGCAGCTATGGTTCGCTGGCCCTGACGCTAATAGTCAGCTATTGGTCGCTGACCACTGCAGCTCATGTGCTGCTCAGCATCTTGATCCCGCCTTGGAATCAAATCTAGTAAATTAGGTTAATCAGTTAGTGCACCTTTTAATCAGTTCTTCTAATTAGACACAACATAGTCAGTACTAATGACACACACTGTTCTTGACTCACCGTCTCTATTAATAGTAACATGCTTGCTTCCTTTGTGTAAGAGGTCCTGATTCTGCATGATGGATCCCAGCAAGTCAAATCCTCGTCCTGTTGCAGCTGAGACAGTTGATGTAGCAGTGGGTGACTCTTTGACAAGCACTTTTCTGTTTTTTAAAACCATTAACATGATTTAATTGCAGTTAACATGAACTGGATAACATGCCTTTCAAAATATGAGAGATCAAGATGCTGAGCATGAGCTGCAGTGGTCAGCGATTCATAGCTGACTGCTAGCGTCAGGGCCAGCGAATCAGAGCTGCCAAGACCCTTTTACACCTCCACGCGGTGATCCTGGATAACAGGCTGCAACAGGGCAGACTGGCTAAGGAGAAGAGATCGAAGAGGGAATGCTAACCCAGTACTAAAAAATGCTTGCTGAAAGTCGGATGTGTTGGACCAGAAGGTGCAAATACCGCAGTCAAGCTGTAAACTACAACACAATGGATTCCATTCTCGGAACTACATTCTGCTACTTAAGCCCTTTCAGGGTTTGGTAGCGGGAGATTGAGAACGAATGAAGTCAAGCCAAGCCAAAATATGAGATGTATTGGAAAAGTTTGTTGCCTGGAATGAGTAAATACTTTGTAAAATCAATGAATGGATATTCTAATCTACTGCTCAATAGAAAATGCTAATTTAACTGTTGAAAATACATTTAAATATGTTGTCACAAGAGTCTCTTGAAGTGGTGTACGTTTGTAAGCAAGCTATTTCAAAGCAGACATATATTATATTCTAGCTATGAATGAGCATCTGATTAGCATAGTTGCAGAGCACTCATTTTTCACGGCAAAGATACAACTACCGTTACCAGTGCAGTCCAGCTGTAAATGGGTGCCTGGGTAACTATTATGGAAGGAAAGTTAGCAAGGAAGAAAACTGGTCACTCCACCTTATAAACAAGCTGAGGCCTCATATAATGCAGTCTCTAACACGTCCTTCAAAGGGCTCCACTTTATCCACAAGCTGATTGTTCATCGTCCATGTTTCCGCACCATAAAGCATATAAAACCTGACCACCCCCATTTTCAGTGCATTTGTTAACTGTCTGGATGTCAATATATTTTTCATGTTGTTAAATGTGTTTTTGGCCATTCCTATTTTCTTCACCTACATCTGACATCATCTATTATAATCTGTCCAAGGTACAAGACACTATTTACTTGTTCGGGGATGGCGTGGGCTAGTGGTTAAGTGACACTGCTCATAATCTGATGGTGTTGGGTTCGCTCCCCATCATAGCACCGGCCGTTCCCCAGGGAAGCAAACTCTTAGAAAATGCAGGTCGAAGTTGGATGCACTGGGCTGACAGATGCAAAATAAAAACAGTGCAATGCACACTGCCTTGGGGAATAAAGAAATAAGACGAACGAAAAACCAACAAAATTAATTTGTTCCAGCATCTCTCCTTTAACTGTCATGTTCACTTTTCACTTCATTTGTTTTGCTAATTAATCATAGCTTTTGTTTTGCCGAAGTTAATGCCCAAACCATAATTTCTGCCTCTGTTGTTGACTGTATCTACAAGTTCCTGCAACTCCTGGTCACTTTTAGACAACGATACAGTATCAGCTGTGAACTGAGACTCCACAAATCAGTGTGGTTATCCTGTCAGACTTTCAGCCCACACTTAAAAAAGTCCAGAACTGATGTTTGCACCTTGAGTAGATTACATAGAGGCTTGTATGGTCTGTCTTTGACATCTATGAGAATGAAAGAGCTGTTATGCAAACTTCAAAAGAAATATAGAAGGGAGATCAGGGATACAGAAGGGACAATTGATGTGGATCAAGGAGACCTACCAAAACCCTTAGGACTGCCAGTCTTAGGATAACACTGCAATTGAAGAATCAGTGATTCTTTGGCATTCATTCTCAAAAGGATGTTGTGTCGTAGTTTACAGCAAGGCTGCAATATCTGCTTCTTTCCGCTCAACACAGCTTTGGCTTTTTTGGGTACAAGGTTCCCCCTTCCCACTCATGATCTCTATTCTTTTAGTCTTCTTAGATTCCACGGCCTACGCTTAGAAGTGGAATAGGGTTGGTTCGCTGACCTTGATGCAAGCAGCCAGCTGTAGGTTTGTAGTCCTGTCAGCTCATTCCCTACTGCATCATAAGTGACTCAAAGACTTCATGAATTTGGAAACAAATGTAAGAGGAGCAGGGACTGATACCTGGGAGCCTGATCAGGGGTATGTATAACAGGTGATATATAGGAACCATCACAAACACTTCCATTGACATCTACTCAAATAGATTAAACACCCATGAGTTCGTCTAGAATGCAGTGATGCTGGTTATGCTAAACATTAAATGCACTTCCCTTTTCCGTACTAATATTCAATCAACTCTGCAATTTAGAACCAGTACTCTACATTGTTCATGCTCTGAACAGATGCAATACATATTTTACTGCTAAGTACTGCAATAGTATACAATACACAATTTTATTCTGATAGTTTTCAAAAAAGAATAAAAATCGCTCTTACTTTTTAGTAGAAGAAAAACTGAGTGGTTTATGAGATGACTTTGCTGATCTAGAAAGCAAATTCTCAGCTGGGATGGCAGGTCGATTGATAGGCTGTCTTTCCTCCCCTTCGTGACTGTTATCAAAAGTAATTTTAAAAAAACTTCACTTAATTATTACAGACAATACATAACAAAGAATTCCACGGACAACAGATAAAACTAATGGGGATATACTGAGGAAAGTCGTTGAGCAAAGGCGACTTCTTCTTCGATCAACTGATGCTATGCTTGTAGCCTGGTGAGGTTCAAGAGGAAGACTGTGTGTTTCAGGTCTTTGTCGGTTCCCCCCCAGCTCTTTTCTAGCATTGCTGCTACCACGGGTCTAGCTCTCTTTGGTCTGTGGTGGGGAAAGACAACTTACTGATAGTTGTCCATCACAAGTGATGAAGACCACTCTCTTTGTTCAGCCGTGTGGACAGTCGTATCTCTTGCTGTGTCCGCTGAAATGGGTGACTTGCGCGGAGATTTGGATTAAAGTGAGGAAGAAACTGCGCCTTTTGTCAACCTCACTCACAGAGCCTAAGCTACCTTTTGCCATTTATCGAGACGACTGGAGATAGCATAGGATGCAGATTTTGCCTCAGGGTTACCACCGAAGCCTTTCCGTAAACATGTAACCCGCAGGGTAGAAAGGTGGGAAGGCATCTAACGCAGTTTGTCGTGCCTTTTCGATAACCACAAGAGGTCGTATGGACAACTTACTACAATCATTAGAAAAAAACAATGATCCTTTCTTTGATATATTATGTGTAGAACGTGGAATAGGTGGCAGAGGGACTAGTTTGAATTCTGGTATTCAAACAGGCAGTCTACACTTGATGCCAGGCAGTCTACACTTGATGCCAGGCAGCCAAAGGCTATCTGTAGTCTATTTCTTATTTTGCAATGTTTGCTACCTGCCTGGGGGAATGTAGATTGGGTAGGAGTTTCATAACTTTTTAGAATTTTGCCCAGACAGCGACTAACATCCTTCTCTGTTCACTCTTCAACTGGCAAGGGTTCTTTTATGTGCACAGCATGTACACGGGATATGTGCACAGCATGTACACGGGATCTCCGTGTTTTTTTACCAATCTACATTATGACTAGAAACTGGTCTCACCGCCCTTGAGACCAGGTGATGCTTGAAGATTGTAGGATTCAATACTCCACCATTTCGGACATTTCTTGAGAGGCAAGCACCTTTACCACACAGCCATAGACGTGGCATCAAATCCCTGGTACGTCACATGTTTTCTTTTCTATTTAGGGTAGTGGGTAAAATAAAAAACCTAGCCTGTGATACTGTATGATGACGGCAAGGGCCCTAAAAATCCTACTGGTGGACACTAGCAATGGGAATATGTGATAAAAGTTCATAGGTTTTTTTAACTGAGTAGACAGGGTCAGCCCACACTGTAACAATGGCCAAATTTCTAGGAAAAAGAGAGAAAATGCTGGAAGATTCATGACGATGAGCATGTTTTCTCAGTTGTTGTGGGCTCTCAATTCTTGATTGGTGATGGCATTCGGATAGAAAATGTGATGAATCTTCCTTAGACAGGTTGTATGAAAAGATGACAGTTTGAACATTACTTTTTCTGGTGAGAACTTATCTGTAACATGAATCCAGCTATAATATAACCATGTATAACATTACAATGGCAGTCCAGTTTCAAACAATCACCATCATCTAGGCGTCTCAGTCTCTGTAAAAACATATATAGATAATGTCTCAGTGATCACACCAGGACAAAAACTAAAACGACACTCAAGTTACCGCCACAAGGCCTTCGTCAGGGGCAAAAATTGAAAGTAAATAACTAATAAATGACAACAAATTTGTTTAATGAGTGGGTTTTTTTTGGCGTTCGCCTTATTTCTCTAATCCCCAAGGTGGTGTGCATTGCACTGTGGGTTTTATTTTGCGCCTGTCAGCCCAGTGCATCCGACTTCAGCATTCATTTTATGTAAAGATCTGCTTCCTCCTGCATTTTCTAAGGGTTTGCTTCCCCGGGGTAACGGCCGGTGCTGTGATGGGGATCGAACCAATCACTTTCGGATTGTGAGCCGTGCCACTTAACCACTAGGCCACGCCGTCCCCTATGAGTGGTTTTAAATTAGCAGAAACATCTGATACTATGCTTGATAGTTTTACAAAATTAATAAAATATTATCCTGACTTTTTTTCCATTCATTCTTTGTCTTTGTTATGAAGGCAGATGTGATTTTGTTTTTGTCCTGATGAGGACACTGAGCCATTTCCTACATATATTTCTATTGACCTTCAGTACTGCTGCAGCTTTCATTGATTTATTTCTAAACAACCGTCCACCATTTGATAGCACAGAGCAAACAAATACATTGCTACAAAAACTACTACTTTAAGTACTTTGATATAGGCTTACAGCAGTGAGAAGAGACTGATGTCTGGTCAGGCACAAATATACTGATCTGACAAAAGTCTGGGTCAGACAAGCATACTGACTAAGACCCCACCTCACTTGCATGTAGTTCTTCCTGCAAAAAGACTGTCTGGCTAAAGCAGTGGGGATTGATGTGATCCCCGTAGTTGGGAGCATCACGCTGATGAAGTCAAGCATAGCACAACTGCCTGGAGGAGGACCACGGTCCACTTTCATTAGCACTCTCTAGATATGAGAAAAGCTACTGCAACCTACCACCTAACACACTTTTTAGGGTGCTCAATAGAGTAAAGTTACTCATTGTGGGCATTAAACAATAAAAGGCTTACTGCAACCAAGTCAACTCTAGTGGTGGCCTATCTTTGGCGGAATGAAAGAAAGGTGTCAAAATAAAGGTAGAATCATATCAGACACTGCCACTGAGGAGGGAGTGTTAGCAACTGTATTTACTAGGTCTCAGCTCTTTGTGAGGTGATCTGCCTTGCCATCACTAACAATATGCCATGTAGGCATACACCTGAGCAGTAAGGCTTGAAATAAAATATATAAAAACAGACCATTTTTAAAAAGCTGTTTTCCCTCTCTGATACAATGGCCCAGTCACATGAAAACATTAAAATTAATTCCAAATGGAGTAATGTTACCCTAAAATACAAATAAATTATAATGAAGAAACAACAATCCAAACAATTAAATACAGAATAAAATATTAGACTAGTGCTCGTGAACAATAATAATAATCAAACAAAACCCTTCAATCTCCTAAGGAGCATTGGTTATAAGCCAACAACAGTCAAATCTGTCTCCTTTGTCATCTGCTCTAACACAGATCATGACTGTCCTGCATCCCTTAAATTTGGACTACAGTTCTCTTCTCTGTGTGTTTTTGGTCAGCCCCCATCTTCTCCTTTCACCATCTGGGTTTCAGATCAGTGCCTGTCTTGTAATGTCATCATATTCTTTTCACAAAGTATGACCTATCCAGGGTCAACGTATTCTCTTTATGTTGTGTTCTATTGATATCTGTCCATATCTTTCCAAAAGGCAGACTTTGGTGACCATATCAAACCATTTAAAATCAACTTTCTGAAGAGACAATCAGTTTATAAGCATTTGTACCGGTCTTGTTAATGCCTTAGTAGTCCCCCAAAACCAAATAGCTATATAGCAGTACTGTCTTTATATTGGGCTGGAAAATTGTCGGCTTCAATAATAACAACAATATAAGAACATGTAATTAAAGTATGGCATGGGAAATATTTACTGGTATATGATGATGTCCCTTTTGACAGTAAACTCATATTGACACATGTTAATGGTGCCGATAGAAAAGAATAGTAACACCAAAACCTGCCAGTCACATCATAACAGGAAAAACAGAAGAGTTGGACATGGTGCTAGCTACCCCAGGTAGAAACTTATCAGGTCAGGTCATCCCGTAACCGGTGAGGTCGTTGGGGCACACATGAAGACATCCTCACAACCCCATGCCATCCCTCTCTGTCAGATGCCGCTGCCTGTGACTCTTCTGGTCAGAGACTGATCCATTCTTTTATGTTGTCCTCCCATCTCTTTTTGGGCCGGCCTCTTCGTCGTCTGCCATGCACCTTTCCGTGGAGGATTGTGTTTGCAAGACCATTTGATCTCGATATGTGACCATACCAAGTGAGTTTCCTTCTTTTGACAGTTGCCAAGAGGTCTTCGAAAGGCCCTATTGCTGTTGTAATTCTATCTCGTACTTCCTCATTTGTAACTCGATCTTTGTACGTGACGTTTAAAAGTTTTCGGAAACATCTCATCTCCAAGGCATGTATCCTTCGTTGAAGGTCAGCTGTAACTGTCCATGTCTCACATGCATAGAGGAATATTGACAGGACCAGTGTATGCATTAATCTGATTTTCGTGTGTAGTGCTAACCGTTTATTTTGCCAGATTTTGTTCTCTGCTTGGGGTTTCAATCGGTCGAGGATTAATCTAAGCATGACTTTGCTAGGGTGGCTGATAAGGCTTATTGTTCTGTAATTTTGGCACAGCTTTAGGTTTCCAGACTTTTGTAACGGTATCACTATTGATTTCGTCCATAAGTTCAGCCAGTTTCCTGTCGCCCATATTTTGTTGCAGATGTGTGTCAGGCCTTCCACCACTATCTTTCCACCTGCTTGTAAGAGCTCTGCTGGTATATTGTCCACGCCAACCGCCTTCCTTCTTCTCAATGTCTTTACCACTCCAATTAATCAATCAATCAAAATCTCAAAGCTTCCTGTGACGCATAGGTCTTCAACAAATATTTGCCATGTCTACAAATGTTCATATTTGTTGATGTTTTATTGGCTACAAGATTCAACGGGATGAGGTTGACAGCCCCACGACCATCGTGTAGCTCGCTGTTGCTAAGATTTTGTAGAAACTAAACAAGTTTTGTAGAAACTAAAAAAGTTTTAGAAACTAAACAAGTTTTGTAGAAACTAAAAAAGTTTTAGAAACTAAACAAGTTTTGTAGAAACTAAAGTTTTAGAAACTAAACAAGTTTTGTAGACACTAAAAAAGTTTTATAGAAAATAAGTTTGATACAAACTAAACAAGTTTTGTAGAAACTCACAAAGTGTAATAGAAAATAAGTTTGATTGAAACTAAGAAGTTTTGTAGAAAATAAAAAAAGATTTATAGAAAATAAGTTTGAGAGTTACTAAAAATTTTTAAAAAAAAGTTTGATAGAAAATAAGTTTGATAGAAACTAATAAAGCTTTGCTAAAACTAAGCCACAAGAAAAAGACAAGAAGACTGCTATACCCATTGGTAGATTGTGCTACTAAGTCAAATTGTCACAATGACATTGTAATATCTTGTGTTTTTATCTGCACAAACCAATAAATATAACAAAACTTACTCTGCAAAGAGATACAGCTCATCTTTGCTTCCAAGTAATGAAAAAGTGGATTGGCCATGATCTATAGATGATCTTGCAGCTCCTTCCTGTCGAGTGCCAGACTGTGGATTTTTCTGCATAGGTATAGAACGGCCAGCTGGCGGCTTTGATAGGCCTAATTTGTCAGCAATGCGGCCTTTCACACTTGTGACAGCACGGAAAGTGGCAGTTCGAGCCTAAGAAACAGTCACACGTAATTAATTTTTCATTACATAAAAGATAAGCATCATTTTCTTAAGAGAACAAGCTGCCACATTTTTTTAATAGTTTAAATTTAGTTCATAAGTATCCAAGATGAAAAGAAACAAAATATTTACAATTAATTTGGTTATTTTTAATGAATTATTCAGATGAGGAAATGAAATATCTACTACAGATAAAAGTATCTGAGTGGCTGAGCAGATAGAATAGTTATCTCCTGTAGCAAGAAGCTGGGTTTGCACCCAATTCTTGACATGTTACAGTCTACCTATCTTTAAATGTGTACCTGAAATACATTTATGGAAAGCGTGATGGCGAAGAAGGTAACTGGTCACCTCAACAATAAGAAAACTATGAATGCTCTAACTTTATACCTGATGGCAAAGTTGATCTTTTGATGCTTGTGATGGCACAAAAAATGATATTCTAGCACAGGAAACATGTAAAGTCACACGTTAAGTCAGGTGCAGTATATTTTACTTTAAATGGAAGGTAAGTTACAAGATATTAGGAAATATTTGTTTAGTCAGAGAGTGGTGTCTGCTTGTAATGCATTGCCAGGGGGGGTAGTGGAGGTAGGGACAGTTAATGCATTTAAGAATAAACTGGATGCGCATAGCTTTTGGAGCAAGGTGATGTAAATGTAACTGGTTATATACAGACTCTGCAGGGTCTTCTAAACCAGTATAAAGACGTTAAGTTAAGTTAAGAGTTGACATGAGGGCGTCACACAGGCTGGGCGGCTTTCTCTTCTATAAAGCCTGTACTGGGCAACATCCCCGACCAGAGCTTGCACACCTCTCTCTTCAACTCCATGGTGCTACTTGCAATATGCTATGTAGCAGAAACATGGTCACCCAGGAAGGAGTAGATGGAGTCTAGACTAAGAGTGACCCAAGTCTCCCTCGATAGATGCACGGTCGGCATCAAGCTTCATAGCTAGTGCACAAAAAGTCTTCCGAACTCGGGACATACGTCAGTTATTTATACAGAAAAGATGAAACATCATTGGGGGAGGGACGCGCCCCGCGATGGCGGCCGCTACTTACTGCGAAGAACGGATGAGCGATGGAGCACAGCGACAACAATATGGTACCTCAGAGACAAGAAGCAACCACCCATATTGGTTCTGACACGCTTACATCCCGCAACAACATTCACGATCCCACAGATGGACGACTCATTATCCACTGGTCCACCGTGGCCCAAGACAGAGACTGTTGGAAGAGAAGTTGGGATCCACAACGGTGTAACCGCTGCTGAAGAACGGGTCATCCAGTAATATGTACTTAAGAAAACTGACTCTTGATATAATTTTATGTTTATATTTGGTTGAATCAGCCGAAATAAGACACTAGGAGTTGATAACTAATTCTCAAACTTCTCTATCTATCATGAGTCTGTGTGGCCGAGTGTTTGATTCTCAAAGTAAAGGTCACTGGTTCGATTACTGATAATGATCCACTTCAGCTTACTAAGCTGCAAATAGGTACCTGACTTACTATTAGAGAAGGGCAGAGAACTAGTCACCACATGACCAAAAAAATGAAGCAAATGACAATAAGTTCTCTAGCACTTTACTCTGACGGTACGGTTTCTTCTTTTTCTTCTTCTGTCAAACGTCAACCTGTATTTTTTCGAAAAAAGCAGCGGTCATCCTGATGCTGTCGGCACTGCCATAGAGCTTGTTTAGTGTTGCCACTGGTGATGGCCACATGTGCTTTCTCTGGTCTTCGTATATCGGGCAGTTTTGTAGCAGATGTTCAGCTGTAATTTCCCTGTACCACAAGTACATTCGTCAGTGCCACCTATCTTCAGCTTATTGAATGGGTGGTACCTCAATCTGTTGTGGCCTGTGCCGAGTCTGAAGACCACGACCTGCTCTCTTCTGTTCAGCTAGTAATAGGCATCATTTTTTGTGTAGCCAGTATGTTCTGTTTCCCATTTGGCCATGTATCTGGCATAATAAGCCTTTTGGACTCTTCGTAGGTCACACTAGAATCTGGTTGTGGTAGTCAACAGTTCGCAGTGAGGTGGCTGCTCCTCTGCTTACGTCACCCAGACCGAAAACTAAGTCTTCTACTAGTGGTTTCACACCTCAACGCTGTATGGGGTGAATATCGAGCAGCACCCCACCCGCTTTGATCGGCAGCACGGCAGAGACCACTTTCTGCGGCTCGAACGGGTCGGGCTGAGACGCGAGCCCCAGGTCCCAACAATATCATTGCCTCTCGTCGCAGTGGTGCTGAGATTCAGGGCGGGATTCCGGCTTAGAAGCGTTCGGCCGTAATCCCTTAGATGGTAGCCTGTCATTAGCCCTACTGTCATTAGTAGGGTCAAACTGACCTGTCTTCCGAGGGTCTAATACCAGCATCCGTTCCCTATTAGACCCAACGAAAGTGCTATCGGTCTGTCAATCATTACTGTGTTGGCGAGTTGAGTCAAATTAAGCCGCAGGCTCCACTCCTGGTGGTGCCCTTCCATCAATTCCTTTAAGTTTCAGCTTTGCAACCATACTTCCCCCGGAACACAAACACTTTAGTTTCCCGTAAGCTGCCCGCAGAGTCATCAAAGCAACTCCTCCGAATCGCTAGTCGGCATCGTTTATGGTCAGAACTATGACGGTATCTGATCGTTTTCGCATGCCTCTGACTTTCGTTCTTGATTAATGAAAACATTCTTGACAAATGCTTTCGCAGTAGCTCGTCTTGCGGCAATCCAAGAATTTCACCTCTAACACCGCAATACGAATGCCCCCATTTGTCCCTATTCATCATTACCTCCAGTTCCGAAAACCAACAAAATAGAACTGAGGTCCTATTCCATTATTCCATGCACCATTATTCAGGCAGCCGAGGCCTACTTTGAACACAATCGGCCACCCAGGACGCTCAGCGAAGATAACCCGCGGGAGAGAGCCGGCAGACGGTAGGGCAGGAGACAACGGGCAGTGAACTGGCGTGAGCCGGACCGCCCGCCTGCGCCTGAGATCCAACTACGAGCTTTTTAACTGCAACAACTTTAATATACGCTATTGGAGCTGGAATTACAGCGGCTGCTGGCACCAGACTTGCCCTCCAATAGATCCTCGTTAAAGGGTTTAAAGTGTAGTCATTCCAATTACGGGGCCTCAAAAGAGTCCTGTATTGTTATTTTTCGTCACTACCTCTCCGTGCCGGGAGTGGGTAAGTTGCGCGCCTGCTGCCTTCCTTGGATGTGGTAGCCGCTTCTCATGCTCCCTCTCCGGAATCGAACCCTGATTCTCCGTTACAAACATGGTAGGCATGTTACGTACCATCAACATTTGATAGGGCAGACATTTGCAAGATGCGTCGTCGGCACATGAGGCCATGCGATCAGCACAAAGTTATCCAGAGTCACCAGTGGGGACGCCTCAACCCAGCGAGGGGAAACAACGATTGATTTTGAACTAATAAATGCGCTCTTTCCGCGAGGGTCGGAGCTTGGTAAGCATGTATTAGCTCTAGAATTGCCACAGTTATCCAATTAGGATCGTGTCATCTAAGGAACCTCGACTGATTTAATGAGCCATTCGCGGTTTCACCGTGAGACAGTGTGAGCTTAGACATGCATGGCTTAGTCTTTGAGACAATCATATGACTACTGGCAGGATCAACCAGATATCTGTCGGAGACAGACGAACCACACACACTGGTCGGCGCTGGACGGATGTGTAAAAAGCCCCACGAGGACGGCCATGGGGACCGACTGACAGTTGTTCCGTCCCTCACTCCGTCGACCTAGAACTGCCAGGCAGGGGCCCGTACACACACCAACCGACCGACCAGCCTAGCTCGGGGAGGGATGGCATCGCTCTGTGCAGAACGAATCCCAACGGCCCCGGCGATGATTTTCACTCGGACTGGAGACGATTTTTGCCTGCCGGCCTGCCCTTCTCCGATATGTTGGTCAGGCGAGGACAGGGCCTTTAGGCATGATTATCTGCTTTCCCATTGCCGGTCCCCAGCTCATTGCAAGAGAAGGACCTCTAGCGAGACGAACTGTCGAGATTGGCTATACGCGCTAGCTTTCGATGAACCTCACGGACTGACAAAGCTTCTCGATACGAACTACGGAAACGCACGCTACCAGCGGTACGATGCCACCAACTTGGTCCCGCTCGACAGCCGGGGAGACACGGGCGAGCTTGGTAGGCAAGCCGCGCTCTCACTCCGTCTGGCGGGACGGAGATCGCTGTAGGAACACTGGATGCGAGCCAATCGAGCCACCGAGAGACTAGCCCCAGATCGGCAGGGTTTAATAAGAGATCACGTTTATCTTACCAGATTATACAGTAAAACAAATTTCTGCTATAGGTAAGAGCATCTGACTAGTAGATCCCTGGCTTTTCAGGGCAAAGGTACTGGGTTTAATCTATGTTATCAACAAGCTCCAAAGAGAAGAGACAAAATTAACTTACCAATGCTGGAGAACTGGTAGATGAAAAAGACTTCCTTGTTTTCTTTATTTTTCTTTTTCCTTTTCCCTTTGACTTTCTTTTCCTTCTTGTTTTTGTTTTCTTTCCTGTTGTCTTTCTTTTTGTTTTTCGTTTTTTTGCCGTCTTCTTTCTGGTAGTCTTTTTTCGACTGGTTTTTCTCTTCCTAGTTGTAGTCTTTTTCTTCCTTGCTGTTGCTAATGAAACAGTCGTTGCTGAAGCTGAGGACCCAGGTGTTGGCGCTCCCTCCTGAGGAGTGAAAGAAGTTGATAGACTTATCTATTTACGTAATAAACTTCATGCTTTACACTATTTCTTCACTCATGCTGGATCGGCTCAATTTTTTTTTAATGATTCCAAATTATGCTGACTTTGCTACTAAATCTGATCCTAACTTCCAACCATTGGTACCACACCAGGTTAAAGTGCAACAAACTGACCAAGACCTCACCTCACACCGGCACAATGCAAATGGAAACAAGGGGTGTTACAGCAGTCTGACCAACTAGGTTGGGATAAACCATGGCGATTCTGCTGAAAAGTCTTGCATTGCACTACAGCAAGAAGGACCTAGGTCAACCATCTTCAGTACACCATAGAATGCCACAGTAAACCCACTAATAGAAATAATTTCTCAATCGTAAAGAACTAAGCACAAACAGCTAGGAAATCAACAACAATCCCAAACCTCAACTGTGTCTATATGCAAAACATTAGGCTCCACAATATAAGAAGACAATAGCAAAGAAAAGATGTGTTTTTACACAAAATGGAAAGAAAGAAACAAATGTATTCCTGGCATAAACATAAGATCATAAAACTTTAAATAATAAGCAAAATTAAGCATGCAAAATACTCTTGGTAATGACTAAAATACATTTCTATGGCAGTCATGGGAAGCAAAGTGCCAAGGATGCAGACACCCAAAGTCCACTGGGATGACAATATAAGAGACCAAGGACTATACTGGAACCAGCATATTGAATATCCTGGTGTTCTTTCTGACAAACCGATACACTCCAGTGTAGAAGAGGAGTGAATGGGTAATTAACCTTTACCGGACTAGCGTCTTGAAATTGTGACGCGTTGGATCCGCACCAAGGTCGAAATTCTACGCCAGCTCCAGGGTCATTGCTTTATCGTATATAAACTACTGGGTTACGGACATAGAAACAGCTGAATATTCGGCTCTTTTGATTGTAGAGTGTTCCGACTTCCATCCTGTACGGTTAGATATAAACAATGGCCATTTTGAAATTTGTTTTAGATTTTTGGAAAGGATTTCTTTTGCTTTTTGCTTGGATTTGAAGATTCACACATTATTGAGAATGAAAGAATTAAGTTTCTGCAAGTGATTTTTCTGAGGTCGATTTATTTAGCTTGTTTATGTAGTTTGTGTTCAATAATTACGTTTATAGTTGGAAGTGTTAGATAAAGCCATTACGGTAAACATCTATAGTAGTAATAGTACGTCTCTGTAAATTTTTTTTTTTTTTTAAATTTCTTATCAAGGGACGGCGCTACAGGATGAGTATATGTTTGTGCTATTTCACCACTATCACCTTCAACTTCCTGTATCTCAGAGACTAACATACACACAATAACCAACAAGTTTTTTAAAATTAATATGTCTCAAGACACACACACATACAAAATTATTTTTTCATTTTCATTTAATTTTCTATCATCATTGTTCTGCTGTTGCTACATTCTTGAATTTAATTTTTCTTCTATCTTTCACCATTGTTCAACTGTTACTACTTTGATCAGTTTTCCCATAACACATAGTTACTGAACTCCATTTGTAACAAAGTTAAATTGTGTAGACAATTGAACTTTTTCTAACAAATATTTAAACTGCTATGAGACGAGAAGGGTGTGAGTACACACTAACAACATTCACAACTTTTGGGGGGAAAAAAGACATACATCAGAAAAAAAGAAGAATTTCTTAACCATTTTAACACCAAGGCCCAAAAATACAATCAACAACAGAATATATAAACAATACTCTAGACACAAAGTTGAGGAAATCCATGACGACATATGCCGGTTGGGGATCAAGATGCTAAGCAGCGCATAAGCTGCAGTGGTCAGCGACCCATAGCTGACTGCTAGAATCACGGCCAGCGAACCATAGCTGCCGAGACCCTTCTACAACTCCACGCGGTGATCCTGGATAACAAGCTGCAGTAGGGCAGAGTGGCTAAGGAGAAGGGATCGAAGAGGAAATGCTAACCCGGTACTCAAAAAATGGATGTGTTGGACCGAAAGGTGCAAATATCGCAGCCAAGCTGTAAAACTACGACAACGCATTCCGTTCTCTGGACTACATTCTGATACTTACGCCCTTTCAGGGTTTGGTAGTGGTAGATTGAGAATGAACGAAGAAGAAGATATGCCGGTTGGCATGGCAAATGATGATGACGATGATATAAACACTGTACCTCATGTGCTTCCTGTGCCTCGATCATTGCAGCAATTCTCTTTCGTCTCTCTGCCCTCTCTGCTCGAGCCTCAGCGATCAGTCTCCGGACGCGTTCACTGACTCGAGTCCGAGCTATCTGCCTACCTGATGAATGCTGCTCAGAATCTACTGCAATGAGAAAAGGTTAATAATTCCTGTCTTTCAGAAAAATTGGAATGTGTGTGTTTTTTATCTAGTTTCCATATCTATAGTTTTCTAAGTCCTTCTGTTCTTCTTTCTATTAGTCATGCTGCCAAAAATTGTAAGTAGCACTCACCAACTACAAATGTGCAAAAGGGGCAACGGCGTGGGATAGTGGGTGACACGGCTGACATCCCGAAGGTGCTGGGTTCGATCACAGCACCGGCCATTATCCCAGGGAAACAAACCCTTAGAAAATGCAGGAGGAATCAGACCCTTACATAAACTGCACGCTGAAGTTGGATGCACTGGGCCGACAGGCGCAAAATAAAATCCACAGTGCAACGCACACCGCCTTGGGGAATGGAAAAAATAAGGCAAATGCAAACAAAAAAAATCCCCCCAAAAATGTGCAAAGAACAATATGCGCCACTCTGTAAGCGATACGTTCTATATTTTAAGAATTTATACAAATGGAAATTTAAATAATTGTGGAAAATGATAATCATTCTCAGTGTCACCATATAAATGGACTGTATCTGATGAAGATAATGTTTATTTAAATATTTATCTTCGCATATTAGTTCTTAGAGATATATTAATGTACACACGTAATGTCTATGTATATTAAATTGCATCAAATTTATTATTTCCAGCGACAAGTTGAATGACAATAGCATGTTCACGTCTAACATTTCTCCACAAGCTTCTGAAGTTAAGTATTGGTGTTTTTCTAATGTAATTTCTAACATATTACCGGATGTTCATTTAGTTTCATATTAAAACACTATTCAAAAAGTTTTCCCTAGTGGTAACATCCGGTGATTATAATAGTGTAAGAAGAACTGTAGTGGTGGTCCCATGCTCCTTAAGGAGCCACACACACACAGAGAAGAAAACAGTACAATAAAGGTGCTTTTTATTAATACCATCCTGCTGTCAGCCATAATGAGACTTGAACAATATGTCTGTGATACAGTAATACATGATATCCATGTATTACTGGGGGCCATAACGGGGACACAGATTAGTAACATGCCGGGTAACTTAAGACAGTTTGGTATTGGACTGGCTACTTTCTTCTGAGAAAACTATGAGCCGCAAGAGAAATATAAGACCTACTGGCTGCAGAGAGGAGCAACTAAATCTAGATAGAGCAACCCTTGAACCCATTTTGGAAACAAGAACAGCCAGACTGAAAAAGAAAGAAGAGACATAACCCTGAGGTACATAACGAAAAACTACTCAAGCATGGACTGGACCCATGCATACACAGACGGCTCTGTAACAAACAACACAGAACGGAGGGGCAGGGGACTCCTGAGCCTACCAAATAGAAGAAAAATAACACTGTCAGTGGCAACTGGAAAATACCCAAACAATTTCAGAGCGGAGGCAGAGGCACTGAGGGCTGCAGTAGAAGAAATGATGACATGCAAAAGAGATGAAAGCTATATAGTCATGTTTACAGATGCCCTGGCCGTAGTCACAGCACTAAAAAGCCAGAAAAATACTGAAATTAATGATTTAAGAGCAGTACTCTGTCAACTATGCCAGCAGTCCGCACCAAAAAGAGTAGTGGTACAGTGGGTTCCATCCCACTTTAACATCCAAGGCAACAAGGAGGCAGACAGACTGGCAAAAGAAGGTGCAAGACTACCACAACCAGATACTAGTGTGACATACGAAGAGTCAAAAAAGCTTATTAGAGCTAGATACATGACCAAATGGGAAACCGAACATACTGGCTACACAAAAAATGATGCCTATTACCAGTTGAACAGAAGAGAGCAGGTCGTGGTCTTCAGACTTCGCACTGGCCACAATAGCCTGAGGTACCACCTATTCAATAAATTGAAGATAGGTGGCACTGACGAATGCACGTGCGGTACTGGGAAAATGGCCGCTGAACATCTCCTGCAAAACTGCCCGACATACGAGGATCAGAGAAAGCAGATGTGGCCATCACCAGTGGCAACACTAGACAAGCTCTATGGCAGTGTCGACAGCCTCTGGATGACCGCTGCTTTTTTCGAAAAAATAAAGGTTGACGTCTGACAGCATATGAAGAAGAAGAAGAAGAACCCATTTTGTATTTATTCTTTGACTTTGTCATGTAGCTTCTAAGACAAAGGACAATCAAGATATGACAATCCATTCAATACAAATGTATCCCAGAAAATAGTTCCACAAGTTAAAGATTATCCCAGTGTGTTGATTGCATTGACAAGTTTATATGAAGCCACACCAAATGTATTGCTTCATAATGATTAAATTAAAGACAACAATGGTCCTATTACTGAATAATTATCAAATAAAAGGCAAAGAATCTGGCAAAGATGGCGCCATAACTGGCTGCGAGTCTACATTTCTCTACTGTTTTGGATCATTATGGATGCCGCCAGACCACGGATTTGCCTGGAATTCACACTAGTCGACGACTTACACTTGTGTTCACGGATACGTGGAGTTGTTTTCCGTCTGGACTTGTTTATTTCGTTCTTTTTTTGTGATTTCTTCCATCTGTTTATCCTGGTCTGGACGCCGGCTGAATGGCGCTACGCTTAAACTAGTTATACCTGTGTCGTATCTCACGGGTTAGTTCTGCCGGTTCACCTTAACGAATTTGGCGTGTGGGAATTTTAGATGCTACTATGATGAGCTGAATACAGTTGGGGAGAGATGCCAGAGTCACTCACACGCTGAGTGTTGTCCATACGACCTCTTGTGGTTATCGAAAAGGCACGACAAACTGCGTTAGATGCCTTCCCACCTTTCTACCCTGCGGGTTACATGTTTACGGAAAGGCTTCGGTGGTAACCTTGAGGCAAAATCTGCATCCTATGCTTTCTCCAGTCGTCTCGATGAATGTCTTGCCACTGGCAAAAGGTAGCTTAGGCTCTGTGAGTGAGGTTGACAAAAGGCGCAGTTTCTTCCTCACTTTAATCCAAATCACAGCGCAAGTCACCCATTTCAGCGGACACAGCAAGTGATACGACTGTCCAAACGGCTGAACAAAGAGAGTGGTCTTCATCACTTGTGATGGACAACTACTATTATTATCAAATAAAAGACAAGAATGGTCCTTTTGCTCAATAATGATCAAATAAAAGACAAGAATGATCCTTTTGCTTAATAATGATCAAATAAATGTACCAAGAAGAAGAAAAGTATGAGAAAGTCAGTGAATATGTCACAATTGGTAAAAAAAAATTTTAAAACAATGAAAAATGAACTTGAAAAACATTTTTATTGCACTTATTGTCCCTTTATTTCTCAATATAATTTCCAGCAACTTTACCCTATCGCTTTATCAGACCCATTCGGTTATTTTTGTGTTGGTCAGTCAGTCATCTGTGTACCGACTGTGAGCACACTTTTCGAAAATTCAATTGATCATGCATTATGTTGTAGGCTAAACCATGTGAGTGTAGCAGGGTTAACGTATTCTCTATTCTATCTTCCTTACCACTATCACTCCTTAACCCACTCTAAATTTAACAACTAACAATTCTTTTAACACAAGTAAAACAAAGCATGTATTTTTAACAAGTAAAACAAAGCATGTATTTTTAACAAGTAAAACAAAGCATGTATTTTTAACAAGTAAAACAAAGCATGTATTTTTAACAAGTAAAACAATATGCATATCAAATCAAATCACTAGGCTCGTTGATCATATCATATTGTGCATTAGTTGTAAATGATTTCTAATGTCTCTCAAATGGTTGGTTATCATAACTTCTCTATCTGGCTATGATTACTTCTAAAGGTTCGTGCAAGTAGCACAGGTCTTACTCTAGTACTAAACTTTACCCAGGGTTCTCATCACGTGGTCGGAATCTAGAAATTGTTCTATTCACTGTCTATCTCTGTGCGTTGATATAAAGGATGTCTATCTACAATTTCTCAGTCCTCATCTATCTGTCCTCTCAGCTTACTAAAAATGGATGTCTGCTGGACCTCTTGCCTCGTCTCTCGTAAGGCAGCTGCCTACTGGACCTCTTGTCTTGTCTCTACATCAGGCAGTCGGTGACTGCATCTGTGTTCTGTCTGCAGCTGTGCTCGTGTCTATGACAGACGACAGTGATTGTGTTACTATGGTTGTCAGGACGAGGAAACCCACAAATCACCACGGTCGTCTAGGACGACAGCTTCGTGTTACAGCAACCCGTCTCCGTCTGACGAGAATGAAGTCAGGTCACTCGAGCAAGATGTTAGCGACGACGTCTCGAACAAAACATCACACAAAGACAGATTCTTACATGTGTGTGGTCGCTTGTTGCCTTTCAGTGTTGGTCTGCTTCGGTGGCTTCTAATTCTATGACTCTACTATTGTCACTCACTGGCTAAGTTCTGTAGTTTTATCTAGCTACTTGTTCTTGACTAACGTGCTACTCACTATACTGCCCTATGGCCACCCTTGTCTGCTGTTCCTGATCTGTCTTCTATTCTGTCTCCCCCCAGCTTATATGCTAAGCTCCCCCAGCTTTAGTCCATGACTTCTACTTTCTTGAGTTCATTTCCCACAAACTTTATTTGAACTCGCGTGTCCCAAAGAAAAGCTGCCGTATTTTCCGAACTACTGACTGACCACTTGTTGACGGGGATTCCCAGTTCAAACCGTGAGAAAGCGACCTATTTTGGTTGGCCAGCCCCAACTTGCATTGTTTGAGAGTTGAGGACCATGCCTCGTTCAATGAACTGAAACTCTCAGGCCGGGTTCTCAAGTTATGTTTGGGTACCACGAACGGTATTTTCAGGGCTTCCCTGGCTTTGGCTCGTTTTACCCCTGTAACTCTGTTACATGAGCACCCTATTGCAGTTGCTACACTGTCTTTCATTATTTGCCTGGCAGCTCCAGTCATCTCCCCCACCCAAAACACAGACGCTTCTGTTGCAATCTGAACAGGACGACCAGGTCAAGATTCATCAGCAATTATTTTAGCGTCCTTGAGATAAATTTATAGATCCAGTTATGTGCTGTTTTACGCAAACAAACACTACTCACCATTAACAGGAAGCATTTTCTATTGAATATTCTTTTGCACTCCCCTAAAAATATACAGCTGATCTTTGATTGCACACTTTGAGCACAGACATTTTGTATCTGAGCTGTGTACGTGCTTGCGCGACCTAGCATTCTGCTACCTACAGTAACCACAAAGCTGAATGTTGCTGCCACATAATGACACCTTTAGAAACTATCAACTACATTTTTCAGCTATTCCAAATCAGTTTGTGACCTACTTATTGACATATCCTTGCAGTATACAAGAAGTAAAACTGTTTAGGTTATATTTCTTTCATGAAGATAGTTAGTTTTTCTGATACACAAACCAAGAACATTTATAATTATAATGTTTCACAACTGGATTACTTAACAATATTCAGCTAAATTTCACAAGAAGTTAAACTGTTTAGGTTATATTTTTTTCATGAAGATAGTTAGTTTTTCTGATACACAAACCAAGAACATTTATAATTATAATATTTCACAACTGGATTACTTAACAAGATACTGCTAAATTTCACAAGATGATAGCATTACAAGGCAGTTACTGTTACTTAATACTCAGGACAAGAGAATTAGGAGCAGACCTAAACACTCAAGGAGAAGGGAATCAAGACACACCTAAAAACAGCAGAAAAGACAGAGGAGATCTGGAAATTATGGTGCATGATAAGAAGAATTGACGAGTATTTGATGAGGACCTATGCTCTGCCGGGAGTTGAAGGGATTTAATAGATTTTTATTGAAATTTCACAAGCGATTTACAGGAAACAGTAAAGACAACAATAAAATAGATGTTATTTGATGTTTTTATTACATGGTAGTTCTGTACCGCACTAAAAAAGCTGAAGCTAAAGTGGAGCAAGTCGTTTAAAATATTTAATAAACAGTTTGCTCCACTCTAAAGGAGTAAATAATATCCAGCATCATTAGCTGGCGACACACAAATGCCATAATGGTAAACATGTACAACCTGGTCTATCTTTATAACTATGTTTATTCCTCTATCTCATGGAGAGAACAGCTAGGTTTTCTAGTGTGTCTTACCTGCATTTCTGCTCTGCTGGCAGTCTGGGCAAAACCACTCGTGTACAGGTACGCTAGCCAGGGGTGGATCCAAGCAATCACAATGGTAGCTATAGCATTAGTTTTTAGAAATGGACAAAAATTTTTGAAATAATACATGGTGTGAGTTACCTGTCATGATAATTGTGGCTACAAGATACATGTATGAAGTAAAAACATTTCTGTCAGAGTAATCTCGAAGTAAGGAGTCAGCCTCGGGTCGTGGATTCGAATCCTGGTGGAGACCGGGATTTTTTCATGCTGATCTTCTGGTAAAAAATTCCCCTGATCTCTGGGTAATGAGATCGGACTCCCATATTCAGTGTCGAGCACGTTAAAAATTACTTGGCAGTTAGAAATCGAAAAGAGTAGGCTTAACAGCTGCTGTCCAGACAAAAATTCAATAATTCTAGTTAAAAATGTACCCAAATTATTTGTATCTTCCCCTAGGCCTAGTAAGCCGCAGGAAGTGTTAAATACCTACTACAGATAGCAGTTAGCCTTTGGCTACCTGGTAACAGACATTAACATGCTTGTTTGAATACCAGTTTCTCATTAGTGATCTTATCATCATGTAGCATGTCCTTTATAAAACGTCGCTTCCATCAGTCTGTCTGAAAGAAACTCTTTCCCTTGCCAAAACTCCAGCCTCCACCACAGTCATACCCAGATATCTTGGTGTCATCATCTTCTTGGTCTACCCCTGCCTCTTTTGCCTGGCACCATACCTTCCATCACTATTCTCTCAAGACCGTTGTGTCTCTTGATGTGACCAAAAAAATGTCTAAATTTGTTTTCTTCTCCATGTAAGTTATTCTCAGGATCTTTCTGTACCATTTTGACTCAAAGGATTCAATTTATCTAGAAGTTTTGAAAATCATCCATGATTCACAGCCATATGCTGCCACAGGCTCTCAAGACCTTCACTTTTGTCATTTTGGTGGTGCTCTGCAATAATTTTTTCAAGCTGTTTAGCCTTTGCGTTGCCATGGTAGTCGACTTCTGATTTCTTTCAAGCAGTCACTATTTTTGTCAATTCTGGATCCCAGATATTCACAATGCGTGACCTGATCTATTTCCTCACCACCTATGATCTTATCATACAATTATAATTATTCTATTCTAAACAGGCACCAATGTATGACAGTCTGTATCTTATTGGTTCCTGCCATTCTTCATGTTTTAAAACCATACAATAAAACTGAATCTAACCTTTAACCTTTAGCACACCGCACTGGTTTTTGACAATTTTGACAACTTCATATTTCGCTCTATGGTAGTTGAATTTCAAAATTTGTAACTTTTCTGTTTGTTGGTCAATAAATATGATTTTCTTGTTTGTAGGGGGATTCCGTGGCAAAGTGGTTGAGCTGTCTGCCTCGTGATCAGGTGATGTGGGTTTGACTCCGGACTCTGCCATCTTTTTCACGGGTGCTTGATGCGGAGTTCCCTGCATCTCGTAGTCGCTCCCTAGTCACCTTGTCCTTGACTTGCCACTGGGGTCGGGCGGCGAGATAGTAAGGATAACAAGTAGCGCAGTTAATCATTGCTAAAAATAGCGCTAGCAAAATTAATTATGCCATCATCGTCTACGATGGACAGCAGCCTTTGCCTTGTGTGTAGAGACACAATTGAATAAAGAACTTGTGGGTGTTATTGTTTTTGTTGTGTGTTTGTTAGTTTCTGAGATACAAAAAGATGAAGTTGAAAATTTATGGAAATCTCAGGAAAAAAAGTATAAGAATAAAAATTGTTCAAAAACCATTTGTAATTTAACATACGATACTTTTACCAGCCAAAATATCCAGTGTAGATGGTGACGTATTCAGCATAAAAATAAAATCGCTATGGGTAGGGTTTCCGCGCAAAAAAAACAAAATTGGGGAGGGAGGGGGGGGGGGGGGGGGGGGTTATTACAATTTTGTAGGTGAGTTCGTCTCGCCAACCTAGACCAGGGCGTGCTAAAGGTTAAACAATTTAATTTTTGTACTAGACTTAAACGTCTCCAAGTACGATGACAGCTTCTTTTGTCATTCTATCTGTTCGTCCTACTGAGTCTATTTTGATGCCAAAATATTGAAAGGTCAGTTACCCCAAATCACATCTATCACACAGTAGCAGTCTGTCCTCTCTGTTGGACTGCCCACAGACCTCACAGTAAGTTGGATCTTCTTCAGCTTCCTCTTCTTCTTGTTGATGGTTTTCAACTGGGATCTGTTTAAAAAAATAATAAATGACTTTGCTTTTATTTAGCATGACGGGTCACATAACAATGATTTCACTTATTGTTCATGATGCCTCAGATAATGACCTTACTTTTAATGATCATGACACACCACAAAATGAACTTGCTTTTAATGATCATGACACATCACAAAATGAACTTGCTTTTTAATGATCATGACACATCACAAAATGACCTTACTTTTAATGATCATGACACATCACAAAATGAACTTGCTTTTAATGATCATGACACATCATAAAATGACCTTACTTTTAATGATCATGACACATCACAAAATGAACTTGCTTTTAATGATCATTACAAATCACAAAATGAACTTCCTTTTAATGATCTTGACACATCACAAA
Organism: Ariolimax columbianus; assembly: GCA_036924085.1. Taxonomy (NCBI): domain Eukaryota; kingdom Metazoa; phylum Mollusca; class Gastropoda; order Stylommatophora; family Arionidae; genus Ariolimax; species Ariolimax columbianus. The sequence continues at coordinate 10,366,837 of JAVGWX010000017.1, read as the reverse complement.
ATGACCTTACTTTTAATGATCATGACACATCACAAAATGACCTTACTTTTAATGATCATGACACATCACAAAATGAACTTCCTTTTAATGATCATGACACATCACAAAATGACCTTACTTTTAATGATCATGACACATCACAAAATGACCTTACTTTTAATGATCATGACACATCACAAAATGACCTTACTTTTAATGATCATGACACATCACAAAATGAACTTGCTTTTAATGATCATGACACATCACAAAATGAACTTCCTTTTAATGATCTTGACACATCACAAAATGACCTTACTTTTAATGATCATGACACATCACAAAATGACCTTACTTTTAATGATCATGACACATCACAAAATGACCTTACTTTTAATGATCATGATACATCACAAAATGACCTTACTTTTAATGATCATGACACATCACAAAATGACCTTACTTTTAATGATCATGATACATCACAAAATGACCTTACTTTTAATGATCATGACACATCACAAAATGACCTTACTTTTAATGATCATGACACATCACAAAATGAACTTGCTTTTAATGATCATGACACATCACAAAATGAACTTACTTTTAATGATCATGACACATCACAAAATGAACTTGCTTTTAATGATCATGACACATCACAAAATGAACTTACTTTTAATGATCATGACACATCACAAAATGAACTTACTTTTAATGATCATGACACATCACAAAATGAACTTACTTTTATTGATCACGCCCCATCACATAATGACCTTACTTTTATTGATCACGTCCTATCACAAAATGAACTTACTTTTATTGATCACGCCCCATCACATAATGACCTTACTTTTATTGATCATGGCACATTACTTAATGACCCTACTTTCATTGTTCATAACATATCACATAACAAATTAATCTTAAAGCACAGAATTTGAGATAGACACAAAGGCATAACATTTAAATATACAATGGGATCCCGGTAGTGGTTAGCCTACTAACAAGTCTAGCATTGCACTACAGCCAGGAGAGCACATATCAATCTTCTATAGTATACCCTGGGATATATGAAGAGCTACAAGTCACTACCAGATAAGACCACCACAGAGTTGCTACATCAGCTCTTCAAGAAGGTGTGCGAACAAGAGGCCATTCCCAAAACATGGAAATCTGGCAAAGAATAACACTCCTGGAAGTGAACGAACAGAAAGGTTACTGAGCAGGAAGATCTTCCACGGATAAAATAGCAACGCTTAGAATTATCATAGAGCAATGTATTGTAGTATTTTGATAGTATAAACCGAAAAGTAATTTGGAAAATATTGAAGCACTATGGAATACCAGACAAATCTATAAGAATTGTACAATGTTTCTGTGAACAGGCCATATGTAGAATAATCCACAAATCCAAATTGTCAGACCCATTTACAGTTCAAACTGGTGTCAGACTGGGATGACTATCTCCTACAATCTTTCCCATGGGCTGGGTGATAGAGTAAACAACACAATGTAAAAAAAAACAGGATGTTTGAAAAGCAGCTGGAAGGCCTCGATTTCGCGATGATATATGTATGCTGTCACATAAGCAGTGGAGTCAAGATGCTGAGCAGTGAATGAGCTGCAGCACTCAGCGAACAAAAGCTGGCTGCTAGCGCCAGGGTCAGTGAACCAGAGCTGCCAAGACACTTGTACACCTCCTCGTGGTCATCCTGGCTGCAGCAGAGCAGACTGGCTAAAGAAAAAGGATCGAATGTGTCGGACAGAAAAGTGTAAATATTGCAGTCGGCGCTGTAAACTACGACACAGCACATTTGGTTCTTCGGACAACATCCTGCTACTTCCAAAGCCCTTTTCAGGAGAATGAACAACGAAGAAGAACATAAGCAGCAGAGCAAACATGGAAAGATAAGATATGACTGACTGACATATGAAACTGCAAAGGTGTGATTGCAGAGTAGTGTGAATAAATCAGAAAGTTAGGATAAATAATCAACGATAGCCTACAAAAATGAATGGTCAGATAATTGAAGAAGTGCACAATTTTACCTATCTAGGAATTTGTTTTTGTTTTTTTGCCTTATTTGTCTAATCCGAAAGGTTGTGTGCGTTGCACTGTGATTTTTATTTTGAGAGCAGTGCATCCAACTTCAGCAAGCATTTTATGTAAGGGTCTGCTTCCTCCTGCATTTTCTAAGGGTTTGCTTCCCCGGGGTAATGGCCGGTTCTGTGATCGGATCCAGCACCTTCGGGATGTGACCCATGTCACTTAACCACTAGCCCATGCCCTCTGGGAAATAACATTGATATAAGTAAAGTAAAGTAACCTATAGCATTACTGCCGTAGGGGTGTGAGGTGTTAGCAATCTCACATTTCAAAGGCTCGGCTATATGAGGGCGGTAGCCATCTCCTCTCCCTCGCCGCTTTTACTTCCCGGACTGAACCGGTACCCATTTAAGGCTGGGTCGACCCGGGAGCCATTGCGGTCTGAAGAAAAACATTACCGCCTCAACTGGGGAATGAACCCAGGACCACTCAGATGCGAAGCCAGTGCGCTAACCACTGCGCTACGCGGCTCCACAATTGATATACAGACGGACAAATATATGAAGATGTTAACACTAGGATTTAACAAGGCCAGATTGGCTCTCAGTATGTCTTTACCAAATGTGGAACTCAGCAACATTCTTCGTGAGAATGACATTATGCTGTTTATCACAAATACAAAGTTGGAGACACGGCATGAAAGTGATGAGTATCACATCTTCATAAACAAGTGTCTTAGGTGCATACTTCATGATGGATGGCCGGAGGTAAGGGCAACCACATATATTTGTGGGAAAGAACACGGAAACAACCAATAGAGCAGGAGATGGGGGGGGGGGGGGGGGGGGGGGGAGGGGGGGGGGGGTGTATAGACCACACTCTAAGAAATAAACCGGACAATATAACCAACTGGAAGGCCAAGAAACACCTGGCAATGAACGGTTTAGAAGGAAGTCAGTTCAATCAGCGTCTCGTAGTTCAACCCAATAAGACGACACCAAATAGGAACAGATGGAATATCTGTTGCAGTCCTATGTTACTATGGTAACTAGCTGAATGATGAGAGCTTTGTATCCAGATGAGAAACGGCCCCCATTTTTTAGAGGCATATTATGATTTGACACCTGAGTGGATCCCAGTGAGAAAAGAATTGGCTCCTGTAACATTCCAAGCATGTCATAAAAGGCAACTAAAGAATGTTGTGCATGGGACTAAGAACCTCATTATGTTAAAAACCATTGCTATTAAAACCACCACCTGGGATCAAGATGCTGAGCAGCACATGAGCTGCAGTGGTTAGCGACCCATAGCTGACTGCTAGCGTCAGGGCCAGCGAACCATAGCTGCCAAGACCCTTCTACACCTCCACGCGGTGATCCTGGATAACAGGCTGCATCAGGGCAGACTGGCTAAGGAGAAGGGATCGAAGAGGGAATGCTAACCCGGTACTCAAAAAATGCTTGCTGAAGTCGGATGTGTTGGACCGAAAAGTGCAAATATCGCAGCCAAGCTGTAAACTACGACACAACGCATTCCGTTCTCAGGACTACATTCTGCTACTTAAGCCCTTTCAGGGTTTGGTAGTGGGAGATTGAGAATGAACGAAGAAGAAGAAGAAGAAGAAGAAAACCACCACCTAAATGTTAAGATATAGATAGACCTGCAGCTAATGTGGTACCACTATACTTTGCCTGGAGCAAAAAGGCGAATCATTATCCATATGAGAATAGTGAACTAAGAACATACTGGAACAACAAGAAACACTGCTGGTAAAAGTTATATAAGGTCTGAAACAACAAATATTGACATGCTGAATATTAAACTGGAAATAAGAAGTCATAATGATGTGGAGTTGTATTTTTTTTTTTTTTTTTTTTGCGTTCGCCTTATTTATCTATTCCCCAAGGCGTGTGTGCGTTACACTGTGGTTTTTATTTTGCGCCTGTCGGCCCAGTGCATCCGACTTCAGCAAGCATTTTATGTAAGGGTCTGCTTCCTCCTGCATTTTCTAAGGGTTTGATTCCCCGGGGTAACGGCCGGTGCTGTGATGGGGATCGAACCCAGCACCTTCGGGTCGTGAGCCGTGCCACTTAACCACTAGGCCACGCCGTCCCCTGGAGTTGTATTTAAAATTACCTTCTTGAAAATTTTATCTTCATCAGCATGCCTTGCCAAAATAATTTGAAAGACCTGTCGATCAACTGGACAGGTGTTGACATTCTGGGGAAAAAGTTCAAAGCTGGAATATTACTCTCATACTTTGTTTTCATTGAAAGTACATAATTTTCTTTGCATTTTTTATTAGTGTACGTTCATAAATCACTGCACACTTTACCAAACCTGAATGGCTTTGCAACCCTGTATTTTTATTACATTATTAAACATTTATTACGACATAAAATATCATAAATAGTAGTCCCTAAAACACATAGAAGCATATAGGACACACAAGTAGAAATTAAATTTAATATTGAGTCAGAATGTCAGAAAAAAAATGAAACTATTTCTCACTGATAACGAGAATGGAATATTCTTCTTTCCACAAATCAATCAATTGCTTATAGCTACCTATAGAGCATATGTCTTCAACAAATACATGCCAAGTCCTCTTATCCTGTGCCATCCCTTGCCTTTTTCATGTCCCTTTTTCACTCCATCAGGAGTACAGGGCCCCCACAACAGTTGGCATCCTTTAAGAAAACCTGAGCCAAAGCGATCTGCATGCTGTTGCAGTGGATATTTCAGTAGCAACTTATTTAACACAATTAGATCACTAGCCCCATGCATAGCTCTCAATAGTTGTCTTTTTGACTTGCATGAAACTGTAGTAGAAACTGCAATTAATTTCCTCATTTCTCCTCATGACCTCTAATGGCCAAACCTCTTTATAACAGCTACAACCCTTTTTAGTAATTCTTCTTCTTTTTCTTCTTCATCGCACGCTGTTTACAGCGATTTTTTAGTAATTCAAAATAGTACGCCATTGTTTTTCTTATCTGTCTTCAAGTTGCTGATCCACAGTATTTTATCTGACTTTCTTGTTACCCAACACAGCATTTTTCCATGCTGTCTACATGATTCCCCGGAGTTCTGAGAACATTCCAGGCAGAAAACATAGCTGTAGTAAATGATGTTTGACATTTACAAAAGAGTGCAAAAAAACAAGTATATACAGCTTTTGCTTTTTGAGTAAACCAACCAGGATCTCATTACACTCTGGCAATTTGTCTATCTATTTTTTGAAATAAATGTTTGAGAAACTTGTTCCTTGCAAACCCCGCTTGATTCAACATATACATACTCTGATTTGTTTATTTTTAAGAAAAAAACTTGTTTTGAATTAGACAATTGTAAATGAAAATCATTAATTATTGTGGGCCATTTTTTGGGGTGCCTGTATTCTTTGAAATCAGTGAATTTGCTTCTTGTTTCATGTTTCTGCTCAGTCTGTGCTTATTCATATTAATCACTGTGATTGTCATCTGTATCAATAACATCAACAGTGGGTTGAATATTGCTAGCATGAGCTACCACAGTTTGAGCACTATCACTGGCTTCAACGACATTGGCTTGGCTTGTTTCAACTGTAGGTGTTGACAAACTTTATATTGCAAAATAGTTTGGTAGTTTTTTCATCTAAACATTTAGTCAGATCGATTTTCCTTGAGTTTGTATTTTTGGTATTCACTTAAAGACTTTCGTGAACTCATTATTATTTCTCTACGGTCTTTATAACGTGAACATTTTTTTACTCTTTGGTCTTGACCTCTATAACGTGAAAATTTTTTTTTCTTTAGCCACATCAGAAAAGTCAAGTTTTTGCAACACTCCACCTTTACAAATCTGTACTTCTGACTTCTCAAACTTTGAGATCAATAAGAAATTAATCAATTTGAGGGGTGCGACTATTGTGACATGCTTTGATAGGAATAAATGTTAGCTCTACTTTTTGTGAAAGCATTTTTTCCATTTACAGCTAGCTTACATGGTATTTGAATAACCTTTAATTTTTTTGTTTAAACTATTATGTTGTACTGAATTACACTTTATTATTATTATTTTTTTAAACATTTCTTTTACAGTAGACTAAAAAATGTAGACTAAAGTCGCTTCAGAAAGCCCCTCTGGTATTAGGGGCCCCGAAGTTAAAGCTTATTTAGTGTCATAGTACATCCACCCCAGCTTGCAGCAAAAAGGCGATTTAGCACACTATTTCATTCCTTCTATTCCGCACAAGCTCTTGTTGATTAAAATCTTTTTTCTTGCCATTCAGCAAAGAGACAGATGAAAGGTGAAATGAGGGACAAAAAGAATAAAATTAAAATACATACTTTAGCCCACTCCTGGATGCACTCCAAACAGAAGGAGTGGTCACATGTCTCTGGTGTGCCTATATCCTGATTACGCAGCCGGTTGAGACAAATTGGACACCTGTCACTGTTCTCATCCCCAGATGAGCTGTCAGCATTGTCTACTTCTTCCACTTGCTCATCCTCTTCCTCATCGCCTTCTTCCCCATCATCACTGCCATCTTCTTCATCGTCTTCATCCACACTGTTATCCTCTTCTGAAGCACCTGCAGATTTTTATACATATTATCATAAGAGAAAAATTCTGCCACAAGAAAATGGTACAAATAAATAAATGCAGTCAACCCTGGATCATCTTGGGAAATGGGAGGGGAGGAGGAAACAAGAAAAAAGTAGTCCTATAACATACATTGCTGTCAGAGATCAAGTGTTAGAGACTTCATTGACCTAGTCTCAGCTTTATCTGAGATGAGGTGACCAATTCCCTTACTCAACACCTTGCCTTCCTTAACTGCGCAAATTGGGTACTCATATTTAGATAGGTAGACAACTGCTGCCTTGCAGTTAGGCTGGGGACAGCCAAAGGCTAAGGAGGGCAACCCTACAGAAACGCCTGTTGAAATCGGATGCACTGAGCCACAGGCTTAACAAAATAAAACAGTGCAACGTAAATATCGCTGTAAACAGCGTACGATGAAAAAGAAGAAGATGGGTAGACTAGAGCATGTCGAGGCAGAGGACCAAGCTCCATTTCTTTGCCACAAGAGACAGATACTCTAAAATCACAGCCTGAAAAATACTAGCAAAGAGTAAACCATATAGATCAGGTGAAACATACAGATCAAGACCCCTTATCTCGTTTGAGGAAACATGCTGTGTTATAGCAGGGTGAATGGACTTTGTGATTCCCCATTGTGGTGGTGGTTGTTTCAATTGTCCACAATGAGTAGGTTACTCTTATGTGCGCCCTGAAAAGGGCGTTAAGTGACGGGTTACAGTAGCTTTTGTCACATCTCGAGCGTGCTGATGGAATTCTTCTTCTTTTTCATCGTACGCTGTTTACAGCGATATTTACGTTGCACTGTTTTATTTTGTTAAGCCTGTGGCTCAGTGCATCCGATTTCAACAGGCGTTTCTGTAGGGATGCCCTCCTTAGCCTTTGGGTGTCCCCAGCCTAACTGCAAGGCAGCAGTTGTTTTTGGTCAGAGCTGTCTCTCTTAGGGAAGTTGTCTTGCAGGACTAACGAGTCTTTCCCACTCGTGTCTATAGGGTTTGGCAATGATATGATGGCTGATGGAATTGAACCAAGGTCCTCCAGGCAGTTGTTCTATGCTTGGCTTCATCTGCGTGTCGTTCACTACCACAGAGATCACGTCGAATCTCACCTTGTTAGTCAGACTATTGTCCTTGACAACAGCCCGTTTCCAGGACGACCAACAAGGAGATAAGGTGAGGATCTTGGCCAGTCTATTTCTCCTGACCCTGGCTAACATTCTCTGATCAGTGTGTTTTGCCTGACCAGATGTTAGCCTCATCGTCCCTCCCCATAGTGGTGAGCTTATTAAGAAGTTTCACATTGCATTACAGTCAGGAGACCCAAATAAACCTCATATACCACTTCAGAATGTAAGAAGAGCCACTGTAACCCAATACCAAAGAAACATCGCCAAGAGTAGAAGTGAACTCAGTACAAGTGGTTTCAGCAGCTACAGTTTTAAATTATCAAAGTGGTATAAAATGTCATTAACATTGACATTGTATAAATTGCACTACGGTACTGTATCTAATAGAAACACTTTTACGGTTAAGGAAGCCCACTCAGAGAGGATGGGAGGTGGTATAACTCCTAGATCACAAAATATGACTTTTAACCCTGACAGCAGTCAATGCCATATGACTGCCTCTACCTTAACCTTTAACCCTGTCAAACTAACATTATCCTCAAGAATTTGAACAATGAAAATGATGTACCTTATAAATTAATACAAAATATTCAAACTCATATAACTAAGAAGCAACGGTGGTTGTACTTTCCCCCCCCCCCCTTTTTTAAGGGGCACAAGATACACTAAGCAGCATTTTAGTTCGACTGCTATATCCGCACATATGCTTTCAGCTAGTTTTTAAAAATTCAAGTTAACTCTTCCCGGTCTTTAACTATAACCAGCAAACGGCTTGAAGTCAGTTTTCATTCACCTACATCGTCTTCTTCGTTAATTTTCAGACTTCAGTGACTCTAACATAGGCAGTAGTCAACTCAAGGCTCTGTACACTTCCATACCGTTTTTCATGGAAGGATACGGGTTATTGCCATGTGCTACTCCTTTCACTAGTGTCTGATGGACAGGAACGCAGGGGTGTTCCGTTGTCATGTGGGTTATGTCACAGATACAAAGGTCCATAGTGTCAATCTTGAATTTATTATGAAGTCTGTTGTGTCCTGTGCATAACCTGGCGATGAGTCATTTGATCTTGTCCGGAAAGCTGATGGTAGGCATTATTTTCTTTATTGCCAAGGTAGTCTCTTTTCCATTTTGATCTGTACATCACCTTGATAGTTGATTTTTTTTCTGGCATATGTTACTGTGTTACTTTGCTGAAGTACTACTCCCTCTTTGGCAAGTCTGCATGCTTCTTCATTGTACGGAATATTGCAGTGGACTGAATTTTCTTTTGTAGCCCTGGGCCAAGAGCTTAAGTGAGTCTGCTAGGGCGCTGAGCTCATTTTTGTGCTGGTTCTTGAGGGCTATTAACACTGAAAAGGTATCTGTCAAAACCACATGTTTTTCTGCCCACTTTTTGCAGTTTATGAGGGTTTTGGCTGCTGTTTTAGGGATGTAGCTTCAGCATTTCAATTATTTAATTATCTCCCAGTGGCAATTGCTGTCAAGCATACATACTTTATTCAGTTTTATGTCAATGTCTCCACAATTTTCTATAGCATTTTTTGCTGAGCCATCTGTGTATGCAAGCATCCAGGATTTTGGTTGAAATTTATTGTTGATGTATTTGGTGGTTATCTGTTTTCTTTGCATTTCTGTCTGTGACTTTGTGCCTTCAATGTTGGGAAATGTTGAAAATGACAACATAGAGAAACTGGCAGAGATAGGTAAATAAAGATCTTCAGACTCAGAATGGGACATTGTAGACTCAAGGTACACCTCCACAGAATGGAGACACTGCAACGTGCGATTGTGGAGCACCTAAGCAAACACCAGAACATATTCTGCAGGACTACTCTACCTATGCAGACCAAAGAGAGGCAGTTTGGCTAGGGGAGCGACCATGCTCGAAAAGCTATGGAGGGCCGGCAAAGACCTGAAACGCAGTCTCCTTCATGAACTACATCAGATGATCAATGAAGAAGATTTTTGGAAATATTGCATTACAGTTTGGGAAAGATTCTTCTTTTCCAAAGTGAGTGGATAGAGCATGCTGTCGTTGGTTTTATGGTTGTTGTTTACAAGTGTGGCACTATTTATCATTTTCTCTTTTAATTGGACTGCAAAGTTACTTCACTTTAGCCTGCCTCTCCTCAGTCCATCTAGTCTTTGGTGCAATTGGTGGTCCATGAATCTTGGGGGAATTTTTCAGCCTGCTGTGCCGTATATCTTCCATTGGATGCAGCCATGTAATGCTTTTCAGGTCTTTTATTTGTGTGGACCTTAATGTTCCCGCTATAATACGCACTGTTTGGTTTTGGGTGCACCTTATTTTGTTAAAGTTTGGATTTCGCTTCTGTGAACCAAGCTGCAATGCCATATTCCAAGACTGGTCTAACTGTGCCTGTGTATAACTTCTTGAGGGTACTTTCATCGGCATCCCATGTCGTACGTACGAACTGAAATATTAATGATGGACATACACAGTGTTGCCCTGAGCTGTGTCCTTTGAATTTGGAATTACAAAGTCAGATGTCGATCTAGGGTAACTCCTAGGTGATAAGGTTGCTTCTTCACATGTCGTTTGTCCATTTAGTTAGTTTTGCCGTGGTGTGTTTGATGGGTAGCGAGTTCTGGGCTGGACATCCCGCTCGTTAAAGGTAAGTGAAGCGTCTGATATAGCCTCTCCTTTCCAGGTGTAGAGATCGTCGCTGGATTCACTGTTCGACTTGCCGTTCACAGGAGTTTTCATGCCAATGGCCTCTACTACATTATTGTGTCCGCAGCAGCACCTTTGTGTTTCTTATAGAGCCGGCTGTGGGACATGACTGAGTACACTGCGGTATAACTGGGCTGGCAGATTGGGCTTATTAGCCTTGGTTGGCAGCCAATCTAATAGAAGGTAAACTCTGATTCTAAACCCGGGTAGACGAAGCTCGTTAGCTTGTTCTGGCAGTTCGCCTAGGAGAGGAGGAACTCTTATTTTAAACCCACAAGTCCCAGGGAGTGCTGGCTAGTCTTGGGACTATGAGAGTATCATCGGATGTCTCGGGTAACTAGCATCTGCAGGCAACAACTCCACTTCCCTGTCGAAACCTCGGGAGAAGGTAGGGCTACTGGAGTAAACCCAGACAGAAAATCCGGAGTGGTAGCACCTAAGGCAGATGGTTTCAAAATTGCAAACTCAATCCGGCTGGTGTAAAATTGTCATGCTTTGAATTACACCAGCGGGATCAAGGGCCAGCGAACCATAGCTGCCAAGACCCTTCTACACCTCCACGCGGTGATCCTGGATAACAGGCTGCAGCAGGGCAGACTGGCTAAGGAGAAGGGATCGAAGAGGGAATGCTAACCCGGTACTCAAAAAATGCTTGCTGAAGCCGGATGTGTTGGACCGAAAGGTGCAAATATCGCAGCCAAGCTGTAAACTATGACACAACGCATACCATTCTCTGGACTACATTCTGCTACTTAAGCCCTTTCAGGATTTGGTTGTGGGAGATTGAGAACGAACAAAGAAGCAGAAGAATTACACCAGCAAGGCAGAGAGGGGGATCCTGCAGTTTGGGCAGCCCAGGGTCTCTATAATCAGAGCCCAGGCTTGCACCCTGTGAGACTCCTCACGTGCATGGTCTATAAAGACAGACGCCTATGTACTGTTTGATGGGACAAGATGGTGTGTGTTGTTTTCTGTTAATTTATTTTTAGTACCTGTACCTGGTAGTCAGTTATTTAACCCATCACGTGTAAACCTTCAATATATTTTTTTAGTAAATTTATTATAAAAAAGTTAAACACATCTGTATCATTTTTCGATGTGGTCACCATTGCATTCGATAGTCTGAGTCCCTCAGCGTCTATAAAGTGTTTTGATTCCGGTAGAAAAAAATTATATTGGTCGCGTGTGTAACCACTTATGCACCACCTGCTGAACCTCTTCATCGGACCTGAAAGTCTTTCCTCCAAATGCCTCTTTTATTGTCCGAGATGGGAGGTCACTTGGGGCTATACACTTGCTAAAGTGAAAGGCATGCATCACGTCTGGGCACTTCATTCGTAAATGAATTTCTATAGTTTTCAGCCCTTCACTCCTCAAAAAACATTACAGAACGCTACTCCTCTTTGGTATATGTCAATACTAGGGCGGCCATCTTTTAACTGCAATTATGATGTCATGCTGTTCGTCTGCACTGCGATGGCACATGCAGGACACTCTAGACATCCTTAGCAACCATATCAACAAGTTACAATACAAAGGCATGATTTTTCTAATTTCTATCCCACTTTTAAAGTTTTCATTTGAAGTCCTATCTTGGTTTTAAATTTTTTTATGGGGACCAACTGCGCTTCTTTCCACATGTGTGGTATAGTGTCACACTTCCAGCTGCAGTTCATGATCTTGATGGGTATTTTGTGGCAGTGCCTGTCATAAGTAACCCCTCATTTCCAGGGTAGTTTCTTGGCTTAAGGGAATGGATAGAGGCATCAAGTTCTTTCATGGTCAGATTGGTTGTCATCTGCTCTGTTGGGCAGGTTACCATGTTTTTGTGGAACTTTATCTCTGTGGTCTTCGATTGTTTTGTTCCAGGTGGGACATGTATCTGACTCACTTGTGATAATAACTGCCTGAATGTGTTTGTTGCATGTTTTTGGGTCAATATTTTCCCATTCTGCTGCACTGTGATTTTATTGTTCTTGCATACCTTGTTTGGAGGTTTGGCTAACCTCCATAATTTTCTACCATCTTTATCTAGGTTTAGGTTTCTTTTCTTTTTATTCAGTTGTTTCTTACTGAGCTGGTTTTTTTGTGTACTTTGCTGCAATAGATTTGTAGGAGGTGTTTGCCTCAATTGTTCTGTCCTTATCTGCCCTATCTCTGGCTTCTGGTCAGCTGTTCTTCCAGTTCCTGGAATTCTAGCGTCCTATGAGGTTTATAGTTTCTTCTTCTTCTCTGAGTATTGATTCTAAGACAATCTCTCAAGACTGCTTTGATAAAATCTTCCGCTATTTTCCAATTCCTTTATTCCGGGTGTTAACCTGCTTGCAATACATTCTGATAGTGTAGCAAAAATGTTCCAGTTTGCAATTTTTTTAAATGGCAGTGACTTATGTTCATGGATTATGTGATCAGTGTTGATTGCCAGCTTTATTGGTTTGCGGTCACTGCATGTAAATTGATCAAGAACAATTCTGTCTATCTTGTGACCAATTCCTGTTGAGACGGCAAGGTTGGGTGTGGAGGTAGACTGTCATCAATTTAGGAACACCACCAGGGTTGTTTATCAGCTGGGCGAATTACCACTAATTCTGACATATGGTGAAAGGTTACATGGGGCAAAACAGGTTGAAGACCCCTTCAACTACAGCTCTTTTTTCCATATCCTTTGTCTCAAGCTCTCTTCACAGTATGTTTTATTTAGTCCTTTACCTCTCTTGGGGGTTCCAGAACTGAGACTGTATTATAAAGCTGAAACTTAAAGAAATTGACGGAAGGGCACCACCAGGAGTGGAGCCTGCGGCTTAATTTGACTCAACACGGCCAAACACTGACATGATTGACATGCCGAGAGCACTTTCGTTGGGTCTAATATGGAACGGGTGCTGGAATTAGACCCTGAAAAAATCTGGGGCTATCCCCTCGGTAACTTGATTGTCTCGCATCTAGTGTTCGCTAAAGGAATTGACGGAAGGGCACCACCAGGAGTTGAACCTGCGGCTTAATTTGACTGAACACGCCAATACTGTAGAACGACTGACAAATCGAGAGCACTACCGTTGGGTCTAATAATGAACGTACGCTGGTATTAGACTCACAGAAGACAAGTCAGCTCTCTAACATTCTAATGAAAGAACGCTACGGAAATCGTGTTTAAACCCCGCAGAAACCGCAGATTTCAAATACCTGGTCATTGACAAACAAAAGCATTCAATTAATTCGTCTAGTCAAATAGTGAACGGGTGCTGGAAATAGACCATCTGAAGACAGGTCAGTTTTACCCTACTAATGACAGGGCGTTGCTACGGAAATCCAGCTCAATTCGAGAGGAGCCGCAGACACTTTGGTTCACGTACCAGGCTGATAAGCCAATGGCGCGAGGCTACCATGTGAGGGATTACGGCCAAACCCCTGTAAGCCGGAATCCCGCCCAAAATCTCAGCACCACTGCAATGGGAGGCTCCTACATGTTCGGGACCTGGGGCTCGCGCCCCAGCCCTATCCGGTAGAACCGCAGAAAGAGGTCTCTGCCGTCCGCTGATCAAAGCCGGCGGACAGCTGCTTGATATTCATCTTATACGGCGATGGGGTGCGAAACCACCAACATAAGACTTAGTTCCTGGTCGGGGTGTCGAAAACAGTAGAGCAGCCACCTCACTGTGAACTGTCGAGACTCAACCAATGACCATGAGATCTGTCCGCACACTAGGCGAACAACATCTCTGTGACATTACCAGGCTTGTCCCCTGGTTAAATGCACTCCTGCCTCGATCTCTACCTCTGTACGCTATCAGCCATACCAATGGACGCAGAAGAGATGCAGACTAGCGGACATTGCACATCTGCCCTACTGTGTCAACCTCCCAGGTGGCGGGGAATGCTAGGCGTACCATCACTGAAGAGATGCCGAGAAAATAAAGGGAGCAAAGAGGTACCCCGCCCACATGCACATGATACGTTTCTAGCAGGACGTGACGATCCTGGGATACAGACACACTAGACTGCCTCTCTTCCGGGTTAGTACAAACCAGTACATAGTCCATATCATATATCATATATTACATCTCATATATCATTACCGCATCCTATAGACACGAGTAGTGAAGACTCGTCAGTCTTGTAAGACAACTTCCATAAGAGAGAAAACTCTGACCACAAACAACTGCTGCCTTGCAGATAGGCTGGGGACAGCCAAAGGCTAAGGAGGGCATCCCTACAGAAACGCCTGTTGAAATCGGATGCTCGGGGCCACAAGCCTAACAAAACAGTGCAACGTAAATCGCAGTATGATGACAGTACAACCTATCAGAAAAACGTATGGCGATCATCCTGCGGAGTCCCGCCAGGCAGCGAGAGTGCCGGGCCTCACGCCTCGAAGGGGCCCACCCTTTACTACTGGTGGTCACCCACCCATGTGTTGTGGAGTCAAGGCACATGGCTATGGGGCAACTTCCATTGACCAAAAACTCAAGACCCTCAAAATACTACAGTGGAATGCGGAGGGAGTCATTAACAAAAAACTTTCCCTAACACATCACCTGCATGAAGGTAAGATTGACGTGGCATGTATCCAGGAAACGCACCTCAACAATAATCATAAATTGTCAATCAGAGGATACCAGACCTTCCGTCTCGATAGAGAAGGTCACAAAGGAGGGGTCCGGATACTGACCAGAAACTGCATACCGAGTAGCGCGGTACCTGTCAGTCACACCGGACAAGCAGAAATTGTAGGAGTTGACATAATGGCTCAAGAGACGAAGCTCCGCATTTTCAATCTGTACGGACCACCAAATAAAGACCTATCGCTCTCGAGTATGGACGTCAAAGACTCCAACTGCATAGTAGTTGGAGATTTCAACAGCCACTCGGAGAGATGGGGATACTCGGACACAGACAGCAGAGGTGACGAAGTGGAAGATTGGGAGATAGACACAAATCTCTCCCTAATCAATAGGCCGGAGGATAGCCCTAGTTTCTATTCTAGAACATGGCGTACCACCTCGACTCCAGATTTGGCCTTCTCCACACAGGACATACACCATAAAATAGACCGCCAGGTGCTAAACCAACTGGCAGGTAGCGACCACAGGCCGATCAGGCTAGACATTGATATGGAAGTAGGCCCACAGGAAACAAAACCGCTCCCACGTTGGAATTACAAACGAGCCGACTGGGACAGATTTGCATTCCTGACAGATGGGCTGTGTGAAACCATCAACACACGAAACAATAAAATGAAGCCCATGGTGGAAAGCCTAAGCAAGGCAATAATGCAAGCCGCCACTGAAACCATCCCAAGAGGAGCTAGGAAAAACTATAAGCTCTACTGGAATGATGAGTTGCAGAAAGCGGAAGATGCAGTAACAAATGCTAGGAACATGGCAGAGCGAGAACAATCTATGGAGGCAAACATCGCCCTCAAAGCCGCCATGGCGAAATACAAATACACTCTCAAGCAAACAGCAAGAGAGAGCTGGAAAAACAAAACAGAAAGCCTATACCTGGACAAAGAAGGGAACAAGCTATGGAAGCTAGTCAGAGCCATGAACGACGAAACCCCATCAAACAAACAAATTACCATCAAGCAGGGCGAAAACTTGCTCACTGGTAAGAAAGCCGCAAACGCTTTTGTCGATCACTATGCCAGAGCAAACCACATCGAGGTCCCTGCAGATAGGCATACAGACATTAGTGAAGAGCAAAAGGGGCACGACAACATCAATACGGCACCTGAAGAGCATATGATGGCCAAATTAACAATGAGCGAAATGGAAGAGGCCATGAGAACATTAAAGAAAAGGAAATCTCCCGGAAAAGACGGGATAACAAACGAAATGCTGATGGGGCTGGGCCAAACAGCAAAGTGAAACTGCTATCAGTCCTGAACCAAAGCTGGAAAAGGGGAATTGTACCCCAGGCATGGAAAGACGCAGTACTTGTACCAGTACCAAAAACAGGAAAGGAAAAAACAGATCCAAATGGATACAGGCCCATCAGCCTACTGAGCTGTGTCGGCAAGCTGATGGAACGTATGATAAACACCAGACTGATGTGGCATCTGGAAGAAAAACGAATACTAATTCCACAGCAAGCCGGCTTTAGACAGCACAGATCCACTGAGGACCAGGTCATCCTCATAGCCCAGGAAATAGAAGATGCCTACCAGGCACAGAAACACACAGTAGCTGTTTGGGTGGATCTGGAAAAGGCATTTGACAAAGTCTGGAAAGATGGACTTAGAGTCAAGCTAAGAAGAAGTGATGTTTGTGGGAAAATGTACAAGTGGATCAACCACTACCTCAAACAAAGAACGGCCAGAGTCCAAGTACAAGGGCAGATGAGCAAAAAAGGTGACACTCGAGCAGGGAGTACCCCAAGGGGGAGTACTGTCACCCACACTCTTCCTGGTGTATATAAACGACATTACAGAGAATATACCAAGAAGAGTCCATAGCTCAATGTTTGCAGACGATCTGGCTATGTGGACCTCTGAAAAGAATCTCAACATAGCAAGAAATCGGATGCAGCAGGCCCTAACATCGCTGGAAAAGTGGGCGAACTCATGGCTGGTAAAAAAAAACGAGGAGAAAACCACATGCACAATATTCTCGCTTTCAATCAAACCCCAAAATACCAAATTAAGTTTAAATGGCAAATTCCTGCAGCCAAACGACAACCCAAACTATCTGGGAGTCACATTTGATCGGCGCATGACATGGAAAAGTCAGATCGAGAGAAACCGAATGAGAGCCAGAGAAAGAATGGCAATCATGAGGAAACTTGCTGGCACAAGCTGGGGAGCAGACGAAAGCATACTAAAGAAACTGTACACTGGAAGAGTGAGACCAGTTCTCGAGTATGGCATCGCGGCATGGACAACAGCAGCAAAGGCGAACTTCGATAAAGTTAGCAAACTTCAAAACCAAGCCATGAGAGTTATAACAGGAGGCATGAAGTCAACGCCAATTGTAGAACTTAAAAAGATTACAAAACTGCAATCCATGACCGATAGAAGAGACTGCAGAGCCCAGCAGCAGTCAGAGAAACTCCGAAGACTGACTGACCATCCAATGCACCAAAGACTAAACAATTTGGGAAATGGGAAACTAAAGCGGAGAAACTTTGCAGAAATAGCCAAAGCAAAGATGCACGAAGATCCCATAAACGCACCAACAACACCAAAACCCATCACTACTGTACGAAAACCTACCTGGAGGCAGGATATATTTCCAGAGGTGGTAGAAAATATACCAGGTATTGCAACAAAAACTGTCAGACTGAAAAAGAAAGGAGAGATACTACCCTAAGCTTTATATCGAAAAGCTACCCAAGCATGGACTGGACCCATGCATACACCGACGGTTCTGTAACAAACACTACACAGAACGGAGGGGCAGGAGCATTCCTGAACCTACCAAATGGCAGAAAAATAACACTGTCATTCGCTACTGGTAAGTAGCGGAGGCAGAGGCACTCAGGGCGGCAGTGGAAGAAATGGTGACACACAAAAGAAATGAAAGCCATATAGTCCTGCTTACAGATGCTCTCGCTGTAGTCACAGCGCTAAAAAGCCAGAAAAACACTGAGCTTAATGACTTAAGAGCAGCACTCTGCAAACTGTGCCAGCAGTCCGCACCAAAAAGGGTAGTGGTACAGTGGATCCCATCACACAGCAACATCCAAGGCAACGAGGAGGCAGACAGACTGGCAAAAGAAGGTGCAAGACTACCACAAACAGATACCAGTATGACGTACGAAGAGTCAAAACGCCTTATCAAAGCCAGATACATGACCAAATGGGAAACCGAACATACTGGTTACACCAAAAACGATGCCTATTACCAGTTGAACAGAAGAGAGCAGGTCGTTGTCTTCAGACTTCGCACTGGCCACAATAGACTGAGGTACCACCTATTCAACAAATTAAAGATAGGTGGTACCGACGAATGCCCGTGCGGTACCGGTAAAATGACCGCTGAACATCTACTGCAGAACTGCCCGACATACGAGGATCAGAGAGAGCAGATATGGCCACCACCAGTGGAACTGCAAGACAAGCTCTATGGCAGTGTCGACAGCCTCAGGATGACCGCCGCTTTTTTCGAAAAAATAATGGTTACTGTCTGACTGTGTACGAAGAAGAAGAAGAAGAAGATTGCCAGCTTTATTGGTTTGCGGTCACTGCATGTAAATTGATCAAGAACAATTCTGTCTATCTTGTGACCAATTCCTGTTGAGACGGCAAGGTTGGGTGTGGAGGTAGACTGTCATCAATTTAGGAACACCACCAGGGTTGTTTATCAGCTGGGCGAATTACCACTAATTCTGACATATGGTGAAAGGTTACATGGGGCAAAACAGGTTGAAGACCCCTTCAACTACAGCTCTTTTTTCCATATCCTTTGTCTCAAGCTCTCTTCACAGTATGTTTTATTTAGTCCTTTACCTCTCTTGGGGGTTCCAGAACTGAGACTGTATTATAATGCTATCTGTTGTGTGTCCTATCCAATGACAGTGTCTTCGCCTCACCTTATGCTGCACTGCAACATGTAGGCTGGTTAAGAGAATAGATAGGACATAGGGACGGCAAACCCTATCCCATAAATATTGTGCCGAAATTATCTGTTGGACCGAAAGGCGCACAGATATCGCAGCCTCATTGTAAACTACGACATCCTTTTCAGGACAGATGAAGAAGAAATAACAGCATACCATTTAAATCCTAATCTGCACAAACCATTTCTAAAAATCATTAGCTTTTTTGGTGGTTCATGTTTCAGATCAATACAATAGGAAGGACTTTACATTAGCAGAGAAGTAAAAAATCATGAATTGTACACAAATAAGCACATACCTTCATCTCCAGTATCATTACAATTCTCTATTTCATCATCATCCTCAGCTTCCTCATCACCAGTCTCCTCACCATCATCCTCTTCCTCGCTGTCATCGTCTTCCTCATCTTCCCCTGATGACTCATCTTCATCACCAATCAAAACAGCATCAAGATCTTTCTCATCCGCAATTGCACCCTCCTCAGCTTTTAATTCATCCTCATCGTTCTGCACTTCATCAGATGACATTGCAGACTGTTTTCCCTACAGAACTAGATATTTCGTCACGACTTCTAGTTTTACTGAATTGATTGACCTGTAATAATGTAAGATCAGTACATTAAGCAATGGCTAATATCAAGTTATCTTACATAGCCTCTCATACACTCAAACCTCTACTGGGGTCTGAAAGGGGAACAAAGAATAGTAGTACTGTAACCTGCTATACATGTCATGAGAGGTGACTAAAGAGGGTTAAGCATAGTCCGTTAAGCTACTCCATCCTGTAGAAAATATTAACCACATGTGAAAGAATAGAAGACCTCTACACCACATTATAGTAAATGAGTGACTAAATCAAGTCATACATTCAAACACATCACTGATAAATGCCATTAATACATCATAGGCGTCTAAGTCTCTATAGACCATGCGCGTGGTGCCCTGTAAGTCCTGCCCAGCTCTGTCTCCTGTATTTCGACATTGACAGTCCGTCACAGATCGTACAACCATACTGAGGAGGCTGGCTTGCCTGGCTGTTCCTTGATCTCTTCAATCTTTCACTTTTCTCTGCAGCCAGAAGGCCTGTACGAACGTCAGCAGTCAGTATGCCCCTTCGAACTGTCTCCAGATAGCTCAATCCTGAGCAATTTCTTCCCAGCCCTTGAATGGGATGTCGCATGACTTCATGTCCCTCCTGCATATGTCCTTGAATCGAGTGTGGGAATGCCGATTCTTCTAACTCCAATGGCTAGCTGTCCATAAAGGATATCCTTTGGCAGCCTCTTGTCTTCCATGCAACAAACACGTCAAAACCACCGTAGACGTTGCTGGCTCAACATCGAGTACATGCTGTGAGTGTTTGCTCTCTGTATGATCGTATTATAAGACTGTATTATGTCATCAATACATCATGTCATATCACTACGCAGCATCAACACTATTTCAAAAAGCACAAAATTCAACTTTAGTTATTCAGTTCTTGAGAAAAGTGACCGAGTGACACAGCAGACATCATTATGACATGGGATACTGATGGAACACTACAATGTTTAAACGTTCAAGGTAGTTCTATCGTGGAACCTGTAGCCAGAGATGAAGTGCTAGACAGTTAATTTCACTAGGCCTCAGCTTTTTGTGTGGGGGATGATGACAACCAGTTCCCTTCCATGCTTTCCTTATCAGTATCGGTAATTCAAGTATCCCTTTACTCGCTGGGTAGACTGAATCATTTCACAACCAGAGAACGAACAAGCTACCTTTGCTGCAAGAAGCAATCTCAGTAAATACTCTACAATTCTCCAACAATGCATAACACTCAAAAGTAGATGTAACATAAGAGGTTTGTAGTGTAGTTAGAATTCAATAGGAAAAATTAACAGTAAAGACCATGAGGGAAGCTAGTCTGAAAGTGTGCTTACAATGACCAATATCATAATCACACAGGTCTCGTGCATATGCCATACTACAGCCAATAAGTCCTGTGATTTGTCTTCTCTATTTTCTTCCTTATGAAACAAAGAACCACTACTGTAGATGGCTCCCTAATACATTAACTACCATGATAATGCCAAATAAGTTTATCCACTATGGTAAGGAATAGCAACTGCAAGCACCACGAATAATGTAGTGATAGGGGAGTGCAAGCACCACAAATAATGTAGTGATAGGGGAGTGCAAGCACCACAAATAATGTAGTGATAGGGGAGTGCAAGCACCACAAATAATGTAGTGATAGGGGAGTGCAAGCACCACGAATAATGTAGTGATAGGGGAGTGCAAGCACCACGAATAATGTAGTGATAGGGGAGTGCAAGCACCACAAATAATGTAGTGATAGGGGAGTGCAAGCACCACGAATAATGTAGTGATAGGGGAGTGCAAGCACCACAAATAATGTAGTGATAGGGGAGTGCAAGCACCACGAATAATGTAGTGATAGGGGAGTGCAAGCACCACGAATAATGTAGTGATAGGGGAGTGCAAGCACCACGAATAATGTAGTGATAGGGGAGTGCAAGCACCACAAATAATGTAGTGATAGGGGAGTGCAAGCACCACAAATAATGTAGTGATAGGGGAGTGCAAGCACCACAAATAATGTAGTGATAGGGGAGGAAGACTAACATCTAGTCAGGCACAACATACTGATCAGACACGCGAGTCAGGGTCAGGCAAAATATACTGACCAAGACCCACACCTCAACTTCCCTGTTGTCCTCCCTGAAAACAGGCTATTTTCATGGCAGCCTGGCTAATGAGGGTCAACTTGATCCCCGTAGTAGTGAGCAGCACGTAGATGAAGCCGAGCATAGCACAACCATCTGGAGGACCCCAGTCCATCTTCACCAGCACACTCGGGATATGAGGAAAGCTACAACAAACCACTACTTAACGTCCTTTTCAGGGCGCACAAAAGAGTAAATCTACTTATTGTAGGCATTCAGCTACAACAACAATGTGGTGATAAAAATAACTATTACGTAAATATATTCTGATCCAGTCCAAGATTTTAATTTAATGAACCAATCAAAGCCTCTTCAGCTCCATGTGAAGCATAGGTCGACATTGTCATATTAATGGCTTCCATGAACGATTAGCTCTTGGGGATTCTAGTACTGGGGATCCTGTGTCTTTTCTTTCCACCCGGTCAGAAACCAGAAATGCATCTGGCTCTTCAACCTCAGAAGACATTAAGGGGAGCCAGCATAGGTCAACAATTACACGCCAAATACAGATGTTGATCTGTCAATACCTAACTGGAAGTTTTTGTAGCTTCAAGTTTTTACAGTATGAGGTTTCAACCACATGCCTAACCCACATAATTAATCACCTCTTAAGACTAGCCTGGCAGGTTACAGTACTACTATCCCTCCCAAGTTAACATTCTGACAAGATTTTACTTTACCGCAACTTAATTCATACTCACCTCAAAGTGCAAATGTTGAACAAAAATGAATCAGGAACACAGCATTTTTTTCTAATTGGGTTGTTAGTGTGATACAGAAAGATTGGCCAAACTATTTTGTATACTCTTGCATTGATGGTTTCTGTAGCAACATATTTTACATGATACGGTTGCTAGCCTCATGTACAACTATCTTTAGTGACCTCTTAATAAATGCATGGGGGTGCAGTGATTATATTCTTTTGACTACAATACATAGTCTTGTAATCCACATGGGGATTTTCTTGTACAGTTTAACTGTTCGCACCTGAACTTTCACTTAACCATTGGCGAAAAATTTACCCGGGGCATTATCGGTTGCTTTTATCCGCTTTTTACATTTCACAGCAGTTTTTCCAAAACGCTTTAAATATAAATTGAAAACTAGACAACCGCAGAAATCGACTGAAAATACTGCTCTTTTGATTGTAGAGAGTTCCATTTCAGGTTAAAAACAATGGCGATTTTGAAATTTGTTTTTGACATTTGGAAATGATTTCATGTTTTTCACTTGGATTTGAAGAATGAGGAAGCTTTTTATTTTATTATTATGAGGTAGATCTATTTAGTTATTTATGTAGATGCAATAAATACATTTTTAGTGGAAACTAATATATATGCTGATACATTGATTATCCGTCATCTGTTGAACTTTTAAAACATTTTCCTATACACTATGGACACCCAAAACTGGTAAGTCTATGTTTGTGCTGTTGTTCAACATTTCATCTTCTAGTATCTCATAAACTAACATACACAAAACAAAAACAGCATCAACAAGTTCTTTATTAATTTATGTCTCTACACACAACAAAATCATATCTATAGACCAACAAAGAAAAAGGTTACATTCTCTCAAAGTCAACAACCCTAATAAAATGTGACGTGCTGAAAAAAAACCTCACCAAGTAAAACTATTGCTTTGAAATGTTCGGATACAGGTTTCCTGTAAAGGGGCCAGCTGTAAATATAACACTTTACTTTAATTGGAGTGAAAACATGAATCCCTCAATCACCTAAGCCTTTTAATTTTTCAGTGATCGTTACTGATGTTATCTGCACCTCCTCTCATGCTCTTTCTTGTACTGAAGAACACTCAATAATTGGTTTGACTTAACTCTTTTAAGCTTACTCGCTAGGCCAGAAATCGTAACGTTGAACTGTTCAGTCTGAAAATCACCCTTATAACACTAGTGTCAGCCATTGTTGCAAAGCAACGAACTCTTCTTGATTAGGAAGATCCAAATTATAACCGGAGATCCAGGACACATGACACTACCATTTTCTCTAAACAGTGCAATGCAAATTTATTTTCAATTTTTAGTGATTTTTTCAGAAATTGCTTTTAAAGTTATAGATTCTTTGCTTCAGGAATTATTTATTTGATCAGTCCAATGATCACACATCTCGATAACTCGTGGATATTCAACACATGCTAGATTAAGACTTTGACTGGGACACATAATACAAAAGGTAAGTGTAAAGGAATTGACTGATATATATAGGCAAAATACATGATGTGGTACGTAACAACAATTTTATCTCTAATTTTAATTTGCGCATTAATGTTATTTACTGTTTCATACTAATATATCATCTTTATCATGAATAATTCATGTCATAGATACTTTAATTATGTGTCTTACGAAGTTTATATCTATTTGTTCAATATTAATTTATTTTACTTTGAATGAAGCTTTGACGCACAGAATTCTGGCATTTTGGTCAGGCCAAAAAGCACAAATTGGCAAAATTAAACTAGATGGAAAAGAGGTTAATCCTTTTGGTTGACCATGAAACGGTTGTTCTCCACTGTTCTTCTGTGTTCGGTCTCAATCTCCGAACAGGGCTTTGCAAATAGCAGGATGTAGTCCAGAGAATGGAATGCATTGTGTCGCTAGTTTAAAGCTTGTCTGTCATATTTGCATCTTTTGGTCTGACATAACCGTCTTCCGCAGTTGTTCACTGTTCTGTTTGTTGTCATGTTCAGGCATTTGTTATAAGCTGTAACTACAAGGACAGAACAAAATTAAAAAGAAACAGGGCACTGGTGACATTAACTTTAGTACCGGTAGCACAATATAGGATGCTATTTCAATGCCAAATTATTATGAATGCAATTTCAAGATCACTGTTTGTTTGAGTGATCATAAAGGTATGTAAAAGAAGACTTTTTACACTTTATCTTTCATAATACAGCCCTTCAGACATAATACCATAGAAACCCCTAATAAATAAATATATATATATACAGGTTTGTTTTGTTTTTTACTGTCCACCACAAATGCAGGATACATGTTTAATTAAATATATTATATGATAACTATTGCATTTTGTCCTGGACTGTAAAATATTTGAATACTAAATACATGGACAAACCATATTCTATAACAGGAACAAATGACAGAAAACCAGCATTTTGTCAGAAGCATTTTCATTTTATTTTACAATGACAACAAATGTACATATAAAACAACCATACAAATAGCCAACTTGTATACAAGACCAGTAACAATGTAATAAAACAATACACTGCTGGAAGTGAAACAAAAAAATGAACACCACCTTGGTTTGTCTAGAAACTTCTTAAATTGCATTCTCAAACTCTGTTAATTCATCAGCACAGATAAGCATGCTCAACAGTCAGGTACTAAAAACACTCCCGTTCTAACATAACAATGCATGCATTCATTGGCTGGGGTTCATACAAAACTTCATTGCAAAAATTAAGAAAAGAAGTTGGCATAATAATGCATTTTATTTGAAAATATATGCAGAAATCATGTGGAGAACTATAATTGGGCATAATACTACATAAAATAATAACAAACAAAACAAGGCGAAGCATTCACGACAACATATAATATGCAATCAGCATTTGTTTGTTTGTTTTTTTCTTCAAACCTGAAATGATCAGCAAACTGGGTGGGGGGATAATTTTAGAAAAAAAGTGAACTCTGTATAAATATTTATAAACACATTCCAACACACATACTTTATAGATGGATTCAAAAACACACACAAAACAAATTTGATTCAGATGCTGACCACCCTTAAATACGAGTTCACTTTTTTTTAACTCTTATTCTTCATACAATTGAGCTTGCATTTTCTGTTTTGTATGTTTCACCTTCTCAGTTCTAATTATCTGTCTCAATACACTCACTGTAATTTTACTTCTATGAAAACCCTTTATACATAAAATATGCTAACATACATACTACCTTGGTTTTTTTTAATAACATATGAACAAATCAGACGTTATCATGCCTATATAGACATGACTTTCTCCAGTATAAATCTTTACATCTCACAACACGGGATCTGCTCAAACGTGACAGCTTGTTCAAGTTTGACACTTCATTATTGTAAAATTTTGTCACTGGACAAAAAGAGGAATATGGAAACAATACTGTGTTAACCTGATTCAAAATCCAGCTCTATGAAATTATTTGAACGAGACACAGAGAAAGCTATACCTACTCTCAAAATTTAATTTCCTGACAGAAACAACAATATGCCTACACATCCGTTTTGAAAACAAATCTCAAAGTTCTGTGTAAAAATTGATAAATCCATAATAGCTATTAGTTCACCAAGAATGTATGTCATTCACTCCAGACTCATTAGACAAGAGAACACTCTTCCAGTAGTGGCAAGATGAAAGATGAATTAGGATCTTCACACCAACTGTCCAGAAGAATGTCAGCATATGATTCACTCTGGACTCATTAGATAATAGCACACTCTTCCAATAGATGAAAGATGAATAG
Organism: Ariolimax columbianus; assembly: GCA_036924085.1. NCBI lineage: Eukaryota > Metazoa > Mollusca > Gastropoda > Stylommatophora > Arionidae > Ariolimax > Ariolimax columbianus. The sequence goes on along the minus strand of JAVGWX010000017.1, from coordinate 10,340,618 downwards.
AGATCTTCATACCAAATGTTCAGAACAATGACACGTGATGATAGTCAGTATGTACAAAAGCATTGATAATAACGAAAAATTTTTCTTACAAAAATGATACAGCAGGATTTTGTTAACCAGGCTTTGAGTTTCTCTATCCAATATTCCATAGATGGTGACTATTCCTATACAGACACAAGCTCGTATAAAACCCCAAAATGGTTCAGCTCAATCAATACTGTCATCAGTCACCCAACACAATGTCAACGTTGAATGTATGTACAGAGACTCAAACTTTAAGTTTACACTTGAGCTTCAATTATCTGGTAGGTTTTTTAGACCATTCCCCATTTTGTCTGACTGAAGTTGAGGCTGTCTCTTTAGAAGTTTGTGCTTCTTTGGCGGGATGATGTTTCTTCTTCTTGCCGCTGCCAGGCTCTTTTCCTTTTTTAAGCTTGCCCACATAAGCTTCGACAAGCTGTTGAATCTTTTGAGGGTTAATGTTACCACTTTTACTATGACAGACCTGTGAAAGAATGCACATAGATAGAGAAAAGATCTCTAGAAAGTGGTATGAAATTGTTAAATCCTTAAAGGATATATTTAACAAAACTACCCTACAATTAAATTACAATAACAAAAGGGAAGAAAGACAAATATGTACACAAAAATACAAATGTATATATCAGAACTGGAAATAAAAACAACAGAATAGGAGGGGAGAGGGCTGTATTTCTAGCATAGCATCTCAAGTTCTGAAAGGCAGAACAATGCTGTTTATGGATGGTGGAAAAATTGGGAAATAAGTTTCACTATAACGAGTAGCCAAATTAGAATTAACAGAACAAACTCAGTATTGACCACAAATAACTTGTTACAGATTAACTACTTAAGTATTTTTCTGGACAGTTCAGCTCGTTGTGGAGAACAAGTTCCCATTTGACTTCCGTAACTTGGGTGTGCTCAGGCTTCCACTCTTTGGTATTATAACTTTTCTTGGCAGAAGTTCTGTTTCCCATTCAGTATTAATCTGAATTAATTTGGTCAAATTTTGTAGCTACATTTTTGAAGAATGAGATAGATGATCCCTAATCTTACTTAATTGTTTTATTATGTGCTTTTCTCAGAGCAGTGCTACCATAATGGATATGCTGTAAATAACAGCTGATTATTAACCACTTCGTCGTGTCCGCATCAGTGGTGCGAAAACATCAGTCACCAATCGATTCGGTGGCATGTGTTATATTTTGCTGATGTTTCGTCCTTTAGCTTTGCAGACCACATATTTAGACTGACCTAAAGATGGACGACTATTTAGCACATGTGCAACTTTCATTTAGTGTAGAATTATTTCCAATCTACGAATGTGGTGAATTTTCAAAGCTGTTGCATTTTTCGCAATGGAAATCAAATTTCAAGAATTGAGAAATTTATTTATTTTATCACACCAATATTATGGATCTGGATTAATTTAACTAAACTTAACGTCCTTGTACTGGTTTAGAAGACTCTAAAAAGCTATGCGCATCCAATCTATTCTTAAATGCATTAATTGTCCCTGCCTCCACTACTTCCTGTGGCAATGCATTCCAATCATTCACCACTCTCTGACTAAATAAATATTTCCTAATATCTAATCTGGACCTTTCTTTAGTTAATTTGTATCTATGCCCTCTTGTTCTCGTAGGTGGTTGTATTTTGAAAAACTTGTTTTAGTCTAACTTATCTGTTTCTATGATTATCTTATGAACCTGTATTAAGTCACTTCGAATTATTCTCTTTTCTAGACATTTCAGGCCAGTTTTTCTGAGTCTTTCCTCGTAGCTGTAATTACAAATGGATATTCAACACATGCACAAATCAGACTTTGATTGGGACACAGTCATGCCATAGATTGTTTAATTATATGTCTTAAAATCTTTAGATCATAATTTTAGCTCAGTTTGTTTAATATTATTTTGATAGAAGCTATCTGAAAAACAGAGTTGCGAAACGTGCTGTGGAAAAAGACAATTTTGTAAAATTAAAGTGAACTGTACAGGGCTAAGTGGTAAAAACTTCAATGACAGGAGTTGGTTTCATGTTGTTCTTGCCATTATGTATCTCCTTACAAAGCATAAGGCTATCATTGCTTGTTGGTCCTTGCTAAAACATTTAATGCATTTTAACACAGCTGGTTTATGAAGCAATTTGTTTTATATGAGTTTGCTAGCCCCAGACAGAACCCTCGTTAGTCATCTGCTATGATATGTTAGGATGGTTAAAGTGATTTAAACTTTGTTGGCCAGCATTCACACATGACATTTTGCATGTTACTAGCTAAGCTAAGTGTATAACTAACCTTGGGAACAGCTTTCCTGAGTATTAGTTTGTATTGCTCTTTTGTGATTTTCTTAGAGCTGTAGAATGGCTTGATTGCTAACTTGACCTCATCAATAACTCTCTCCTGCAAATGCAGCTTCTTCAGGAACTGTAATCAAAATTCATATGTCAAAATCAGGAAAGAAGTTAATTGTGAAAAATCTTAAATGGTTTTCAACTTTAAAATAACCCAGCAGACTTGTCTGCATAGTTTCAGCAAACTTGGGAAAACAATTTATAATTTAAAAAAAGGAAGTAAATGTAATCATCATTGTAATATTACAAGATTTTGCAGCAGGACACCTAAAATATACATCAGTGGCAAATGACAGCTGTAGTCTTAAAGTCTAATGTTCCAAGAACAACTACAAGGGCAAGTCAGTATATAGGTCACAATTGGCGTTTAAAAGAACTAAATGAGATATGAACTTGACAACCATTTAGTACTTGCACGTAATAATGTTCGTGCAGGCGTCAAAGGCCCGTTGTGTCGATCGACCGCTACCATGTCCAACTGCTTAGGTTATTTTTATGCGTAGCGTGTCAACAGAAATCCATACAGATTCCTTAGGTGGAGCCGAGGACTCCACTGCCTTGGTATTAGAACTGCGAGGAGTTTATTAGACCAATGTTTGTGTCAGGCTTTCCGTGTCTGTCCGTGTCAAACTCCCTTTTTTTTCCGTGTCCCGACGCCGAGTTCTCTAGATTGAATCCACCTTTTTCTCAGCATGACTCTTGCTGTGCTGAGAATACGAGGATGGCAGAGATATCATGTAACCTCCTGCAAAGAGAAAGGCGGGCAGGAGGAAGGCTGAGCAGAAAAGTTCTTGAGTGGTGATAACCTGGACCAAACTTTGATGTGCAGCCAAGCAGAACGCAGAACTCCATCATGTACTGGTCTCCCACGGTTCAAGCCAGGCATGAAATGCAGCATAACAAACAGGACAACCAATCAAAAGCAACATCAATTCCACAGAACAAAGTCCCTGATACCACCTAGTGCAGGAGTTGTGAATTATAATCCGAACAGGAATTACCAAACATCAGAAAACTCGGCACAAACACCGGACCGAGTCGAGAGCACAGCCATTAAGGCGCGACCATCTTTCTATTTTCTTGCACTTACATTGTCCCTTTGTCAACATAATTTCCACCAACATTGATATTCTTATTCCATCATTTTATAAGTGCAAGGACAGACCTATTCTGTTCATTTTGTGTTCGTTGGAAATTCAATCTATCATACAATATGCTATAGGCTAAACCAAGCGAACACCCTATTGGAGTTGCTATACCGTCTATCATTACTCGCCATCAGCTCAAATCATCTCCCCTACTCGCAGCCCAGATGCCTCTGCTGCAACTGAACAGGAGGACCAGGTCGAACTTCATCTGCAATTTTTTAACGTCTTTGAAAGAATGTGTCCCCCCAGCTACACACCACTTCTCACCATAAACAGGAAGCAACCCCCCCAACACTGTTCTTTGATTGTAAACTCTGTGAGCACAAGCACCATTTGGTATCTGCATTATGTACATGTATGAGACACCTAGCATCTGATACTTACAATAACCATATAACTATTTGTTGCTGCCACATAATGAAACCTTTAGAAACAACAACTACATTTCTCAGCTATCCCATATCAGTTTGTGACCTACTAACTGACTTACCGTCTTAGGAGAAACAAGTCAAGTAACACAAGTCTAATTAAAGAAAGACTGTATTAATCTTACCTTTTCTTTATTGGTGAGATCTACAGCCGAAGCAGGGAGATCATCTTCATTTGACTCCATTTTCTTCTTTTTCTTTCCAGGCTGAGATTTTGACTTATCTTGCAAAGAAGCAGTTGGCCCTGCAGTTGTTGTTTGTGGTTTGGGCGTCAGCTTTTCTATAGCTTTACTCAAAGCCTTCAAATACATTGCTGGCTGAATT